>JAJTUV010002507.1:0-181246 GCA_021653895.1 Mastomys natalensis
TGCACCCTAATTCCACTCATCCCCCACCTTCATACCCACTCTTCACCCTTGCAAACTCCTCCCCAACAGAGGATAAAAAATCTTGTGGAAGCTGTAGTGTGTCACAGTGCCTCCCACAGTGTATCCTTTTGTCTACACTTCTTTGCTTGCAATGTTCATTACAATGACTTGGTTTGGTACGAGGCCTCTGACTTCTGCCATACTAGAAATACTGGATCCTCACTGGGACTCCTGTGGGATATCCTCTTGGTGCCCTTTGTCATGGAGATCCTGTAGTTTTGGATCTGTAGGACTGGCTCCTTCACACACTCCAGCAGTTCAGCGATGAAATAGATGTTGTGTGGGCCAATTCACAGCCCTCCATCTGGGCCTCATAGGTATCTGAGCTGGCCAGCCCACCAACTCTCCTGTACCCACACCATCAGGGCAAGCTCTCCTACCCTGTCTCAGCTGGACTGTCCAATGCCATTGCTAGCAAGGAGCAGAGCCAGCTCTCCCACTCTGATGACCTCAGGGCCAGCTCTCCTACATGCCGTAGGTGTCAAGGGGTGAGGGCAGGGGCACATCTCACCCTCACCCTTGTCACCACAAGGCAGACAAGTGGCAGGGCCAGATCTATCCTCACACCCTCAGGGCCAGCTCACCTCCAACCCTCACAGCCAGGGCCAGTTCTACTGTGCTGCCCAGGTAAGGTGCAGGGCCTGTTCTCCTGAATGGTGCAGTAGGTGAAGCAGGGACAGCTCTCTTGCCTGCTGTAGGTGTCAAGGGGCAAGAGGGGCCATCTCTCTCACCTATGTTACCACACAGCAGACAAGTGACAGGGACCATCTGGCCTGTGTCCCCGCTATCACGATCACCTCTACTGTGCTGCAGCTAGTGAAAGGTAAGGACAGCTCTCCTGCTCTCATGTCCCCAGGGCCAGAACTCCCAACTGCCACAGGTGGCAAGGAGAAAGGGGGAAGGAGGGTACCTTTCCCTCTTCCGTGCCACTGCACAGGGGACCAATGGCAGGGCCATTTCTCCCATGCTCATACATTCGGGGCCAGCTTACCTGCAACTCCCGCAACCAGGGCCAGCTCTATTGTGCTTCCTGGGTGATGAGCAGGCTTGCTCTCCCAAGTACTGCAGCTGGCTAACAGTGGGGTGAGCTCTCCCATAATGCCCAGGCAAGGGGTCTGTCAATACTGCACAGCCCTCAGATATCAAACATGTCCCCAGGCAGCAGCCCAGACCAAGGATGTGTACCTGGCCTTTGATGGTAACAGATCCCTGCTGCTGCAGGACAAAGGACTTAGATGTGGCATCTTGTGACAGCACAGGCCAGGACCTCACCATGGCCCCATGTGGCCTCACCATCAGGCTGTTCCTTACTACCCCTGAGTCTCCAGTTCTGTCTCTTCATTGTACCCATATCTTTCTGTTTCTTTCTCTTGCATTTCTCCACAACTTATTCCTCTTAGTGGAGCCTGGAGTCTCTGAGTATTTGAGGTCATCTTGGGAGTGCTATGCCCCCACTCATGCATTGTGGCTCTGGGAAAGGTTATCTTGGGTATGATCTGCTTCCATCCCCCCACCCCCACCACAAGCATGCACAGCACCAAACTGGTGGTCATCTTAGACTAGCTCCCTGTCAGGGCCCCATGGTGCTGGACTGGTGGTCACCTTGGGCTTGTTCCTCACCTGGGCCTGCCTGCCTGTTCCCATATGGGGGTCATCTGTCTCAGGCTCACTCCTGCCAGGGGCATCTCCACCACACTACCTGCCTTAGGAGCCTGTCTGTGCTTGCTCAGTACTAATCTGGTGGCTGTCTCAGGCTTACTTTTTCAGGGAATGCTAGGCTGGCTACTAACCATTTAGATGTTCATGGGTAAGAAACACTGAGCATAGAAATAATCTGTCTTCTCTCTGCCGCCTACTGACGCACATGTGACATAGTGGCCATACTAGTAACACCTCTAGGGGCAGGTCATGCTGATTATTATGTGGGTTCTGGGGATCCAAACTCAGGTCTTCACGCTTGCTCAGTAAGCACTTTGTTGACTGAGCCATCTCCTCCGCCCCAAATCCTACTTTTTTGTCTATACTTTGGCATGTCTCCTTTTAGTTTGTAGCTGTCTTTTCATTTTTAACCATATTTTTGGATACAAATTTTTAAGATTTGATGTAGTCAAATTTGTCACTCTGTTTCTTTTGGTTTGTGTTTATTGTGTCTTGTTTTAGAAACTATTCCCTAGATTGATTTTCCATCTATATTCAGTGTCTTAAACTCTTGCATTTTATAATTGGGGTTTTCACTTTTCCATGCTGCTGCTTCTGCTGCTTCTCTCCCCCTCCTCCTCCCCCTCCTCCTCCCCCTCCTCCTTCCCCTCCTCCTCCCCCTACTCCTTTCCCCTCCTCCTCCCCTTCCCCTCCTTCTCCTTCTTTTTTAAAATTGTCGTAAGCTGTGAGCAAAGATAGTGTTGCTTTGAGCTGTTAAAACATTCTTTTTCTATTGTACATACCACTAATCCCAAAACATTTGGCTAAATTATCCATTTCATGATTGAACTTCATTTGTTTTCATTTGTAGCTGGGGATATAGGCCCATGCTTGCAGTGTGCCCAGTGGTCTGGTTTTCACTTCCAGCACTGCAAGCAAATGAAAAAAAAAAAACCGTCCAAAACAAAACTACAACTTTTTTTTTTTTTTCATGGACATTGTGTTTGGGTTCCACAGTTGCTTTGGACTTTGAGAAAGTAACAGTTGATGGGTTTACACCAAAAAAGATATAGATGTGGCTACAGAATGTCAGTGGATAATGTTTTATCTTAAAGATGTCTCTGAAAGCGAAGAAGTTTATCACAATATAGCTGGAATGTTTTTCCTCCTTGCCTTCCTCCTTCCTCCCTCCCTTAAGAAAAGATCTCATGTAACCTAGACTGGGTTTGGAGGTGTGTAACCAAGGCTAGCCTCCTGATCCTTCTCTATTTTCTGAGTGCTGGGATTACAAGGGGGAGCCACTCTGTCCTACTTGGAAATATATAGTGAGCTACACTCTATACTTTATTTATTTATTTATTTTTTTTTGGTTTTTCGAGACAGGGTTTCTCTGTGTAGCCCGGGCTGTCCTGGAACTCACTCTGTAGACCAGGCTGGCCTCGAACTCAGAAATCCGCCTGCCTCTGCCTCCCAAGTGCTGGGATTAAAGGCGTGCGCCACCACCGCCCGGCTATACTTTATTTTTAATCACTAACTTTAAATAGTAAATTAGTATTACGTTATGTTGGAATCAGGCTAAGCAGTCACATCACAGTACATTAGTAAAGATGCTTTGAATGACACATTTTATCAAATATTACAGTTATAGCTGATGTTATGAGACTGACTGAATATTTCAACAAATGAAATCCACGCCCCTCCTCCCCTCACCACACAAAGTGTTTCCTAGGAACAGTTAATATATAAAGAAATGTATGCTGTGGTTCGGATGGTGTTTTTCCCCAAGAGCTTGTGTGTAGAAAGAGTTGGAGGATCCTTTAAGAGGTGGGCTTACTGGGATGTAATTAGGTGATTGTGTTGCCCTCGGAAGACACTGTCTTCTGGAATGAATTTGAGAGAAGGTGTTGTTATGAAAGAGTGAACCAGCTGCGGTGGTAGGTCATACCTTTAACCCCAGCACTTGGGAGGCAGAGGCAGGCAGATCTCTATGAGTTGAAGGTCAGCCTGGTCTATAGAGCAAATTCCAGGTTATCCAGGGTTTCACATAGAAACCCTGTTTTGAAAAACCAAAATATAAATAAATAAATAAATAAATAAATAAATAAATAAAGTAAGTGAACCTTCAAGTCTTGCCTTCCTGTTTTGCCACCTAATCTCTCTCATTGCATATACTTCCGTCATTATGCCATGTTGAGGGACACAGCCAGAAGGCACTCAATAAGGCTGAGCAAAAAAGTCAGCACTGTGCTCCTAAACCTGTTTTCTTTGTAAAGTGTTCAGTCTAAAGCTAGTTTGTCATAGCAGCTAAAAACAGACTAATATATGTTAATACATTAGTCCAGGTCCCATGAGCCACATTTAAAAGGTCATGCTTATATATATGTTATATACATATATATATATGCACATACCTTAAAGGTAACTTTGTATATGATTTTTTAGCCTATCTATATTTTAAATGTGCCCTACCAACCCTGGAATTTTCCCTCTAGTGTTATGTCACTCAAAATTTAAAATTTTGTAGCATTCTGGATTTCAGATTCTTTGATTCAGAATGTTTAATTTGTATTACATAGTTTATGGAGACCATGAGGGTGACCGTTCATTTATTTAATAGAATCTTGGATCTTTTATATGTTTTACTAAAGGAACCAAGGGAACTGAAAAATTTCAACAAGATCCCATCATCTGTCCAGGGAGACTCTTTGGCCAGTGTTTCATGGTCATGCAAGGTGTATACATAAGCATTAAAACATTATGCATGAAAACAAAAAGTGCTTAAGATGGAACAAAGAATATCGAGAGAGCAGTGAATGTTTTTAAGTGCTCAAACGGAAACACTGGTGGTTAGGTGGAAGATATGGTCAAAGTACATAGCTGTATATTTCCCAGGTTTCTATTTTTTTTTTTTTCTATCATTTCAGATAGAAATGTTTAAGGGAACAGTAGGGAAGGGCTGCTAGGAACATAGCAATTTGGCTTACCAAGATCATTATATTTAGTACTTTAATGTCTAGCTTTTGAGGTGGGGGTGCAGGGTATTGTATTTAAGAAAAAGTAAACAGTTGTTCTTAATTATAGTATACCATGGGACTTGGTGTGTTGGCTTAAAAAAAAAAGAAAACCTGCAGCCTTTTTGCTATTAAAGGAACATGGGTGATTAGATGGAATTGATCATCTGAGTGGTTATGATTGGGAGTTATTGCCATTAAATAATGCTAGGTTTTGGAGACTTAGCAGTAAAGTTCAAATGAATTCATGGCTTAGAATTCAAGCAAAGCATCTTATTGTGTAATATAGTGTTGCTCACCTCCTTAGAAAGACAAATGATTTTTCTGTTTGCATAATGTATTACACTTTCAAGATTCATACATCATCTGGTGTATTTTATATAATAATAAAGTAATGAAATATTCTTAGGATTTGGCATATTGAAAAACATTGTCTGCTTAAAGAAATGAGCGTGCATAAATTACTTAAAGAACCCATAACTGAGGTCTTTTTCCTTTCTCCTTCAGCTGTCAGGGCTCTTAATAGTTCATTTCTGGCACCTAGGATTGTGATTTCTCTACTTGACCATAATCTTGTAGTTTTAATCTACTTTGGTGTGTTGGATGGGAACTATGGTCTAGCCCTGAGCCCTGGTGGGTCCTGGCTTCAGCAATGCTCTGTGCTGGCTATCCTTGAGTTATGCCCCTTGCCATGGAATGAAGGATCCTTATACCTGTGTACCTCCCAAAACACAAAACTGTATGTATAAATGTATCTACAGAACTCAAAATATCATATCAAAATTTACTTAAAACCACCTTGTACTTTTAGTGACCATTAGGTTTTCTTTCTCAGCTTTTCATTCTAGTACCCATTGTCTAGGATGTTGGGTGTATGTGGAGAAGGGGTGGGCCGATGTCCAGCACCAGCTTGCCACCATATTTCTACCCAGAACTCCATGGAATCTGAGAATTCTGAATTGTGCTCTGGCCCTGCCAAGTGGGCATGGGATATATTTGTAATGAAGGAGGATAGAATATATTGGATTTCATAGCTAGCAGCATGATTTATAGTCTTAAGTGGTATGGGACTGGACTACTACTTGTTTGTTTTTTAATCAGACCTATAATGTAAGGATTGGATTATAGGAGCTATATTATAGTGGGTTTTTTTTTTTTTGTAAATACGAACACGATTGGATTTGATTTCGTATATTGCCAAACTATATGACTAGTGAATACTTGAGCTATACTTAGAAGAGTAATGACAACCATTACATGATGTTAAGACAGCTCTTTTAGAGTTGAAAACTTTCCTATATATTACAAAATGGAAAATTAACCTTAAAATTTAGAAATATTAGTTTCTGTGTGTGATTTGAATAACTATGGCCCCTATAGACGCCTGTGTTTGAATGCTTGGACCATAGGCAGTGGCCTATTAGGAGGTGTAAACCTTCTTGGAGTAGGTATGATCTTGTTGGAGGAAGTTTGTAACTGTGGAGGCAGGCTTTGAGGTCTCATATATGCTCAAGCTACACCTAGTGTGACACTGTTTCCTTCTGCCTGTGGATCCAGATGTAGAACTCTCTGTTCCTTTTCCAGCAACATATCTTCCTGCAAGCTGCTATGATTTTCTCCATGATGATAATGGACTAAATCTCCGAAACTGTAAGCTAGCCCTAAGTAAATGTTTTTCTTTTATAAGAGCTGCCGTGGTCATGGTGTATCTTCACAGCATTAGAAACCCTAACTAAGACAGTTTCCTTTCCCTTTTTTATGTATATTTTATGGACATGCATTCTTTCTCCCCGCCTCCAACCCCCTGCCAGCTGAATATTCTATTAGAAGAAATTTCCAGAGGAGAGAGATTTTAAACAAAACATGACTTGGTATATCAGAGAGCATTTGTCATTTGACATTAAGTATTCTGAAGGTAAGTTATTATTATGATAACTCACAAAGAATATGGACAACAATCAATGACTACTACCTTGAAAGAAACACATTCCTTCTTGTCCTTCACTATGGAAACTCTTCTAGGTTTACAAAAAACTGTCTAAGCATTGCTTTCTTTCTCTTGGCTACAAAATTCACAGTGTAAACTTTGCCTTTTCAGGCTGACTTTTGTAATCTCCTTGAGATTTCAAGTATATTCATCCTACAAAGTCACATACAGTCCCTGTTAGATCGCAGAACTGGCAAAAATGTCCAAATGATTGTCTCAATTCCCAAGATGCTTATAGAACAGGAAGAAGCCATGTGTGTATTCACATTTGGTTGTCTTTATTACCACTAGGGAGTAGAGGGTGGAGGGTGGAGGGTGACTAGTGTTTGCAATGAAGAACAAAAGAAGGGATATGAGATGAGGTGACATTAAAAAAAATCATTGTGACCAGGCATGGTGGTGCACATATAACCCCATCACTCAGGAGCCAGGAGGCCAAGAAATCTGAGGCCAGCTTGGTCAGTACGTTTGAGGTTAATGTGTGCTATAGAGTGAGACTCTAAAAACAAGCAAACAGGTAGACAATGGAAACGAAAATCAACCAACTATTCTGCACCAAGTTTGTGGTTATAAAACATTCCATTCCTCTTCACTGTCATCATTTTCTCTTCATTCCTCCTTCCCTTATCCAGGTCTGCACTAAATATTCATTTAAAATTTTTTTAAAAAAAATTCTGGCCGGGCAGTGGTAGCACACGCCTTTAATTCCAGCACTTGGGAGGCAGAGGCAGGCGGATTTCTGAGTTCGAGGCCAACCAGGGCTATACAGAGATACCCTGTCTCGAAAAAAACAAAAAATAAAAAAAAAAAAAAAAAGAAAAAAAAATTCTGTTTCTTTTTCTCTGCATGCACATACACATGAATGAATGCCTCTGTATAAATGGGTATGAGGACAACCTGCTGGAGTTGGTTTGCTCCTTCTACCACATGGATCCCAGGGATTGAACTCAGGTCATCAGATTTGGTTATTTTACCTGCTGAGCCACCTCAAAAATTCCTGTACTGAATACTTCTCATATGCATAGATAGTTCTGAATAAAAATAAAAACCAATGGGAAACATTTACAAGTATATCTGTAGATGATAAGATATAAAAGATTAAGCACAGCAATTATAATACCAGTCACACTGTCAGCCACTATATTTAGCCCTTCATCTTCTAGTAATCCTATTGGGTAAAAGTTATTACTGACTACTTTTGTCATATTGAGACTGTGAGTGAGCAGATGATTTCACTAAGGTCACACAGCAGTAAGTAACAGTGCTAGAAACCAACCACTTTACCCCAGGTACCTTGTCCTTCACTAATGCTATCATTGTGCTATTCTACCTGGCTGCATAACCACATATATCACCAGGAATGGAGCAGCTAGGAATTTAAGGTAAGAAAAGGGAAGGATAGTCATGAGTGCTTGGCTGCAAATGCAGAATCCACTCTTGGTATTTCAGACAGTAGATTTAATGTGAGGAGTTGGTTACAGAAGTAATGGGAGAGCCAACGAGATGCACTTACCTAGAACATAAAGACTGCTAATGTTGTTAAGGCTGAGGTAGCAAAATGAGGGAGAGAATGTGACGTAGACTCTGGGGTACTCGTGTCTAATGCCACGGTTCCAGAGTTGGGCTCCAGATACCACTGTCTCTGTGGCTGGTGGAGTCAGACTCCTCTGCTGTGTCACATTTGCAGCAGCTGCTGTTACCTTTGTAGGTGTTCCTACTTACTTTCTAGGTCCCTGGATAAAGTCAGAAACAGAAAAGAAAAATGAAACCTGGCTTCTGTATTCTTCCTGTTGTCTTCTCTCCCATCAGACTCCTATTGATAGACTCTACCAGAGATTTAGCTGTCAGGGGTACCTGGAAAATGTAGTTTTGTGGGCTTTTTCCTAGGAAACATTCATTGAGTATACTACAAAGTCAAGAGTGGGTTGCAAGCCAAAATGTAACCTTCAAGGAGCCCGTCTTTGTTATGTTCCTATTGCCGTGATAAGACACCTTGACCAAGGAACTTACAGAACAAAGAATTTATTGGAGCATTCCAGTTTTAGAGGGTGAGAGTTCATGACCATCATGACCTGGAGCATGGCAGCAGGCAGGCCAGCATGATGCTGGAGCAGTAGCTGAGAGCTTACATAATGATCCATAAGCTCCTAACCACTGAGCCATCTCTCTAGCCCTGTAATTGGGGGCACTTTCTTACCAAGAGACTATTACAATACTTTCTAAGTGTGACAATGGAAAGAAAAATGGTCTGGGAAGATCTGTCTAAGTAAATCTGAGTTGATTCTTTAAAGATGAGTCTGAATTTCCCAAGGAAGTAGTTTTCCCGGCAAAAGAGGATTTTTTTTTTTCCTCAAAGGGTAAAAGCCTTAGCTGGTCTACTACTATGTGAGCATGTGGAAGAGCTTAGAATTGCTGACGTGTAGGATGTAAATTGAGCCATCCACATGTGAGCTCAGAGTATATTGCATGTGCAAAGATTTTGATACTGTCCCTAAGTGCTGACAGCAGCCAAGCACTGAAGGGTTTCACTCACCATGAGAAGCCTATTTGAAGCTGGGAGGCGGTGGCACATGCCTTTAGTCCTAGCACCCAGGAGGCAAAGATTGGTGGTGGATTGCTAAGTTTGATGCCAGCCTGGTCTACAGAGTAAGTTTCAGGACAACCAGGGCTATACAGAGAAATGCTGTCTCGAAAAACCAACCAACAAACCAACCAACCAATCAACCAGACAAACCAAAGTCTATTTGAATTTTGACTCAGGACTGCAGCTCATTTGGTTGCCACCAGTTTGGCTGCAGCTGTTGTTAAACATTGAGATACCTCCTTCCAAGCTCTGGCTCCTACAGCCTGATTCATGCCAGTTATTCTGTGACCCTCCAGATCTAGCAACTGAGAATTGATGCCAAGTACAGCAGGGCCACTGAAATTGAACCCAGTCTTTTGGAATGTTCATGAGCTTTCCAAAATGTAACAAAAATTCCTCAAGCAATACACTTAAGAAGAGAAAATGATTTGTTTTGGTTCACAGTTTCAGGACGTTTTGCCCTTGATCAGTTGGCTCTGCCACTTTAGGCCTATGGTGAGACAGTAGTGAATGATGAAACTATCTCACAGCTAGAATGCCAAAAAGAGGGTGAGAAAAGGGTCAGAATCTCAAATCCTATTCCAGGGATCACACCAAGGGTTAGGGCAAACACATACTAGGCTGTACCTCTTAGAGGTTCCACCTCCTCCCCAAAGTCCCATGGACTGAGAGCCAAGCCTTCAGCCCATGGTACTTTGGTGGACACTTAGCCTAAAACATAACACCTGGTCAGTGGCAGACATACTGGATATTAAACATTTTGAGTGTCAACACTGGTTTTACAACGTCAGATTAGTGTTTAGCTTTGTTGGTTCTTCAGCTCACTTTACTGCACTATAAAGAGAAGTATGGCTGTTCTAAGCCAGTGGTTTCCAAATGTGGTCTCTAGACCAGCGGCAACATCATTATCTGGAAAGTGGTTAGAAATGCCAATATCAGCCCATCCTCTACTGAATCAGAAACTCCAAGGCTAGAGCCCAGTGGTGTGTGTTTTAACTAGTGCTCTCCAACTTGAGATCCATTCCTCAGAGCTTCTTGTTTTCATAAAACATCTAAATATATGCCCCTTGAACAATTAGTTCTTATTAACTAAAGTTTAAAGAAATCAGTCTTCTTTAGGTTAGTGGTGTAAGTGAGGGTATAGGGTTGGCTTGCTCAATCTGAAGATGCAGTACAACATGCTAATTGGAGAAAAGTTAGCTAAATTTTTAAAAAGTGCTATGTAGTGTGTAGTGGGATGCATTGTAAATGGTATGTGTTGAGATCTGCATCTGATATATATATATATATTAAAGTTTCTGTATTTTATGATGGGACCATCTTGGGATGGTCCAGAGCACTAGAAGGTCTATCTCTTCCACAGAAAGCTGATTTTCAGAGATAATAAAAGACTGGCCTGGGCCTTTGATAGATAATCACTCCTAAACTCACATCTGCATATTCTCTTTTGAAGATAGCACAGTTGGGTACACTGCTTTGCTGTCCTCGGTCACCGAGTGCACTGGGCACTAGTGCACTCTACATTGTTCCTGTTGACCAGAGTCTGCTGGAAATATTTGCACCACTCTTTGAAGCCCATTCGGCTCTTTACCTTACTTCTCCCATGCTCATGGTTTCCCCTCTCCTCTTCTTCGTACTAGCTAACCTGGTCAGTTCCACTTTCTCTGTAGCATGATATGACCCCTCTTAGAAACTAATAAACTTCTTTCAAAGACTGTCTCTGTGTTTGTTGTCTAACCATATCCAAGGAAGAGAAACCCCAAGTGCATATTAGACAGAGTTGAGTCTCCATTAGGTTCTGTCATTTGCCCATCATATTACTTTAATTTCCCCCTGCCAGCTTTAGCAACTTCACCCAGAGAATACAGAACAGACAACAAAATATGCACCGAGTGAATGCGACTGAAATACACAGTTGTATGTCCAAGGTGCTAAGAAAATCAAGGAATCAAGTAGAACATTATGAGCCCTGAATGAGGAAGAGGTAACACTGGGATGAAAAGCTTAAGCAGGGTAGCATATAGGGAGATGGGGAGAAATAGGGCATATGAGGGACACCATCAACCAAAATGAAATATGTAGGAAGATTCATAAGGTACCTGATACTTTGTAAGCTATTTAAAATGTAAAAGGAAAAATCACAGAGTGGAAAAATATCCCCCTGGCTCAAACATGACCAAGTAGAGCACATGAATTAAATAGCTGTTCAGATTTATATATCCCTCCTAATGCTCAATTAGCAACAGCAACACAGCAGGAGCTATCTCCTGCACTGCTCTGTATATTCTCCAACAGAAAACATCCCCTTACCCCTCCACATTAAATGATGACTGCTGTCCCTGTTACGGGACTGAAGTCTGATAATTAGTCTTGTAAACAAGAGAATTAAAGGGGCATAGTTTATCCCTTCACCACAGCTCAAGTATCCTTTGACATGCTTTGCCTACCTTTGCTAATTACCTGATAAGCAAACTTATCAGGCAATAGGGAAGAGAGCAAGAATTTGGAATTTGAAACCATGTTGGCCTTCAGACAAATGTGGTTCTCTGACCTTCAGCAAATCACTTAATAGCTCCAAACTTCAATTTCTTTATCTGTAAAAAGGAGATAAGAGTATCTAACTAGGAAAGATGTTCCAAGAGAGCAGTGTAAAGTAAGTAATGTATCTCATTAGTGGGAGGCATGGCATTTGAACTTGGCTAGTCTGAAGCCAACAACCAACCAGGCCTCAGCACAGCCCTAGATGGCACTTTTACTAGTTAGCTTTCCTGTCCAGCTCCTTCTTTATCCCCTACACCATCCTTTTTCTAGTGCCTGGATGAAAACATTGTTCGGGATTTGAATCATTTCCTTCTTCCTCACTGAAATGAATTACCACCTGAGATTTTTTTAGCTTGAAACCAAAGAACCCCCGCATGTGCACATCAGATGTACTTCAGATGTACGTCAGTCACTTCGGCCCCTGAGCTCAGCTCCCTGTATCTCATCATCTCAGGAAAAACCAATCTCTCTCTCTCTCTCTCTCTCTCTCTCTCTCTCTCTCTCTCTCTCTCTCTCTCTCTCTCTCAGCTTCTTGCTTCTACTTCCTGAGTGCTGGGATTACAGGCTGTTGCCATCAAGCTTGGCTAAGAAGCTCTCACTTTTGTGTCCTCCAGAGCAAGTGGGGAATGTTCAAGTAAGTCCCACGTCAAGGCAGCCCTTGGCTTATTTAGAAGCTGTCCTTTATGTCAGTGTTTCTCAGCCTGTGGGGCATGACCCCTCTCCAAACCTCTGCCTTTGGAAAAAAGTTACATTATGATTCTGGAGTTGCAACAAAAATAATGTTATGGTTAGGGGTCATCACAGCATGAGGAACTCTAGCAAAGGGTCTCAGCATTAGGGAAGTTGAGGACCACAGATTTATGGTATCAACCTTCTAATTCTCTCAGGTCTCATTTTGGAATTCTTGAGACATCTCACTCAGATTTCTGATTAAGATACTGCCATTCTGGTTACGCTTATGTGCTCTAGGGAGAGGGTTTTGTAGTGAAATTGCCAAAGCTTTCAAGTATTTCCACGCCTGAGTCCAGTTGACCATTCTTTTTTTTTTTTTATAAAGATTTTATTTATATTCCCAGCACTTGGGAGGCAGAGGCAGGCGATTTCTGAGTTCCAGGCCAGCCTGGTCTACGGAGTGAGTTCCAGGACAGCCAGGGCTACACAGAGAAATCCTGTCTCGAAAAAACAAACAAACAAACAAACAAACAAAAAAAAAAGGTTTTATTTATTTATTATGTATACAATACTCTAGCTGCATGTATGCCTGCAGGCCAGAAGATTATTATAGATGTTAATTATTACTCATTGTAGATGGTTGTGAGCCACCATATGGTTGCTGGGAATTGGACTCAGAACCTATAGAAGAACAGGCAATGCTCTTAACCTCTGAGCCATCTCTCTAGGCCAGTGACCAGTCTTGAATTTCTAGTTCGAGTTCTTATTTTTTTTTTTTTTCATGAGTTTTTGCACATGGCTAGGAACGTGAGAAAGTGTCAGGAAACTTCTTTTGATTCACTAATTGATTGCATTCTAGACCCAGTCTGGCTTGAAATGTTTTGATTTGAAACTAGTGCATGTGTATCGTGCTATCAACAAAATTACCTGCAGCAATTTCCAGTTAACTCATTTTTACAGCTCTAAAGAACGAGTATTTTTGAACAGTCCCCTCCTGGGGATAATGACTTTTCATTCTCCAACACACAGGATAATATTCTATAGTCTCATTATTGTAGTTTCAGATAAAGATCCGTTCTTCAATTTCTTTGACACAATGGTTTCTGTTTCAAGAGCATAGATTGGAGCAATTTTGAGTTGCGGGTGAGCATGGTCTTGTATGTCATTTGAAGAAGTAGCATTTTTTTAAATCTGCAATGGGCCATAGAGTAAAACATTCTAAATTTCACAGACAAAAATGTCTGATACAAACTATAGAACGTTGACTGTGTAGCATGAATACAGTCATAAGTGATTCAACAAAACTATTCACAGAAACAGAATAGACCAGATTGGGCTGATATGTACTTCCTTTTACAGTCCTCTCCTTTGGCCTTTTTTGAACACTCATTATTCAGCTGTACCTTGAACTTATTTATTTTGGCCTAAGGTATTTTTTCATCGTAATTTGCTTTTAAGTGCCTTTATTTTCAGTACAAGATAATCACCAGCTCCCAAAAGGCTGAAAAATTAATGCAGAAAATGACACATAATGAAGAATGCACCTTATAAGGAATGATCCACCCACATCCTGTTCTCCATCAATCCCACTCACTCTCAAATGTTCCTTTAATTTCTTTGGTGAGTAAAAGGAGCCTTCATTACATTACATTATATTCAGCAAACTATTTTTAACATCCTGAGAGTTGTGTTTTTACTTCCATAGAGTTATTTTCATGAATCAAGTGCATTCTTTTCTACACATGTCTAAGTTTGGAATGAAAAGCATCAAGTTTTCTATTACTATCAGTGGAAGTGTGTTTAGTTTTTTGGTTTACTTTTTTTCCTTTTTCATTTTTTTCTGTTTTCTTTTGTTCAGATGTTGAACGTTCAGGAAGTCCTGTCTCCAAATGATGGGTGGATGGGACTTCAAGGGACTCCCAAATTTCTCTAGCCTCTGGGGATTTACCAGTCTAAGGTAGGTAGGTGAAGCCTACTCCAACTAGGAATCCACAGTCACCATTTCAAACCGGCCAGGACTCTTGAGGTTCAAAGAGAGTGGGAAGAGAAAGGAAGAGGTAGGAAATGATCGCCTAGGTCATCCTTGAGTGACTTTTCTCTCCCCTGTGCACAGGGACATTGTCATCTGCTGATATGCAATATGTCACAATGATCCCATCACCACCTTGACACCTGAGGCTCTGTGCCACCTGAGGCAATGGTTTCAGGTTGGGGTTACAAATGTGTTTGCTGTCATATATATTTGTTTGATGTGAAATCAAAACCAAAAGCACTTTGTCCACCTGAAGTATCATTATCAGTAGAGTATTTACGAGCCCTGCCCCCTTCTAAAGGTGTAATGAAACTGGTTCCCGAAGATGCTTTTTAACTAGGGATAACTTGGTCATTTTTTATTTGAGTCATTTTCCTTGCTTTTCTGTTCTCTTTCACTGTGTTAGGCTATACTGTTGTTGTTGGGGCTATAGGACTGAAAATTACAGATACTGTCCTTGACCCCATGAAGCTCATACTGTTAAGATGCATTATGAAACCAGAGAAAAACTTTCTTGGGAAAAATCCATCAGCAATGAAGTAACATTGATAACCATGAAGTAACATTGATAGCCAATGGACACAGAAGGGCTTCACCATGCTATGATGTTGCTAGCTTGTTGAAAGGATTATATATCTGCCTGAGTTTGGAGTGAAATGAACAAGCAGAAAGTATGGTTAAGATATGTTTTAGGGAATATTATGTTGTTGTTTTAGACAGGGTTTTTCTGTGTAACAGCTCTGAGTGTCCTGGAACTCAACTCTGTAGACCAGGCTGGCCTCGAACTCAGGGATCTGTCTGCCTCTGCCTCCCAAGTGCTGGGATTAAAAGTGTGCCCCACCATATCCCAGCCAGAATAAATATTTAAACCTGGGAAAATCCCATGCTGTGGAATTAAGAGCTAACTGGGCCATCATGTTGTACCTCCTTTATTGGTACCTGCTGAGGTCTGGTGTCACTGCCAAAGCTATGGGCACAGATTTATTTTTTTGGCTTACAGAGGTTCCCGAATCATTCCCCATACTCCCACCATTTAGGCACCTCTGGTTGGATAGGCACAGGTGAGTAGCGATTGACTGTGGTGTGAATTAGTAATACCGGTATCATTAAGTAATAAAAGTCCAAATCCTTTCAATATTATTGAAATGTCAATTGCCCTTCCTCAGGAAGAAGCAGCTTTTCATAATTTGAATTTGATCGTAATCAAAGAATGTGACTAATCAATCTTTCTAGTGGAACAAATAAGTCTGAATTAATTCTCAGGAGCTGCTTGAAATAACCACTTAAGGGAAACACAAAAACGTACAAAGCAGAGGCTGCCTGGGAGGAGCTAGAGAACAAAATGCATGGGTGCTGTGCTCATCAAAACACACAGGGAAAAAGACTTTCTACTATATCGTTTGTGGTTGATAATAAGCTTAATTCATATACTTAACTGTCTTTTGTACAATTCTTAGCCCCACAAAGAGTACTCTTCTTCTTCCTAAAAAAAAAAGTTCCAGTCCAAACCCTCAACCTCTGTAGGTTGTCTTAATTGCTACTTTGCACTGCAGTGGCTATGACTGATTTTTGGCACATACAATCATACACAACGTTCTTAAAATATAAATTGCTCCAGGATATCCCAGGAACTCTTAGAAGGCTTTTAAAAGGGGACTAAACACCAAAAGAGTAACTTTTGACAACGGCAGTTCAGACAAGGAGAATGACTGTCATAGCAGAAATCTGTAACTAATGAGATCTTGAAGTGGATGCAGACTGTCCTCGATACCTAACTTATCATGGTTAGGGGGAGGTTGAGAATCCACTTTTGATTAAAGACAACTTTTTTTTTCCTCCCCAAGTGACTATACGTTTAAATAGCTAAAACATCTGTGCTGCAACCTAAGTAAACATGTATACTCGGAATGCTTGAGCAAAAGCCTGCCAAACAATTGCTTGAGAGGGACTTTGCTGAGGAGAGCACCAAGATAAAGCAACTTCTGTTTGTTTTGTCTAGTCAAGGGGAGAGCCAAGGCAATCAATATTTTAAGTTACTTTTATTTCATTTGTGAAGGATTATTTGAGAAAGGGTGTTGAGGGGAAGTTTCCTGACAGGAATTTTTTTTAAAGCTGTCTATTAGCAGACGAGCAAGAGAGTCTTGAATGTCAAACGCCTGACAAAACCTTGAGACCAGCCACCAACCACGAAAAGTGATTTCTTTCCGAGTCTTCTCTCGACCCTTCTGATGGAAGCAGAAACAGGCAGCACAATGGAGACTGGAAAGGGTACCAACCGAGGCATTCGGATTGCACTGGCCCTGTTTATTAGTGGTACCTGGTGCTGGGTACACTGCTCTTTCTAGGTAAGTGGAGCTCCAGAGGCCAGGGGACTGAGCTGGGCATCTATGGAAACTTTCTAATTTTTTAGTTAAGAAACCCTTGTCATAATGCAGGCTGTTTGCTTATGTTAAAAATAAAAATGTACTCTCAGTTTCAATCAGCTCTATTAATGAAAACGGAGGCTTTTCTTTAGTATTAAATATATAGTCCAGGATGCAAACTGAATTAGTAAGTGGTTTAGAATGACTGGTGGATTCCGTTGCACTGAGGGGGAAAAAAAAACTATGTATTTATTACATTACACAAATTGAGCGTTTATGAATTCATAGTTAGATGCTTGCATTTGTTTTGTGGGGGAACAACCATACCGGAATTTCTTTCTTGTTTGACTTTTGTTCTTGTTCAGTTGAACAAAGTACCAAGTGCAATTCACAAAAGATAAATCAGTCCTTAAATGGGATTCTTTGAGTCTTTACAATCCAGTGATTTTGATGGATGCAAAATGGTTAACTTCACCTTTCTAATAGATTTAAAAATGAATGTGAAGGAAGCAGAGGTTTTCCTCTTAAGATTTGAAAAACACTGGGATTCAATTATTGTTATAACTCCTGCGATGAATGATGTTCTCAAGAGAATGTGGAGACAAAAGCATATTCCTAGGGGGAAACAAAAGATGAAATATGTTAGAAAGAGACAGGGGGGTGCCCAAAATTTTAGATTTTCCAAACCTCTGGCTATTTTCCTTTGTAACAGATTTCTTGTATAACTCATAGTATTTCATTGGCTTGCAGGTCACCTAGAAACGAGCCCTATACTTACGAGAGTCTAGGTGTACTTTGAAATGCAGCAGGCCTGGAAAGATTCCTTGGCATATACGGGATGCAGGCGGCCATGTTTATTTTGGGCAGGAGAAAATAGTAATTAACTTTTAAAAGAGTTAGGCTTGTGTGGTTGAGAACCCTACTAAAAAGAGCAAACCACCTTTCCATGTTTTCTGTGCTAAAGTCTTAGGAAATTGGATCAGTATATCACTTTCTGGTGAAGCTAGACCTCCACTCCTGTGACTGAGTCTGTGGTTCTTGCAAACCATTTGTGAGGTTTCTCCAAAGTCGGCGGTAGATAATTGACTTACTAAAAATTAAAACTGGAAGAGAAACGTTATGGGCAAACTAGGGAACTACATATGACGTGGGAAGTGCCTAAGAGGTTAGGCTTATACATACTCCCAAACTTACAAATCCAAGTGATCATCATGTAAGTCAAAATATGTCCTCTTTTCAGTGATGCTAATAGCACTTTGCAAACCCTTTCAATTCTACTTTTATGATCGTTACCCTGGTAGACCATAGCATTCTAGAAGATGATCAGTGATAGCAAATCTTTTTTTTTTTTTTTTTTTTTTTGTGAGAAGACCGATTTGCTGACACAAGCACCAAACATTTTAGGTAGAGTTCACTAAACCAAGCATTGTTATTTATGAGGAGACCTGATTTAAGGAGAAGGGGAGGAAGTGAGGGGGAGGACTCTGTGACTGGGGGGATGGGAGGAGGGGCAGTGATTGGGATGAAAAAAAAAGATAACTTCACAGCAGGTCAAGTAACCTGGGCTCTCACCTTGATCTTTCTGAGGAGGTCTAATGATGATTGACAATAACCAGGACCAGCTAATGGTCTGGCCTCATTCTATTTTTGCTGCCCCACCATCTGCATCCCTTGAAAGCTTGAGCTCCTACTCCCAGGTCTAACTGATTCCAGCAGTCTGCACTTTCACAGGACACAAGAGGGAGGATCCAATAGCATGTGCGAGTTTAGGAAACATGCTTCAGAGCACATCTATCTGAAAGTCTACACTCAGGGATATCTGTCTGCCTGTCTGTCTGTCTATGTCATTATGTATCCCCGTCTGGCCTGGAACTCACTAGATAGATTAGGTTGACCTTGAATTTACTGGATATTTTCGCCTCTGCCTCTCAAATGCTGGGATTATATGCTGTACCACCATTCCCACCTAGTGATCTTTATATTTTTGTAAACTATTTCAGCACTACGCTTTACTAGCACCTTTCTTTACTGTCTGCCCCAGACACTCCCACTCTGCATCTAGCTTGCTAAATGCTTGCAGAGCAATGTTCTTCATGATAATATTCTAGTTAGCCATCTTCCCTTGAAGGTGCTTCCTGTTGATCTTTGCAGTATAATGCTCTGTCTGTTCAAGTTCATTCCTATGTCTAGCACCCTGCCTTACCTCTCTTTTGTCTTTCTCTTCTGTAGAAGAAATGGTTGCCAGTGGTCTGAGGTGGGATCTGAGAACCCAGGGGATTTAAAAATATTGAGGATAACAAATATAGCCATAACCAATTTATTTTCAAGTGTTTTTTTCTTTCTCTCTTCTCTGTTCTCCCGGAAATTCTGTTTCTCAGATGCAGGGGTCTGCAAGCTTTTCCTGTCAGGGCCAGATGATAGTAAATATTTTTGGCTCCACTGCCACACATTCCTTGTTTCAGGGCTCTGTTTCATTGTAGCACTAAAGTGTCCACAGACAAAGTGAGCACAAATGGAGCCAGGAAGATCTGCTTTCTGATTCTGAAGCTTCAGTTGCATATACACTTTATATATTATGAAATTTTATTCTCCATTGCATCCCCTTCCCCCAACTATTAAAATATCAAAGACTTTCACAGAAATAGAAGCAGGCAGTGGCCTTGATTTTGGTTTGTGGGTTCCACTTGCTACTTTGGGTGATGATGACCCCAACTTTGTGGGTTTTTTTTTCTCATGCTTTCTGTTATGTTTTTCTGTCTTGGGGATGGAAACCTTCCTTATTCATATTGTCAGATAAAAAAGAACTGATACTAGTTTGAATTTTTTTTTTACACATCTGTGTTAATAATCATTTCTTTCTTCTTTCTTTCTTTCTTTCTTTTTTTGTTTTTTGTTTTTTTGTTTTTTTTTTTTTTTTTTTTGGTTTTTCGAGACAGGGTTTCTCTGTATAGCCCGGGCTGTCCTGGAACTCACTCTGTACACCAGGCTGGTCTCGAACTCAGGAGAGCCCCCTGCCTCTGCCTCCCAAGTGCTGGGACTAAAGGCGTGCGCCACCACCGCCTGGCTAATCATTTCTTTTTAATGAAAGAACTAAGGGTAGTTTTGGAGAACTCTGAGACTGCTTTTCATATATCCCAGGCTGGCTTGGAAGTTACAATGTAGCAACAGTTGCCCTCAAACAGCTGATTATCCTGCCTCTTCCCCCAAAGTTTTGAAAAAAAAAAATAAAAAATAAGTTTTTTCATTTCATAAGATTTAAAAATAAAGCTGTTATTATTAATAATAAAATTATTTCTAGTAAAATTTGTTTCTATCATAAAAAATATCACTGAAGTACACTAGGTAAACATTTAGAAATGGGCCACAATGAAGAGCTCACCAGCGTCCCACCACTGAGGTACACTGGAATGTCCCGCGCTGATCTGTATGCAGCCTAATATATTTTCACCTAGTTATTTTCTTTGCAAAAAAATCAAACACTCCTTTTATGTTATAAAACTTCTTTTGAAAATAGGCCTGAGTGGTTCTGTCGGCAGGTTTCTTGAATCTATAATGTAACACAGATAAAAAGGCAGTTTGGAGGAGGGAAGAGAGAAAAGAACAAAGACAAAGCAGGCTCCTCTTAGGATGTGGGATCATAAATAATAAGACATGCCAGTCTGGCAGGTGATCTTCAGGTCTGCATCTCGAGCAGAAATGTAGGCTTCCAGACTGCATTTCTGAAGCCCCCAATGGTCCATTTCTTCATGGCCATATCTTCAAAGACTCCTTGTTTTTACTCATAGAGCCCAGCAATAATGAATACCTCATACCTTCTCCAGCTATGGAGGCAAAACATGTAGTTTTCAAAAGGTTTTCATTTTAGGCTCACATTTGCTAATGCTCAGATCCTAACTGAAGCTCAAAGCCAGTGCATTCTTTGCTTTTGAAAAAAAAAAAAAAACACTCATGTCTAACCTGTGCCTGCATCCTGCATACTGTTAAAGACAGCTATGAATGTGGCCTGACACAAAATCTTAACTTACTTAAAATATTATGAGATTTTTTTTTAAAAAATGCTTTTATTTTTGTGACTTTATTGCATGATCCTCAAGCATGAACTTTGTTGAAGACACTGTCATGTCTAAGGACTGAAAATTCCTGATGTTGCTTGCCACCAGCTGGGAAAGTATTGCTGAAAACTATTTCAGTTGTACAAAAATTTGTTTATTTGTGTGTTTGTGTGTGTGTGTGTGTGTGTGTGTGTGTGCGTGGTGCGTGTGTGCGCGTGTGTATCTCCAAGGTACATGCTGCTCAGTTTGTGAGAGGCTCTGGGTTTTATCTCTGTCAACCAAATCCAAGGCATACAAGATGGCTGTTTCCCCACCTCCAGAATTTCTGAACCCAGAGATCTGGAGTGAAAATGTGCACTCTAGTAAGCTTCTAGGTGCTGCTGTGGCTCTGGCAAGTAGACTCCTCAATATAGCTTCAGTTTTACCCACTCAGTCTACTCCTCCCCCATACGAGAGGAATGAATTTCAGAATAACCATAGGGAGGCTGTTTACATATTTATCAAAGCAGTTCCTTGGTTTTGAGCCAACTTGGTTTTTGACTGCCATGTCAACACTGAGAAGTATGAACTGATAGCAAATGTTTTGCATATGTGCCCAAACGTATTTAACTTGGTGGTGATCTGTTACAAATCAATCATTTATTTTGGCCTCTTGTTTTCAGTGAGTCAAGGTCTCCTAAGTTTCCAAGCTAAACAGGAGTACTGCCTGAAGCCAGAATGCATAGAAGCCGGTAAGTCTGTTTTCCACCCAGTGTCAAGTTATAATTTTGGTACCTTGGGAGTGGAAGAGAAAACAGGTAGTATTTTTAGTATTCTGTTTGCTTGAGGTTGACCAAATACAAAATACAATTTTGAAGACATTTCAAGTTTACTTTCAAGGTTTGGTGTGATGTAGTGGAGCTTAGGTTTCCTGTTTGCTTTGCAAAAAAACGAGCTGTTCAATATTTCAACCCTTGTGATAAGGAACTCAGGAAAGAGCCTGGAAAGCAGTGTCCTCTTTTAAAACCCAGAGACTGTGAGCTTCTTATGGTTCCACTGAGGCCAGATTTCTCTTTATCTTAAGCAGACTTTGCATTTCTTCTCGGTCAATGAATATGGCCTGTTGGATTCTAAGCAGGGTCCCTGTAGAAATCTATGCCTCTGCTGGAATCTTGTTGGGTTCATCTGTTCTGTGATGCAAGTTGGACTTCTTTGGAGGTGACATGACCACGTATCAGTGAGGACAGTAAGGCAACAGATTCATGCTTAACGTTGCCTTGGTTTGGGCACAACTATTAAATCCTGCTCATATCCTCATAATAATTCAGTCGAGGCCTAGATTTGAAGATGCTAAATCCCTGCCTCCACCACCCTCCATTCAAGTGGGCAGGACCTTAGGGAATTTCCAAAAGAGGAAGTCATAGGGCAATTAAACATGTGGGCTTTTCTCTTGACTGGAAGAGAAGAGATTAATGAGTGAATATATCAAATATTTATCATTCATACCAGGGGTTTATATATCCAAGAACTAGGTAGGAGGAGAAAAGAAAACAAAAACCACACAAAGGGAGCTGGGGATGTAGCTCAATTGGTAAAGTAGTTGCTTATCATTCATGAAGCTCAGAGTTCAAACAGCACACATAAATTGATCCTGGTGATATATGGCCGTAATCCCAGTATCCTGGAGGTAGAGGTAGGAGGATCAAGAGTTCAAGACCAGTCTACAAAGGCATGGAAAGACCCTGTCTCAAAGTGACAGTTGTCTTCCTGTAGAGAATTTAACTTTGGGGAGAAAGGAAATCAGAAAGGAGGGTAGAACCAGTAGGCCAGGTGAGAGAGAGGATGTTGTCTTGAATTTGAGATGAAGATTGCAGATTTAGGAGCTGAGAAACTTGCTGAAGGCATTGTGTTGTGGTGGGTTTGAGATATATTGTGGAAAAAGGTAGGAGTTTAGGGTGATGCTTATATATAAAACAGTGACATTGTTTGAGATGAGAGAGACTTAGGTGAAAGAATTCATAAACTACTGGTTGTAGTGGGCAGACACCCAGGAGGCAGACAGGTGGATCACTGTGAGTTCAAGGCCAGCCTGGTTTACATATTGAGTTCCAGGACAGCCAGTGCTACATAATGAGACCTTGTCTCGCACATACAGAGGCCAACCTCTGTCTTACACTATCAGTTCATGCTTCTCAGTATTAACATAGTCAAAAACCAAGTTGACTTAAAACCAAGACATCACTTTGGTCACTGTGTAAGCAGCCTTGCTAGGACTCATGGTTGTTCTGAACTTCATTCCTCTCATATTGGGAGGAGTGGATTGAGTGGCTAAAATTGGAGCTGTGATCAGGAGAATCTTGTCATCAGGGCATCAGCAGCGTCTCTGGATTTTTATATTAACTCCCCCATTTGCTCCATTCTTGAATGATCAATATTTTTTCAACCAAGCAATGTGCTGAGTGACTCCCACTTGCCATTTCCTCAAATCTCGTAAGAACTCTATGAAGTTCTTATAGATGAGAGAATGTATGCTTCTCAAAGCAAACTTTTGCAGGATCACATCGTGAACTAGGGGTAGAGCTGGCCTTCAGGTCTACGTCTGGCTCCTCTTGTTCTTTTCCTCTGTGTCAAGCCAAGTAACTGTGCAGACTTCCAGTTTTTTTTTTTTTTTCCAATGACAGTAGAGTCACTCAAGGTTCTAGTGAATAGACAGCCCTTTCTGCTTCTTAGTATTGTACATGGAAAGTGATGCTTTTCCCCTTTGGAATATTGTGGAATTCTCATGCTCCTTTTCTGTTCCAAACTTGAGGAGTTGGCCTGGAAGCTTAGCAACTGGAGAGACTATTTCATGGAGTAAAGTGAGAGACCAGGTTTTACAATCAGATGACAGGTTGTAAATTTGATGTCACTTGGTACTTTAGCTGTGGTAGAGTTCTTGCAGGTGTGAGAAATTAAAATATCCAAGCCCTAAGTGTTCAGTTTTAGTTTAGACAACTTTAGGCATGGAAGGCCACTTACTTCATGAATTTCGTTTGATACAAATAATAATAGCACCAGAGTGAAAATGGACAGAGTGCTCTTTTGTGATGTCACCTTCTGTCACCTAGTGTGTTTTGCCTTGCTGTCCTGTTTTTAATTTTCACAGTAGTAAATAGCTTCCTGATGTTAGGAAAATGCCGATTTTTCTGTTTCTATAGTGTAAGCTCACCAGGCAGGCCTCAGCCTTCCCTACTGCGGTATGAGCACCAGCATACTCAGGGATCTGTGGAATGGCGATTGCATGTATGGCGCGAGAATTGAAACCAAGCCTGGCTTTAGGCAAGAGCTTGTGTTCTGGTCAGAAAAGGGTACTCAGGCACGTGTGCTGGTGGTACAATTCCTGAAATGGACATGCCTGACTAAGCTGTGTTCCTTTTCTGAGCAAGGGGCAGTTATTTCTTAGGTCTTCTCTACAACTTTCTACTTTTACCTTGTTTCTATGATCTGTTGTTCTAACTTGTCTTTGACAGCAAACACTACAGAGAAAGACTACAGGGAAACAATGGATGGCTTTGCTAATGATAATGAGTAAGTGTAGACAGGCTGATGGGTTTGGAACATGATCTAGATACTTGGAAACCACATGATCTATGTTAAGTTCAGGACCATCTTGGGCTGCAGTTTCATCACCCGTGAAATGGGACTAGAGTTTTGAACTCTCATATGAGTTGTGAGAATAACAGAAAATAAAAACAGTAATAGTACCCCTGCATCAAAACCCTCAAGCCCTGAAAGCAATGGAATCTCTAATTCATAACATCAAACCTGATCTCAGTTTCTTTCACAAAACTGAGTCCATTAGCAAAAGTAACTAATGTGAAGTCATGTAAGACATTCTTTATTCCACTTAGGAGAGTATGCATTTACTTCCTCTAGGAATACAATGTGCTTGCTTGAGTGGTACCGATCCAGCCATTGGTGAACTGTTAGATCACCGCTGGCTATACATGTTGTATTTCTTTCCCAAAATTTGAAATCTGAAAGCTCTGGAAATCTAGCATGAGTTTTTAGATGACTACTTATGGAATTTTATTATAAAATGCTTAAATGTATGTGGATTGTTCTGGGTTTAGATAAATATATATATACAAACTCAATTGAAATAATGCCTTCATCCGATGGCCTGTGGGCAAGACTGTGGGGGCATTTTCTTGATTAAGGATTTGTGTGGGAAGCTCCAGACCCCTTGTATGCAGTGCCACACATGGGAAGGTTTAAGAAGAGTGGATGAACATGAGCCTGAAGAGCAAACTAGTAAGCAGCATCCCTCCTTGGTATCTGCTTCAGTTCCTGCCTCGGCTTTTTCTCCTGTCAAGCAAATAAAGACTTTCTATTGAAAGTTGCTTTTGGTCATGGTGTTTTACTGCAATAATAGAAACTAAGACAATTATTTAGCTATTCCATAGTGTTGCTGTCCTTCCAACCAAGCAGCTCCACTCTAGAGTTAGTGAAAAGGCTTTATTGCTCAAAAGAGCTTAGCATATAGGTCCAGGTACAGAGGAAATATATAATGTGAGTGACTTGATTATTACATAGAAATATTAATATGTAAGTCTTTATAAAACTCTCCTTTGAGCTCTGATGGAAACTAACACCTCTGAGGGTATATGTGGCGAATGATTTCCCATATACCATATAGACTAGTGGGAGCCCATCCAAAAATTAACCTAGTGAGGGTAATTGAGAAGGTGGCAGTTTGTGCTTCACTCATAATGAAATTTCTTTTTATTAAAACAAGATTTTCAGTTTTCACCCATGGAGCTGAATAGGGGAACAGAGTTTTGGTGTCTTGACAACTATGGTCCCTTGCAATTTGAAGTCACAGTTCCCTATAAGAAAGGGCAGCTCTGCTTCTAACTGTGAGTGGGAGATGATTAGTTGCAAAGCAGAGGGAAGACTTTTTTCTCTCCACGGGCTTCTTTCCAAATTCAGTTTTCCATCAGGGCCGAGGTCAGAGCTGAGTTTGCAGTTTTCCTCAGTACCTGTGAGAATACCCAAGGAGATAGAGAAGAGGCATTTAAGAGTTGGGGGCAGGGGAAGTTGGGGAAGGAAGCCAGAATGCAGTGAGCTTATGTGAGTCAAAGTGCGTGTGAGGGCTCCCTTGTGTGACTGTAAATATTGTGTGGGACTGAGACATGTGTGATCCATGTCCTTGAGGTGTTATACAGCAGATTCCATCTGTGGCTGCACAGACCCAGATGGAGTAAGATTTTTGTGTGCCCTAGCACTTTTGAATATTAAATTAGAGTGGTAAAATAGTAGCAGTAAGTAAAAGTGTAGTTAGAGACAACGAATTAGGTCTGGAAAAAAAGGAAAAAAATACACCAACTTGAAATTTATCAACTTCTGAATTGATTTTTCCCTCCTTGTTTATTTTAAAGATAGTGGCTGAAAATGGTAAGGATTTTAAAGTCCTATGGAAATTATGTATTGGGTATGGGGGCTCATGCCTATAATCCTAGCACTGAGCAGGTAGAGGCAGGAGAATTGTCATGAGTTAGAGGTCAGCCTAGTTTGCACATTGAGTTCTAGGCCAGCTAAGATTAAATAGTGTCCCAAATACAAAAATGAAACAAAAAGTTAGGGTGTTTGTATGTTCATTTCAATGGCTCCCTGCCCCACAACTCTTAAATACCTCTTCTCCATCTCCTTGGGTTTTCTCACAGGTACTGAGGAAAACTGCAGTGATTTGCCTTTTTCATAAGAAATAGAGTGAAACATTTAACTGTACTTTTTAACCTGGAGAAATTGCTTACATAACCAAAACATACATCTGTAAATTTATGTAAATTGTACAGGGGTGGGAGGTTCATTCTAATTTAGCTGATAACTCATTGGATTTTCATTATTTCTATGAAATCCATTCTAGCATTATGAATGCTAGAAATGTATTCTTGCATTAACTGAGGTATGAAAATTGAACAGAGGGTCATCTTTCCAATGTTATTAAAATATTGGCAGTCTTTTAAAAATCATTTGGTGCACATCTTTGCAGCCAGCAATTGTGTTGCAGCTGGAAGATGGTTGCAGGTGGGTATTAGAAGTATTGGAACCTTCTCTTTTTCTCATTTTGTAATAATTATTTTTAAACTCATAGATAGAGCCAAGTGTAGTGGCTCATACCTGTAACCCTAGGACTTGGAAGGCTAAGTGAGGCAGGAAGATGGGTATGAGTTTGAGGCCAGCCAGGGTTTGAGTATGAAATTATATTTCTTTAAGATGGCCTCTTATGTTCTAGGAGACACTTCAAAGGATGGTTCCAAGGCTCTGTTTGAAGGGATCCAGCATAGAGGGTACCGGGCTTCTTAAATGCTTACCTTGGGAAATCACAAGAAGCCATCCCTGCCTTATGTTGATCAAATAAAGTGAGCAAGTGAGCCCAGTATCACTTGAAACTGGGCAAATGGACTTTGTTGTTCCATAGGAAGCATAGCCAAGTTAGTTTGCAGGGGAACATCTGGGATGGAAGAAAGGCCAACAGTTGATCACTGTTGATCACTGAATATAAATATACTCCATTTATATTCTTGTTGCACACTCCAAAGATGTTAGGGACAATCTGAAAAAAAAAATAGTAACAGTAATTTCACTCACCATTCTCCTATACACTTGACATTCTTCTGTACACTTTGAAGACAGTCATTTTTATATAGTGAAGCTCATCCAGGGAGATATTTGAGGAGAAATGTTGAAGCCAATATTTGGGAAATGGTTGATATGAATGGTTTGGTTGAATTTGGAAGAGAACAGTGCACAGCATCTAGTGCTTGTCATTAGTAGTCCTTAATCCTATGATTTTTCTTTTTAAATAGCTGCTGCCATCATGAGCAAAGTAAATCTTTCTGTGGATCCTTGTGAGAATTTTTTCCGGTTTGCTTGTGATGGCTGGATAAGCAATAACCCAATTCCTGAAGATATGCCAAGCTATGGGGTTTATCCTTGGCTGAGACACAATGTTGACCTCAAGTTGAAGGGTAAGTTTCTAAGAGAGTTTGGTGGTACTCTTTCCAGAATAATATTTGACAAGAAAAATAGTTCATTGTTTGAATTTGGACTATCCATTTTTAAAACTATACTAAATTCATGTCCAAAATTTGTTTTAGTAGAAGATAGTTTTCTGAATTTTAGTTTCCTGATTTTCTTAACACAAGCCTGTTGTAGGTTGTTAGTTTTTTTGCTTGAGAATGCAATGGCAAATTCTATTGTAGAATAAATAGCACTTGATAGAGTTTGGAAACACAAAAATAGTTAATGACTGGTATGCCACATCAAGAAACTTATTTGTCTAATCTGTTCAATTTAAGCCTCATTTCTTTTTTATTGTCTTCTGGGTTTTTATGGCTTACAAAATGTATTTAACACCTCATTGTCTTTTGACTTCATTTTGAGAACTCTGGATGACCCATGGTTGTCATACGGTTCCTGTTAACATCTAAATTTTTGAGACACTCACCTTTCTCCCATGACCTTTGGAGGAATGACAAACTCACACACACATACTCACATGTGCACATACACATTTTCATTTGTGCTTGTGAACCCTTCGAAAAGTTGGAAATATCTGTTACTGAACAAGACTGTGTTTGTTTTGAGTCTAATTTTTATGTTAATCTGTTTAAGCAAGCTCTTTCAGGAGGAAAGTAGGAAGATTTCAAAACCAGATAAGGGAATTGTTTTTAGAAGATAAAAATAATATTTTTTTCCTTTTTTGACAACTGTAAAGTAAAGTATGTCCTGTAACTTGCATTCAGTAACACAGAGAATTTTGGGGAAGTGAGAAGAATTATATTTTTTTCTTTCCCATGCCTATTTTTCTGACATTTTAAGTGGATGTATATTTAATATATATTAACTTATATATTATACATAATGTGAAATCATTGGCCAAATAATTAGAGAGCTATTTTAACTGTGAGGAAAATATATCTTCACAAATAAATATAAATCATATAAGTTTACATTTTTTATTAGGAGGCTAAAATTTAGTCGTGATAAATTATGAATAAGAGCTTTTAAGAATGTTAGGGGTTTCCTCTAACCCAACAGACAAGATTTCTGTGCTGTAGAGCCATAAATAATGCCTTGAGCAGTGAATTTTTAGACTAATACTTATTTCTCTGTAAGATTTTTTAAAAAAATTATGTCTTTTAATATGCATATGGGTGTTTTGCTTGCATGTATGTATGTGCACCACATGCTTTCCTGGTGTCTGCAGAGATCAGAAGAAGGCATTCAGTTCCCTAGAACTTGAGGTAAAGATGCTTGTGGGCCACCATGTGGGTGCTGGGAATCAAACCCTTTGCAAGAGTAACAAGTGTTCTTAATCACCAGTCATCTCTTCAGCTCTGTGACGGCTCTGTGAGGTATTAATTTATTCTGGTTCCTTCATCTATCATCATTGGCTATTTTCTATTTCCCTTCTCTGGCCTTTTTTTTTCTTGACAGACAATGAGTGTACACATATATGAACATGCTCATTCACATATGCACATACTCATACATGCAGGACTACCAATGAATAAGTATGAGAATTCTTGATAGTTTTCTTTTTTTTTTTATCTTAGTTATAACAAAAGATTCATAGCATTAGGTTCTGAAGTGGTTATACTAATTTAAAGAAACTCCTGTTGTGGTATCTTAATGTAAAAATTATAATATGTACTGATATGATTTGTTTGAGGAGAATACTGTCTATGAACTGCATCAGAATTCATAGAAATCGTTGAGCATAGCATAATTACTATGCTCATTTTTCTTAAAAACTGAAAAAAATTGATTTTTTTCCTCATGTATATGTGGTGTGTGTGCTTATGTGTTTGCATATGCATGGATATGTGTGTGTTTGTGTGTCAGAACTAAGTTGGTGACAATGGGAGTTTTATTTGGTCATTTGCCACCTTATTCATCGAGGCAAGCTCTCTCAATTGAACGCAGAGCTTGCCAGTATGCTAGTCTGGCTAGCCTGGCTAGCCTGACTAGCTGTGGGACAAACCGGCAGGCCACAGTAGCAGGCCCCAGGCCTACGCAGCAGCGGCCGGGGGCCTGCGTGGTGGAAAACGGGTCGCAGCGGTGGAGTCCTGGACCCACGAGGCAGCGCAGTGGCAGGCCCCAGGCCCAGGCTGCAGCGGCCTGGGACCTGCGAGGTGGAGGCTGCCTGGAGGCTTCCAGGCAGCCTGTGTCTCATACTGGAGGAAGGTCCCAGGTTCCAGTGGCTGGAGGCTTTGGCGGCGGCAGGCCCAGCAGGCCCCAATGATACGAGGAAGTCCTTGGTTCCAAAAGGGTTTATTGTCATGGCGGATGGTGGATGGATCTGGGTGTACCCCCCCAAACTCAGGGCAGACCTGAGTTAAGTAGGGAGGGAGAAGTAGGAAGGGTCTGGGGAGGGGAGGAATGCTTAATTGGCTCCGCCCTCTGACCTTCATTAGTATGTAAATCCCTAGGGCCTGAGGCCTGTAGTTACACCCTCTATCTGTGCACTTTGGGAGGGGCTGTAATGGCCTTCGTGACTGAACAATGTAGGTCTATGGAGATTAGACTGCTTGTTAGGACCCTGAGTTCTGGGGACGTGGCCGAGCTCCTGCCGTTTCTCCCTGGGAGTCTCGGGGTTCTAGGCCCATGCCCAGCCAAGAACCAGGATATGCTTATGCAGTCCCACAACTAGCTAGTTTGATATAGTGGGGAATCCTCTCTCCCACCTTCTAAGGACTAGAATTATAGGAAAACTGCCATGCTCACTGGGTATTTGTCTGAGTTTTGGGCATCTGAACACCTGTCCTTATGCTGGTTTGTCACATGCTTTAATCCCTGATCCATCTCCTCAGTTCAAATCTTGGTTTTATTTAACTGAGTTAAAAAAAAAAAAACTAGAAAGTTGCTCATAACTCTACCTTCAGACACAAATGAGCCCATATACAAAACTTCTTATGCATACTCATATTTTTTTAAATATCTGATATCATGCATATGAATAGAACTTGTTTTTAAAAAACAAGATATGGATAACATCAATAGATAACATAGTAGTAAATAGCCCTGTGTGTACATCTCTATGTCCTTATCTCTAACTGTATCCTTAGAATAAATCCCCAGAGATGGAATTGTTAGATTGAAAGAATATTTATAATTAAGTTTTGACTCATATACTCAAAGTAGCCTTTGTAAGGTTTACTTCTAGGTTTTTATATTTTCTTGATGTTTGAAATAACTTTTCTATCTCTTTTGTCTGTCTCTCTGTCTCTCTCTGTCTCTGTGTCTCTTTTTGTCTCTGTCACCCTCTCACTTTCTTTGTGTGTGTGCATGTGTGATGTAAAGCAGAGGTCAGCAAACTGTAGCCAATGAGCCATATCCATCTTACTTCCTGTTTTTGTGAGCACAGCTTTACTGGAGCATAACCACATTTGCTCAGATACAAATAGTCAGTGGCTGCCTTTGTGCAGCGGTGGTAAAATTAAGTAGTTGCTAGAGAAGCCATATGGCCAGCAAAGCCTGAGATATTTACTCTTTGATATTTATGGATGAAGGCTGAGAACTCTTGATAACAAAAGCAAACTTTGATTTATAGTTATACTAGATGTGATTAGACTTGTCAAAGATTTTAGGTAGCTTCCGTGAAGCTATTTTAGATTGTTAATCATAAAGTTAAGAGAGGTTTATATATATTTCCCACCTCCCTCCCTGCTTTTCTCTTGGGTAGAATCCACAGAATGTTAAGTAAAAGCAGTGATGATAATAGGTATGTTTTCTTAATTTCTACCTTGAGTAGTAGTGGATCTAGCTTGTGTCCCCTGACATGTGTGCATATGTATAATTATGCTGCTATTTCTTATTGTTTACTAGTATACAAAAGGCATGCTTCAAGAAAATGACTTTTTGCTGCTTAACAGACTTAGAGTGTCTTTTGCCTTCTTTAGATTTCCTCATTCTGAACTACACTCATAATTTTGAAGTAAAACTTACTTAATAATGCTTTGTTTTAAGGCATAGCTAGAATCCAATCTGTTAGTATTTTTTTTTTTTCATGCACTTGTGTCTATGCTTATGATTTATATGTTTCTGTGCCTTGTGTGTGGTAGTTTTGTCTGATTCAATCACAAAGATTGTTTTTTTTTACCTTGTAAAACAAAGTAGCAGGCCTCTTGTATATTTCTAAATTCTAGAAAAGATAATTCAAAGCCCTCCTGAGTCAAGGATTATAATTGGCAAATGTATCAAGTGATCGTGGAACTCTTGTTTCAAGCATTGCAAGTCATTTTCTTCATTGTAAGCCACTCAAGAGTATGTGGTTTTGAGGCCTGGAGGGCAGGGTTTACATCCTGGATTCTTTACACTTGCCATCTGTGTCACCTTGGGACAATGACTGATCTCTTTTTAGTTCAGTTTTCTCATCTTTAAAATGGCATAAAATCACCAGCATAGAGGATTTAGTAAGGACTGAAAAAGGTGACTGATAGAAATTATCCACTTCAGCTCCTGGTTCATGGCAAGCTCTCAACAAATACTTGTGTTTTGCATCTCTGATTTAGTTCAAAGGCAGTCTAAGGTTCATGATGTAATATCTACCAAATGTTTTAAGTTTTGTGCTGGCCTTATCCTTTATAAATATCATGTGCTTTTGAAAATGTTGAATACTGTCAAGGTATTTTTCCTCATCTTTGATAAAAAGAATGTTCAAAAATAAAGCCCAATATCGTCAGCCAAAAGAATACCATTTTCTTATGGCTGAGAGAGAACACATAGATTTGGCTGTCCAATTTGTGAAATAAAATGAATCTGACAGACCTAGCTGATGAAAAATTGCCCTCTATTGAAGGCAGCAACCAGGCTTTGTGAAGTTTTACCTTAAATGATATATATGACTTGGATTTCTACTTAGAAAATAAGTTTATTTCTTGCTGTCTCCAAGAAGCAAGGTTGTTTTGTGGAGGGGAAAAGACCAAATGTAATGATAGTTACCTAAAATTTCCTTACTCTGACCTTTCCCAATCTGACTTCATGTGACCATAAAGATGGAATGGCATGTATCGTTTGCATATGAGCAGTCAGGAATCGAGCTAAGGCGCACCTCTAAATCATGAGGCAATGAGTGAGCTAGATCACTTGTGTCAGTCAGAAAACAGATGACTCAAGGTTGGGCCAGATAAGTTTACTTATGGGATAGCTATTTTGCCCAATCTTTTGTGAAAAAATACAGTGTATTATTTTCAAACACTGTAGTAGAATAGCGAGATGAAATTGAGACTGTGTGGTGCATATTCAGATAAAAGTGATTGTGATTGTAGTGTAGACCAATTATTTATTTGCAAAAATCTATGGCCTTTATAATCTTGCCTTTCCCATAAATGATCCTAACCAAGTAATCTTTTATAGGTTATAGAAACTGGGGAGCTTCAGTTAAGCCTCCTCATGAGAAGGTTCAGATTGTTGAAGACCTGGTGGTGAAATGTATCATTTTCCTCACACCATGCAGTGTAGAATAATGATGTATCAACTTGAGCCTTGGCTTCATTAGGTTTGTTGAGAGAAATGACAGCAGGCTGGTGAAAGTTGGGATGGGATAAAGAACTATTAAGAATCAATCATCTATTGTGTGGTCTTTTTCTTTTCTTTTATCTTCCTATCCCCTTTCTTTCTTTTGAGACTACATTCTGTAGCCCAGGTTATTCTGTAGACTGGACCTCACTGTGTAGTCCAGGCTGGACTCAGACATGGCAATTTATATCCTAGGGAAAACTCAGCCCTAATTATTTTGAGTGAGTCACCTGGACAAACTGGGTATACATGTTCAGAGGAGATTACAATTTTAGTTTTTTAGACCTTGTTGGCTCTTTTAGATGTGGCCACATAGGAAACCACTAACTGCCTAGTTATTCATGCTGTTGTCTTACTGCATTGAGGACTCTTGAAATTTTAAATGAATTCATTTTACTTGAAAAGTCATTTTTGTCTTCTACTTTTTCTTCTTCATTTACTATTTGCATTTTTGGTGTATAATGTGTTAGGGGAAAACTTTTCTAAAAATTTTAGAGTTGCTTAAGATACAGAAATTAATTTCTTTCTGATGACTGCAAAAATGTGAATGTATCTCTAGGAGACATTCCATCTCTAAGCAGGAAGGTGACCCTAAGGAGGCCATTAGGATGGTTACTAGGTGCAAATAGTGCTGCTGTTCTATTAGTTGTGGCAGTCTGCACCTTTGGCTTTCTCCTTATGTATCTCTTTCTATCCTCGGTGTATGTATACCTTTCTTGTTCTGTGTCATGGGGCAGACTGGCCCCTGACCCTATAATAGGAAGAAAAACCAGCAAACAACTAAGAGTGTTAAAAACATTTTACCTTTGAGAGAAAAGCAGGTAGGGAAATAATTTCTTTACTTTCTCTAAGTATTTAGTTTTAGATGCAATCTATTCCCCTATAGTTTTGAAAATTAGTTATTTCATTTTTTTTTTTTACTTATTCACTTTACATTCTGCTTACTGCCCTCCTCCCAGTCACCCCCTCCCACAATCCTTCTTGCATTACCCCTCCCCTTTTCCTCTAAGCAGGTGGGGGGGCCCCTAGGTATCTCCCAATCCTGGGACTTCAAGTCTCTGCAGAGCTAGGTGCTTCCTCTCCCACTGAGACCAGACAAAGGAGCCCAGCTAGTAGAACATATTTCACATACAGGCTTTTGGGGTAGCCCCCACTCCAGTTGATCAAGACTACTCTTCTGCCATTAGTTGCTCACATAAATACATTGATTATGCTTGATAGGAAGCAGCTCCATTCACTACATTTATTCTGAAGTGTTTGATATTATTCTTTGGAAAATATATGGACTTCAAATATATTGAAATGCATAGTACTTTGGTTGTGGTGGCACACAGTACATCAATAATGCCTGTGACAGGAATGAAATATGGTGAGAATGCCCTGCTATGTTGGAACTCTCTCAAGCCAGCACTCTAGCATGACTGTTTCAATAGAATTTTTGCAGGATGTTGTAACTGATTTGATGATGTTACTTTTGTTTGTTTTTTTTTTTTAATTAAACCAATCCACTTGTTACTTCTGGGTGCTTTCAAGATGCCTGATTTGATGATGTTTACTATCTATCTAGTACTTTTATATACCTTCCACGTGCTATTTATTCTTTTACCTTTTTACTGTATACTTAATAAACTCAAACATTCAGAACTGAAAGTATGGCTATTATAGATTATGCTTTATGTGGAAGAATTGCAACGACTGATCTGTGTACTCAAGACTAGCTACTGAACATTCCACTATTTTCCTGGCATGAACTGATTTACAAATAGCAGAAATTCCAACTCCAAGTAGCTTAAGAAGAAAATATATTGGCTCATATGTCTAAAAAGTGTAGTGATTTTTTTCATTTATTTATTTATTAATTCATTCACTTTACATTCTGATTGCAGCCCCTTTCCCTCTTCCCAGTTTCTCCTCACACATTTCCTCCCTCAAACCCCTCCCTTCTAAGAAAGGGAAGGAAAAGTGCCTGGGATAACCCACCCCAGCACTTAAAGTCACTGCCAGACAGGGTATATCTTCTCTCATTGAGGCAGGAGAAGACAGTCTAGTTAGGGGAGCAGTATCCACGGCTGGCAAGAGTCAAGGTAAACCTCTAGTTGTTGGGGAACCTGCATGAAGACTAAGCTGTACATCTGCTACATATGTTCGGGGATCCTAGGTCCAGCCAGTGTAGCCCCCAAGGGTCCAGGTTAGTCGACTCTGTTTGCCTTCTTGTAGAGTCCCTGTCCTCTTCAAGTTCCTTAACCCTTCCCCCAACTCTTCCACAAGACTTTCCGGCTCTATTCAATGTTTGGCTGTGGATCTCTGCAGTGTTCAGTCAGCTGCTAGGTGGATCCTCTCAGGGAACAGTTATGCTAGGCTCCTGAATAGGGAATCCAAGCTGACAGATACAAACATAGCCTGAAGCTCCAAGGTAGTTGAAGGAGGAAGGCAGAGCAGCAATGTGTCTGTATAGATCTTCTGAGGAGCTTGGCACATTGTACTTCCCCTGCCCCAAATTGGCAGGGATTGCTACTGCATTCATTTATGTCAGAATTTTAGACTCCAGGTAACAGTCGATTTAACAGCTGAATCATGCCATTAAAGGAACTTTTCCCTTTCTCTCTATTCTGAATATTTGTGTGTGTAAAGATCAAACTTTCTATGAGAATAAATTAAGGGGATACATTAATTGTTGTACTTATTTATCTCTATGCTAACATATAACACTTGCGGATAGTGTAAATATGAAAGTATAAAAGAATGAAAATACAATCACAAAAATAAACAAAAAATCAGATTGGTATTAGAACAAACAATCTTACAGCCCAACAGGCTTAGAAGCATGACATAGTATATAACAGAGGAGAGATGCTCAGTAAATATTTGTTGAAGAAAGAGAGAAGAAATGTTCCTTTGTGTGCAGCTGGATGCAGTAGTGGTCACGGATGGCTGAGTGGGGACAAGTGGAGTTTTTCTTTACTTTTTCTTTCAGTTCTGGAGACCCTGGACATAGGTCCAGAAGAGTCCTGAGATGCAACTGGAGTTACCCACAATAGGATTGGAAGAGAAATTGTCTATTACTGTTCATTTAATTTCTTAACTGTAAGGAGGCAAAGACTGGAAGGAACATGGACTGTTAGACATAGGCCTTTCCAAGACTCCTTTGTAGTATACTACAAATCTTATGCAAGATATTGATGAGTAAAATAAGAACTGACAATGTGAGGTTCAAGTTTGGACTCCGAAATGAACTGAGACTACTACTTGTAAACCATGTGAGCTTCAGAAAGCTGCTTCTCTGTGAACCTAATTACCTATCTGATGATCCTGTTGGTGAATTTAATAAGATGCATGGAAATTCTTTTGCATAGGGATTAAGTAATTGAAATCTATGATTATTGTTAGTTTCATAAGGATTAAAAGAACTTTAAAAATCTTTAACACATAGTGAACACTGAAGAAGTAAAGGTACCTTTTATTGATTCCACAATTTTAACACTACTGAAATGGAATATTGTAGTCTACTGTTTATTCAAAGTCTCTACATGAGGAAAATAATCCTGAAAGAGGCAAGTCTGAGAGTAAACCTGACAAATTAGACAAATTAGACTATGTATTGGTCTGCTTTGTAATACTATAAGAATATACCACAGATATGGTAATTTGTAAACAGTACAAGTTTATTTAATTCATGTTTCTCGAGGCTGACAGAGTTGGTATGAAGGTCTTCATACTGTGTCATAACACAGAGAGTGGGCAAGCAACCACACAAAGCAAGGGGAAAGGAGACCTGGTCCCTAAAATGATACCATTAGTTGACTTATGTCAGTAAAATCCTTGTGGCCTAATCACGTTTTAAAGGTCCCACCTTGGATTGACATATAGTTATTGGTAGATACTTATCTTACCTGTTCTAGGTCTTCTCTAGTGCATTGACATTTTTTCCCATCATTTTTCCTTCTCTTTCTTTTCTTCTTCATTCAAAGGGATCTTTAACTCAGTTCCACAGGCCCCAAGAGGACCACTGACAGAATTCAAGGACTTGAATGGGAAAAAATGAATAAAACTTACCCTCATCTCTGCTAGAACACAGCAGTGTCGTGATTTTCATTTGTGGTTATTTTCCTAAGTTATTACAGATGTTGCATGTAGATAGATAATGGTATCTTCTTGTATCACCATTTCAAATCATAGCAGTTGTTGTACCATAGGTCAGGTCTTGTCATTTAGTGAGTTAATGAAGTAGCTGTATATTGTGAATCACATGGTAAATCCAAAAGGGGTTTCTTAACTGTGTTTAGGAATACCTGGTTTCTTCAGCAAACCTATGTTTACACAGCTCTTTCAAAAGGCCACTGTCTAGACTCTTTTGATAATGAGCACATTACTGAAAGTTAATGTGTGTTTCTGAGGATGTTTGTTGAAACTGGACATTTGTGTTTAGAGGTTTGTGCCAGTAGCAACTCGAACTCATGAAAGAAATTTTCAGGCCATGGAAGAAGTATATTTTCAGTTGAACTTACTAACTGCTATCCAGGGATTAAAGACAAACTCTCAATTCTAAGGTGATGTAGTTCTTTCATGAAGTAGTTAGAAATATTTATGAATTGTACTAATGATACGGAAGAAAATACACTAACAAGGATGTATGTCCATAAATATAACAGTACACGATGTAAGGAAGATCTAGCTTGTCCAGTCTTGAAAACATGGACCATTGGATGAGCTGAAGTCATGGGTTATGGTAGGGTAAAGGAATTATACATCTGGAGGTGCTTGCAGCCAGATACCAAAGATGAGACCTGTAACTTTGTTAGAAGGAAAAGATAAGTAGGGAAGAGATAACAGGAGTGAGGTGAGTGGATGAAGCTGTTGGAGTCTTCCTTCCTTCCTTCCTTTCTTTCATTGTTTTTTTTTTTTTTTTTTGAGAAGTGGAACAACAGCATCACAATTCTTTGCACGGGAATGTTGAAGGCAACAAAAGAGTGAGAGGGCAGACAAAGGGGCATTTGGGTTGTGTAAGTATTCTAACACATGTGAAAAGTTTCCTGTGAGCTTGAAAATTGGAGGAGGAAGGAAACATTTGCTCTAGGAGATAATTGACTAAATTTAGGTTCTTCCAACTAAATACACGTTCTTTGGCATGGCTGATGACACAGGATATGTGTGTCCTGAGAAATAAAGCTGTGCACTCCCACAATGCCACCTCTTCACCTGCCCACACCCAGATCTTGTTTTCCATAGTTAGTGTGTACCACTGAATTTTTCTTTACACTTCCACTGAAGAGTTGGAGTACTTTTGAAAAACCACTTCCTGAAACAGGAGAACTATTTGGCAGGTGTAGAAAACCCCTGGATGGCTTTGGTGGTAACAGCTGGAAGGCGTACTCATATGATCTTGGGTGGCTTCAATTGCTGAAGGTCCTCCAAGTAGCCACAGGTTTCTGCTGTTGGTTGGAACATGGAATGAAAATGTAGGATTTTTGGTGAGAATTTCTAAGGGCATCCAGACATTATGGCAGAATTAGAGAACTTGGATTTCCTTTACTGTAGATGAGAAGGGGAATTTGTTACTTCTACAATATTTCTCTTGGTTAAGGACAAGAGGAAGGCATAAGAAATAGTAAAATGGTGATTGTATGTTCACAAGTGCATGGTGGAAACAAGTTGCAAATTTCCTAACTATATTTCCAGATTCTCTGAATAGCTGAACTATGAGACATTTTCATCTGTGTCTGAAGGTGTAGCTAGGTCAAAGCATCTTTACAGTGTGAGAATAAATACCTTGCACAGGAAAAGACCTACCAGGACCAGGAACTTCATAGAGATGGTATCATTTAATAGTACCTTTACTTCCATTTTTTAAACTGTCTAAACTCTGTTTTGTGAATTGTGTAATATGAGAACCAGTCAATGTGTCTAGTTTATTGGTATGTTTTGCTAGTTGACACTGAAGAATGCCAAGAAACGCTCCTGCTCATTTACTAATTTGTCTCAACTTACATTTCCCTATATTTTGCCCAAGACCCTAGAATGATTTTTTTCATGTTACAACATAATTAGTATTTTTATTCTAGACTACATCTCATCTCATTTATGTTAAATAATTTGCTAAATACTGCAACCATAGCTAATATTTACATTGAACTTAGCTGAAATACTATAAGACTGCTAAGATTATCTTGGTACATATTTTCCTGAACCGAACATTATAAAAAGAGACTTCTCTATATTCATTTATCTTTTTTTTTTTTTTTTGAGACAGGGTTTCTCTGTATAGCCCTGGCTGTCCTGGAACTCACTGTGTAGACCAGGCTGGCCTCGAACTCAGAAATCCACCTGCCTCTGCCCCCCCAAGTGCTGGGATTAAAGGCGTGCGCCACCACTGCCCTGAGTTTATCTTTTTTTAATTTTTGTTGAATTTTGAAAATACATATAATACCTTTTTGTGTGTTCTACTTTTTTTATTTTAATTTTTTGTTGAATATTTTATTTACATTTCAGATGTGATCCCTTTACCCCATTTCTCCCTCCCCCCCTCCCCCGCCCCAGGAACCTCCTATCCCATCCCCCCTCCTCCTGCTTCTATGAGGATGTGCCCCCACTCCCACCTCCCCACCCTCGAATTTTCCCACACTTGCTGTCCAGCCTTCATGGGACCAGGGATCTCCTCTCCCCCCTATGCCCGACAGGGTCATCCGCCCCTACATATACAGCTGGAGCCATGGGACCCTTCCTATGTGCTCCCAGGCTGGTGGTTTAGACCCTGGGAGCTCTGGTTGGTTGGTATTGTTGCTCTCCTCATGGGGCCTGCAAACCCTTCCAGCTCCTTCAGTCTTCTCTCTATCTTCTCCATTGAGAACCCCTTGATCCGTTCAATGGTTAGCTGTGAGCATCTGCCTCTGAATATGTCAGGCTCTGGCAGACCTCTAAGGACACAGCTATATCAGGCTCCTGACAGCATACACTTCCTGATATCCACATCAGTGTCTACCTTTGGTGACTACACATGGGATGGATATCCAGGTGGAATGGTCTCCAGATGGCCCCTCCTTCAGTTTCTGTCCCACACTTTGTCTCCATATTTGCTCCCTTGAGTATTTTGTTACTCCTTTTAAGAAGGACTGAAGCACCTACACTTGGTCTTCCTTCTTCATGAGTTTCTTGTGGTCTGTGAGTTGAATCCTGGGTATTGCAAACTTCTGGCTAATATCCAATTATCAGTGAATGAATACCATGTGTTTTTTTTTTTTTTTTTTTTTTTTGTGATTGGGTTACCTCACTCAAGATGATATTTTCTAGTTCCATCCATTTACATAAGAATTTCTCGAATTCATTGTTTTTAATAGCTGAGTAATACTCCATTGTGTAAATGTACCACATTTTCTGTATCCATTCCTCTGTTGAAGGACATTTGGGTTCTTTCCAGCTTCTGGCTATTATAAATAAGGCTGCTATGAAATAGTGGAGCATATGTCCTTGTTATATGTTGGAGCATCTTCTGGGTATATGCCCAGGAGTGGTATTGCTGGGTCCTCAGGTAATGCTATGTCCAGTTTTCTGAGGAACCACCAGACTGATTTCCAGGGTGGTTGCAGCAGCTTACAATCCCACCAGCAATAAAGGAGTGTTCCTCTTTCTCCACATCCTCGCCAGCATCTGCTATCACCTGAGTTTTTGATCTTAGCCATTCTGACTGATGTGAGGTGGAATCTCAGGGTTGTTTTGATTTGCATTTCCCTGATGACTAAGGATGCTGAACATTTCTTTAGGTGCTTCTCGGCCATTCGAGTTTCCTCAGTTGAGAATTCATTGTTTATCTCTGTACCCCAATTTAAAAAGGTTATTTGGATGTCTGGAGTCTAGTTTCTTGAGTTCTTTGTATATATTGGATATTGGCCCTCTATTGGATATGGGATTGGTAAAGATCTTTTCCCAATCTGTTGGTTGCCATTTTGTTCTAAACCTGATAAACAACTTCAGCAAAGTGGCTGGTTATAAAATAAACTTAAACAAATCAGTAGCCTTCCTCAACTCTAAAGATAAACAGGCTGAGAAAGAAGTTAGGGAAATGACACCCTTCACAATAGTCACAAATAATATAAAATACCTTGGGGTGAATCTAACCAAGCAAGTGAAAGATCTGTATGACAAGAACTTCAATCTCTGAGAAAGAAATTGAGGAAGATCTCAGAAGATGGAAAGATCTCCTATGCTCATGGATTGGCAGGATTAATATAGTAAAAATAGCCATCTTGCCAAAAGCAATCTACAGATTCAATGCAATCCCCATCAAATTCCAACTCAATTCTTCACAGAGTTAGAAAGAGCAATTCTCAAATTCATTTGTAATAACAAAAAACCCAGGATAGCAAAAACTAGTCTCAACAATAAAAGGAACTTCTGGGGAATCACCATCCCTGACCTCAAGCTGTTCTACAGAGCAATAGTGGTAAAAACTGCATGGTATTGGTACAGAGACAGGCAGGAAGATCAGTGGAATAGAATCGAAGATCCAGAAATGAACCCACACAACTATGGTCATTTGATCTTTGACAAAGGAGCTAAAACTGTCCAGTGAAAAAAGGACAGCATTTTCAACAAATGGTGCTGGTTCAACTGGAGGACAACATGTAGAAGAATGCAAATCGATCCATTCTTTTTTTTTTCTTTATTAGTATTTTAAGTTAACATACAAAATACTGGGTTTTATTACAGCATCCTTATACATGTGTCATTAGAGTTCTGATTTGTTTCCCTCTGCCCTTTCCCTTTCTTCCTCCAGTTAGTTTCCTCATTTGATTTCCTGTCACATGTATTCCATCACCCTCCCTCCTCATTCTTTTTTTTTTTAATGTTAATCAAAGGCTTTATAAGTTTGGTAATGCTCAATATCAAGATTCCCATACAATCAGAAGTGTAATCCAATACCCAACCTAGATATACCAACTATCTTTGACTGGTGGAGATATGCAAACATCTGCCTCCATGTTCTCCACTTTCCCTCTCCCCCCTCCTTGCCTCTCTCTCATCTCCTAGCTCCTCCTTTCCTTCTCCTCCTCCTCTCCTTACTCCTCCTCTTCCTCTCCTTACTTCTCCCACCTTAGTTCCTCCTACATGTTACCCTTCCTGTTAAAATAAAACTTTTCTCTCAAATACAATTAGAGCATAACTATACCAATATGTATCAGTAAGGTACAAGATAGACCTAGTACCCAGTCCAACATTTTGTTGACTAACTAGAACCTCTGTCATCTCTCCTAACTAAAAGATTTAGTTCTGAACCTGGCTTTTTTCTTGGCTTTAGAATGAATGTCCGCTGAAAACCATCCTCTCAAATCTTTTCTCTCAAAGTAAATAGCTGGGATTGGCTATGAGACTATAAGTCTTCAACCCTGTCAGAAATCCAGATTGACTGAATTCACTGAAATTATGGGAAGAACAAAGCATAGATTCTAAAACTTAGCCAATTTATAGAGACCGCTGAACACCTGGACAGTCCCTATACTACAAAATGTTGGAGCATCTGATCTTCAGGCTTCTGGCCCAGGATCATCTGACAGACCTAGTGATGCAGAATTATTAAGGGCTGATTACTCTGTCTTGGCAGATATAATCAGTTGACTATTCTGCAAGTGTGTCCTTTCTGGACAGTAATTTGTCTGTAGATGAAAAAGGCAATTTTTGCCAAGTAGCTGTTTCACCACAACTGGAGTAATTCCAAAGATGCTCAATTTCTTTTTAGAATCCAAGACAGAAGCTGTCAGGAGCAGACAGGTCTCTAATCAAAATGAACATTAATACACAAATGTTTGTAATGTCAATTCTGTGGACTTCTGACGTTTTGAAAACCAACTATCCATGTAAGGCAATCTGGACTGTTGTCTGTTAACTCCTCTCAGCTATTACTAAATAAAATATAGAAAAAACCCTAACAATAAACTCAGAACCATGAATTTGCTATAGGCCCTTAACTCACAGGCTAACCATCTCGAATCAGTTAAAAAAGTCCATTGATGTTAAGAGATACTAAGGAAGAGTGATTGTTGCTTCCTGTTATTTTTCTTATTAGAGGGGAATTATCTTTGTGTGGCTATCTTCTTTTGAATTTGTTGGAAGAGAATTACTTTTTTGCTCTTTCTAGGTATAATTTCCCTCCTTGTATTGGAGCTTTCCTACTATTATCCTTTGTAATGCTGGGTTTGTGGAAAGATATTGTGTAAATTTGGTTTTGTCGTGGAATATCTTGGTTTCTCCATCTATGGTAATTGAGAGTTTTGTTGGGTATAGTAGCCTGTGCTGGCATTTATGTTCTCTTAGGGTCTGTATGACATCTGTTCAGGATCTTCTCGCTTTTATAATATCTGGTGAGAAGTCTGGTGTAATTCTTTTTTTTCATTATAATATCAATAATATATTACTATATATTACTATAGTATTAGTAAATAACCTTAAATAACATGAATTAGTAAATAATATCATAGTGTTAAGTTATGCTAAGGAAAGTTTAACTCTAATGTAGTGATAAGGATGATGATGATGGTGGTGGTGGTGGTGATTCCTAGAATTCAAAGTAAGGTATTCTGTTGATACATAGTATGATTTTTGTAGCCATCAGGGAAAACTATCCCTGAATTAAATATAAGAAAACACAGGCGCAGAGTCATTTCGTGATCTTCCTGAAGTCTAGAGCTCTGTTTAATCTGTTTTTGAGTCTCTGATGAGTCTTACAGCAAACGACGTGACTGATTCATGCAAATTCCAGTCGTTGAGAAAATTAAATAATTATAATAATCCTGTTAAAACATTTTTAAAGAAAAGCCTTCATTTTCACTCGTCCCTACTGTGCTCACCAAGAGTTTCCAGTGGGTTCTCCCAATCGGTACAATCTAGGCATGTTAGTGAGAACAGCACAGTGTGAAAAGACTTCAGCCTGTTACCTGTTTGTCTCTTGTCTCTACTGAGTACTTGTTCGTTTGAGTTTTATTGTTGAGAGTTTGTGGGAAGTTTGTAAGGCCGTGACTTTTTGGCTCTGTTCTTTTTTCTAGAGCCTGGACCTATAGATGCTCCAGTTCTTCTAAATGTGAAATCCAGGATGTTGTCAGTTGTCTGGTGGCAGCCCTGGCTGTACTCTGTGTTGAACCTGGTGTAATTCTGATAGGTCTACCTTTATATGTTACTTGACCTTTTTCCCTTACTGTATTTAATATTCTTTCTTTGTTTTGTGCATTTGATGTTTTGATTATTATATGATGCAGGTATTTCTTTTCTGGTCCAGTCTATTTGGCATTCTGTAGGCTTCTTGTATGTTTATTGGCATTTCTTTCTTTAGGTTAGGGAAGTTATCTTCTATAATGTTGTTGAAGACATTTATTGGCCCTTTAAGTTGTGAATCTTCACTCTCATCTATACCTATTATCCATAGGTTTGGTCTTCTCATTGTGTCCTGGATTTCCCAGATGTTTTGTGTTAAGAACTTTGTGCATTTTGTGTTTTCTTTGACAGCTGTGTCAATATTTTCTATGGTATCTTCTGCACCTGAGATTCTCTCTTCTATCTCTTGTATTCTGTTGGTGATGCTTGCATCTATGACTCCTGATTTCTTTCCTAGGTTTTCTATCTCCAGGGTAGTTTCCCTTTGTGATTTCTTTATTATTTCTACTTCCATTTTTATGTCCTGGATGGTTTTGTTCAATTCCTTCACCTGTTTGGTTGTGTTCTCTTAAGGGATTCTTTAAAGGATCCCAGTTACTCTCAGTGGTTCCCAGTTACTCCCTGTTTGGGGCGGGTGTTGCTGTCCCCTTACCTAAGATACTGCCCAGAATTGAGCTCCTGGGAGGCTGGCTTCCTCTGCGTTCTGTGAGATTTGGGTGCAGAGTTGCCGCCTGGGATATGCTCAGTGCTTGAGGCCCAGACCGGAAGGAGATCCATTCTTATCTCCTTGTACAAAGCTCAAGTCCAAGTGGATAAAGGACCTTCACATAAAACCAGATACACTGAAACTAATAGAAGAGAAGGTGGGGAAGACCCTCGAATACTTGGGCACAGGGGAAAAGTTCCTGAACAGAACACCAATGGCTTATGCTCTAAGATCAAGAATTGACAAATGGGACCTCATAAAATTGCAAAGTTTCTGTAGAATGATTTAAGAAGATAAAAGACACCTCCCAAGCTACACTTTGCATTGGATACACAGCAGTGAAAGTATATTAAGATGTAAGATTCTGCTCTGCTAATTGAGGTCAAAGGTGTTGCTTTCATTCTGGAATCTCTGAGCTGTGGAGAAGAAGCTGGTGGTGAGAGGGGTGTGTTGAAAGCTGCAAGCTGAGCCATTGCCGGAATGAAACGTACCTCATGGGGATGCGTGGGAGGTTCTGGGTGAGGAAAAGAGGCAATTGTGGTTCCTGCTGAGGTCTGAAGGCTGCACAGCTTGCTGTGTCTCAGAATTTTCATAAGGCTGCTCTTGCCAGCGGCCTCACGCCCGGATCTTCACTGGGCCAAGTTTGTATTTCTGTCCTACAGACCTGGATGTGAAACCCAATATTCAGAAATTAAAACCTCTCATCTCACAAGGAGGAGGAGGAAGAGGAGGAGGAAGAGGAGGAGGAGGAGGAAGAGGAGGAGGAGGAGAGGAGAGGAGGAGGAAGAGGAGGAGGAGGAAGAGGAGGAGGAAGAGGAGGAGGAGGAGGAGGAGGAAGAGGAGGAAGAGGAGGAAGAGGAGGAGGAGGAGGAGGAAGAGGAGGAGGAGGAAGAAGAGGAGAAGGAGGAAGAAGAGGAGGAGGAGGAAGAAGAGGAAGAGGTTCAATTGTCCTTAAAGTGCTTTTGGAGACACATGGAATAGTGTGTTTGTATTTGTGTGTGTGTGTGTCCTTACACCTTTTGTATTATTGATGGATTTATTTCTCCCAGAATTAAAATATTGGTTCTTCTGAAGTGGTAACTTTTTAGCTGTGTGTAGTACTGTAAGTTCTATGTGTTTGACTTAAAATTAAGCCAGTGAATGTACAAACACTGTGGTTTTCCATAGCCATTACAAAATTAATAACACATTTCACTGAATCAAAAGTATTGGCAACTGTAACATGCAGCATTATTTATTATGTGCCAAGGTAAAGTAAACTTAATTCAATGTGCTCTTGCCCTTCGGGATTTCTAGAATGTGTTCATGGACATTCTTTTAGACTTACATAGATGTTAATTTTTATCCCAAATTCTTCTTTTATGTCCATTAAAAAGAAAATTGCAAGTTAAAAAAAAAAAAAAACATTGATTCAGGCATTACTCAAACTTGTTTACAGTGTCCTTTAGATTTTAAATCATCATCTTTATTTTGCTACAAAATGCCATCTTACTCATGAAGAGCAGCAATGACTCAACATTTCTTTAGAATCCATCCCCAGTCAATTATCTCAGGAATTTTCCACCAATGTAGCCTTCTAATGTATGCAGTAAGCTTTCGTTTCATTGTCAAGTTGTGCCGAAATCTTTCTGCGGACCTACAATATGACACCTTCCCATCCTTGCCTCCAGCTCATATCAAGGATAGCTCGAAGAGTGGCTATGTTCATGTTTGTGTCTGGGCAGGCAATGGTAGCTCTGTGGTCGTTGGGTAGATTGTTTGAAAACAAAGTCCAGTTTCAGAGATGATGCCTTGGAAAAAAAGGGTTCATTATTGGAATTGATGAAATATAAAGTATAAGCTATGTACTTAAATTTTTTTTTTTTTTTTAGTACTGAGAATTGTACCCAGGGACTCATACACGCTAGGCAAGCACTTTACCACTAAGTTACCACCAAGTTATGGCCTCAGCCCCTACTCCCATTTTTCGTTTTAAGGTTGAGGTTCACTAAGTTGCTTAGCTACACTTGAACTTCATCTGCAGTTCAGTCAGTACTTGAACTTCTAAGTAGCTGGGATTACAGACCTGCACAGCTAGGCACGTTACCTGATTCAGTTGATCTGAGAAGAAAGCTGAGAGGGTACAGTGCTGGCAAGGTTCAGATGCTGCCCACTTTGCTAGTGTGGGTAGCAGTGTACTGAATAGCTAGCTGGGCTTCAGTACATCAAAGGAAACAGCTTGCCATGGAAAAATTCAGTACCTCTCCAGGGTGTGTGGGTGTTTGAATTTTTTCCCTTCATATCGTTTAAATGAAAACCTGCACGTTGCAAATATCATTGTACTGTGTAAGCACAAAGAATTTTTAGGGTATAAAAAAGAAAACAAGAATTTTGCTCTTGTCATACAAGGAGAGAAATTTCCTTCTCTTTCTGAAAGATTTTTCTTTCCTCTTATTTTCTTTCCCTTTTCTCCTCAAAAAAAAAAAAAAAAAAAAAAAAAAAAAAAAAAAAAAGAAAAAAACCATGGAAAACTTGAATTTATTAGGAAATCTATGTACAATTGCAGATTTGTAACCTACTCATTAATACTACATTAGTTCGTCATGATTAATAGCATCTATGTGATGCTTAATGGATTAGTAATGATGGACTATTTGCTTTAACATGTCAATAGAACACTGTAAAAAGGCACTTCCCATAAAAGAAAAATTAATTGTATTAGTTGGATAATAGCTTGTCACAAATAAGTTTGTTTGGAAAGCTTAGTTGATGGTGTTATAGGGAGTCACTTCCAAAAAATCCATAGCTGTTTTTTTTTTTTTTTTTTTTTTTTTTTTTAATAAAACGAGATAAAAGGGGATAGAGAGATGAATCCACTCTTGCAGAGGACCTGGGTTCAGTTCCCAGCGTCTGCATCAAACAGCTTATAACTTTCTGTAACTCTAGTTCCAGGGAATCTGATGCCCTCTGGCTGCCTGCAGTCATGTCGTGCCTATAAACTCACACAGCCTCACACACAAATACAGGAAAACCTAATAAATATGTCATTAAGAATAAATGAGACTTTTCTTTAATAAATGTTTACAATAGGTGCAGGAACAGACATTTGTGGCAGAGAAAAATGCACAAACATACAAAAACATGCTGATTTGCAATTTTGCCTATGTTGCTAACTGCAGAGACTTCTTATAGTAGCTGTTTAGATTAAGTTCCAAATGGAACAGCTTCTACTACCTGCTCGTCCATTCTAAATTCATAATTCATTTCCCAAAGGCCCCAGATTTTTTTATACTGTTTATTCCTTTAGAAAATCTTTTTGCCATCAATCTTCAGTCTAATTCTGGGATGTCGGCAGCCATCGCTGCTTATTTCTGTCTTTGCCCTACATCCGATGAAGTGAAGGTCAAGGAAATTATGTGACTTGCCCAAACCAATCCAGCCATATAATTTGTCCCCCACAGATTATGGGTCTACCATTTCAAATGTCTCCGATTTTAACCCAGGCGGAAAGAGCTGCAGGAGTGGAGGCTCTGTCCAGCTGGTGCCTTTGAGGAAATGCAAGAAGCTCAGTGTGCATTAGAGCTCTGACTTGGAAGGGAAGAGGGCCAAAAGACAAAAACAGAAGAAGAGGGCAGGGGCCAGAGCACACGGGCCTTGTAGGCTTTGTAAAGATCTTAGACTTTATCCTAAGGCAGTGGGAAGCCATTTGTAAATGTCATGTCGAGGGACCTGATGAGTGATGTGTTCTGCTGAAGCATACTGGCTGCCTGTGGAGAATAGCTTGGAGGCAGAGGCTGATGTATTGGACACCAGTTCATCAGACCCCATCGTGTCCATCCAAATGAAGGGAGATTTAGTTGCTGGAAACTCTGAAGCATATTGATTATTTTTTTCTCTATTTTTCCTTAAGTCAGCAGGAAGTCTCATTTCTCACCTTCATTGCTTCTGGTTTCTATGACCATAGGATGTTCCCAAGGGCCCTTAGTCAGGGACAGAATCTGGCAGGGAAGCCATTATAGCATCTAGTGGGTACGGTAGTTAGCATACTTCCTTTCAGACCTTTTACCTTTTGGAGTTCTCTTGTAATGCTAAAGGGCCTATTGCCTCTTCTCCTTTCTGGGAGAAGAGTCTGGACAGAGAAACAAAAGGAGTATAGCCTCTGATCCTCTACTGTCACCAACCCAGTTTTCAGGAGATAATCTCACTGGACCAAACATTATGGTTTGAAAAGTCAGGAATAGAACACGCCCACCTCTCACCTCTGCTTGTTAGGTAGAAGTCAAAGCAGGGGTTAGTTGGGATGTGGTTTTGAAACCTATGTTTACAGTGTTTTGATGCTGCTTTCCTAGATGAGAGAGGAATCACAAAGTCTGCAGCTCAGACGTTTTAGGATTTGAGGGATACAATATTTATCCCCTATTTCCCTCTATTGTATGCCATATAAGCTAGAATTGAAAACAAGTGTCCTATGTCCTTTTTTTTACTTTGGAAATCTTCCTGGCAGATCATAGATCACCCCCCCCAAGCTCTCACTTCAATCCCCTATTTCCCTTTGCTCTTAAGAAAGGATCTTTCTAAATATGGGACTGGCAAATCTGAGGAACTAAAATCCAAATGCAAGGAGACACTTCCAAGACAAAACAAACTAATGCTATTCTCAAGAGAGCATTGAATTAACATGAAGTTGTAAGGCTTGGGGTGTAGCTCGGTGGAATACTTGTCTAGAATACACAAAGCCCAGAATTTGATCCTCAGCACTGTGTAAAATCTGGCAAGGTAATACACATATATAATCCTATGTAACTAGGAGGTGGAGGCAGAAGGCAGAAGTTCAGAGGTTCAAGGTCCTCTTTGACTACATAGAGAACTTGAAACTATAGATCCTGCCTCAAAACAAACAAACAATGCCTTCCTCACACAACTAAAAATAACAAAAGCAGAAGACAATAGGGGGGATGGATAGCTCATTTGGTAAAAGTCATGCCTTGAATTCTATCCCTAGAATCCACCTAATACTGGAAATGCAGACAGATTCATGGGGTTTGCTGTCCAGCCAGCCTAACTTACTTGTCAAATTCTAAGCCAGCAAGAGACCCTGTCTTAAAAAGGGAGGGATGGTCTGAAAGAGCACTTGCCATGCAAATGTGAGGACCTGAGTTCAGATCCAATGTGTGGTTTAAATGAGAATAGTCCCTATGGGCTTCTATATTTGAACACTTGGCCCAGTTGATAGAACTGTTCAGTAGGATTTGAAGGTGTAGTTTTATTGGATCACCGAGTGTGGGTTTTGAGGTTTCAAAAGCCCACGCCATTCCCAGTTAGCTCTGTTTGTTCCTCGTGGCTGTGTCTTAAAATCTTAATTCTCATTTACTGCTCTAGCAGCATGCCTGCCTGCTTGCTGCCTTGTATGATGATCATGGACTCATCCTCTGAAACTGTAAGCCCTGATAAACTCTTTTTTCTATAAGTTGCTTTGGTCATAGTTCTTTGTAATAGTAATAGGTAGCTAAGATACTACGGAGAAGATGGACGGATATAGTAGGGCAAGTCTGTGATCTTAGTGCACCTAAGGCAAGGTGGAAGGTAGAGACATGAGAATCTTTAGAAGTCCGTGAGCCAGGTACACTGGAGTAAGCAATGTAGAGCAACAGGGTGGAAGGCAAACACCAATACTCAGTGTTGCCTCACTTCCACATTTGTACGATGGCACACACACACACACACACACACACACACAATGTGAATGGTGGAGATTGCCCTCTGACTCTATATGTATATACACACATGTGTACTTGCACACACATGAGCATGTAGATATGTGTACACACACATACAGAGAGAGAGAGAGAGAGAGAGAGAGAGAGAGAGAGAGAGAGAGAGAGAACAAAAACAATAAAGAAATGGAGTTGTAAACTGAGGAAAGGAAAGCTAAAGCTGCCTTCTTACTTGATCATGAGTGGGATAGGGTTCTAGATAACAAGAAAAGTGGTAAAATTTGTTGTTTTAAAGTAGTAGTATTCAAAGTGTATTCTCTGAACCTGAAACATCAGTATTACCTTGGAGTTCACTAGAAGTGTAAAATCACAGAACCTACTGAATCAGATACTCTGAAAGGACCCAACCATCTTCACCTTAATCTCTCCTAATGGTGATGCCCACACTCAATTTTGGATGCCAATAGCTTGAATTAGAGCATGTTGTGAAGGAAAACCTTGAGCACACACATGCTAACTTGATTCTTCTTCAAGCTCTCCAGTTCCTCCATCTCTGACTAGGTGCCCCAGGAACCTATGTTCCTGGACACGAAATAGAATTACAGTGCAAAGGAGAGGCTGAACACAAAGTCATCTTATCATTGTAAAAGCAAGACTTTGTATAACCAGTTATGGTTGAAGAATCTGTTGGGAAATTCTACAAGGGCACTGGTGCATCTGGTCTAGCACTGGAAGACCTAGTCATCACACAGGAAAGTAACTTGTGGAATTTTGCTGGATATTTAATGGTCAGTTGAACAAGAGTTCCAGAATTGAGTCCAGGCCCAAATTCTAAGTTTCAGTAGTTGAATCTTCTTGGATAAGTTCTTAGAGTTTTTTTTTTTTTCAACTTGCAGAGTGCAATTAATGATACATGTCTCTTCAGGATGCTTGGAGGTTAACTCTAGTCAAGAACAATATATTGGACACAGCACAGATACAGATATTTAATAAACAGCAGAACTATTATTGTGTCCTTTGTTATCTCAGGACTACTTAGGAAGGACCACTGCAGGGACAGAGAATATGTAAAAATACATGGCCTTTGTCTAAGGTTGTAAAAGGAGGCAGGGATAAAAAGATAACTAGAATTTTTATTGTAGGTGAAGCTGAAGGTGGATTCCAATGGCTTCAATTTTAGAGCAGGTTTTAGAATGAATTATTGAAATAGGGAAGTTATTTTCCTTAGTTTAAATATCATATTGGCAAATCCAACACTGTTCTATCAAAGAGCAATGCTAAAATTGAAATTACTTTAAGTATAACCTTGATAAAGTGTAATCCTTATAAATTAATTCACTTATAAGTGAACATAATAAAAGAATTACTTTCCATCAGAGTTTTGTAGTATCTGGAAGTTTTATAAAATTGATTTTCTTCTGGATAAAGAGGTCCTTTTGTGTTAAAAGTGGGTATTTTGTGTTATTTGGTAACCTATGATTTAGATTAATGAGTTGAAAGTTTCTAATCCTCGTAGAATAATACTTGCTCCTTTCACTTGAGTTGAGGCTAACCAACAATTATTACTTTTAAGATTATATAAAAAATATACAGAGAAAATCATTCTGACAGTTTCTCTTTATATATGTAGGCAGGAGTTTTCTAGAAGAATGAGAAATATCGGTTCTTATTGTCTTTTCAGGATGTCAGACAGACTCAGTTAATCCCATGCTTGACTGGCTGCAGGGCCAAGGAACTGTAAAGCTGAGTGTCATGTCATTTGGTAAAATATGAGGGCCATAGGATCCATGGACCCTGACTTTGTTAACTTGAATTTTATTTTTTTTAGGGAATCATATTGAACTTTGAAAGCTGATTTCAAGTCTCCATGTTTAACTGTATAAAGCTTTAATATCCATGCTGCTGTGAGTTAGAAAGATGAAAAATTCAGTGTAATAAATAAGCATGGAGTCTAGAAAGCAGGCTTTGTTTGAAGTCTGCAGCCTGGAAAATCAACAAGAACTAAAAATAGTAAGATTATAGGCAACATTTAATCATGGACCATCTAAAGGTGGCTTTTAAGCATCACCCAGAGAGAAACCAGGCCGTGTGTGTGTGTGTGTGTGTGTGTGTGTGTGTGTGTGTATTTTTCATACATTCTGTTCATTATGTAGGTAGGAAAACTTCCAGTACAGATTTGGTGTTCCGAAAATTTGAATGTTTATGTTCTTTCTCTCACTAGAATTAAGAAGGTATTCCCTTTGAATTTCCAAAGGAGAAGTGTTTCATAATTTAAATGAAATTCAGAATTTACCCCAGTGAAGTTGATGTGAAATTTTTCAAGTGCAAATTAAGCAAATTGAGTAAATAGCTCCAACATTCACTGGTCTCTTAACAGCCAAGGATTCCTTTGAGAATGAGCATATGAAGCACAGACAGGGAAATCTCAGGGATCTCATAGGAGCTGGAGAAAGAACAGGAAGGAAGTGCCTTGTAAAGCTCTTCATGGTTTCTTCTCAGTACCAGGTTCTTGGTAGAATTTTACTCACATCCCTGAAACTTTGTATACATGGAAAATTTAAAACTATATTCACTGTTTGGTTCCTAAATGTTGCAAGCTTCAAGTGACTGACCTTAACTGGCTGTGGCTGCTCTGAACTTCTGGTTCACAAGGGTACTGTGATGTTCTCAGGAATCTCATCATGGTTTGAAATTTTCTTCTTAGTTCTACAAAGCTTGATAAATGCCTTTTGAGTAGGAGAAGTGAATCAAGGGAACAGGATTGATAGTCTTCTCTGGACTGCCGAGTTTTTTTTTTTTTTTTTTTTTTTTTTTTTTTTTTTTTTTTTTAAATGAACATTTTCTTCCTAGTACTGAAGAACAGAGCATTGAAAATGGGTAATTAAGCTGAGGCAACTGGTAAAGTTAAACTAGTACCTATGAAGACAGTGGGATGAAGTCTTGGGTGATACAGCCTGGAATGTGAACAAATCAGAAATTAGGATGCTAGCGTGGCCAGGAGATTGTTTATGCTAAAAAGAATTGATAAACATAGTCAGTTTAACCATTCGTACTTCCTGTGCAATTGGATAAAAAAATTCTTGTCTTCTCAGAAATTTAACTCAGCCAGTATTTGCTAAACACTAGTTTTGCATACCAAGCTCTAGGTCTTCGGTCTTCAGACTTGATTGTGACCAGTCTTTGCTTAAAAGAGTACTCAATCTAACGGAGAATAACCATCATTAATATCAACTTTTCACTTTTTGCTTTGTCTTGTTTCAAGATAGGGTTTCTTTGTGTAGCCCTGGCTGGCCTACAACTTACTCTGTACACAAGGCTGGCCTTAAACTCACAGAGATCCACCTGCCTCTGCCTTCCAAGGGCTGAGATTAAAGGTGTGTTCCTCCACCATCCAGCTGAACTTTTCAATTTTATAATGTCTTTATTTTTTTAATTGAAAAAAAAAACCCATACAGTATTCTGATTATGATTTTCTCCTCCCAACTTCTTCCAATCCTCCCCACCTCTTCACCCACCCAACTTTGTGCCTTCTCTGTCATTAACAAAGAAACAAAAATCGAAAATAAGAAAAAAAAAACCCTACGAGAAACACATACAGTCCCCCACCTATTCAAAATAATGGAAACTCTTAACCAAAATAGCTAAAAGACAGAGAAGAAGATTGAAATTAATAAAATTAGAGATGAAAATGGAGGCATTACAACAGACAATGAGGGAATCCAGAGACTCACAAGAACATAAATTTAAGGCCATTCAAATCAGCATGAGCAAAGTCCATAAGAATTCACAGTCTGAAGCTGCATGTACAGAGTCAACATGGGTCTGAACCAGGTCCCCCGTGCTTATATTATGGCGTATAGTTTAGTGTTTTTATGGGATTCCTGAGTGTGTAAATGAGTGTGTCTCTGACTCCTGTACTTTCTCTTGGACTCTTTTCCTTCTGTTGGTCTGTCCAACTCCAAAGTGACATTTTTGTTCCATCTTCTTATATTTTATTTTGTTATATTAACAAGATGAAAGCATGATTGAATTAATTAATTAATGAAAACCTAGCCACTAGTGTAAAGGTTAACATCTGAACTGTCATTCATACCTGCTGGGAGAGGAAAAATAAGATTTCTCCAGTAGAGTGACATCATCCAGTGCAGGGCAGGCCTCACGTTCAGGAATACTTGACTGACATGTAATGGACTCTACCACAGGATTTTTTTTTTCTGAGTGTACTTTTATTTGACTACAATGTGATTGATTTTAATTTTAAATTTTATTTTTTTGGGTGGGATTGTGGTGTTTTGGTTTTTTGGTTTGGGGTTTTGTTTGTTTGCTGTTATTGTATTGGGCTTTTGCTTGTTTTTCTGAGAAAGAACTTAAGTTGTAGAGGGTAAAAAGGGCAAGAGGATCTGGAAGGATTTCAGTGAGGCAAAGATAATGATCAAAATATATTTAAATCTAGAAATTGTAGGCTCTTATTGCTATGAACCAGTTAGTGCTTAGACCCACCTTCATTGTGTTCCATAAGTTTGGGTATGTTCTGTATTCATTTTCATTTAATTCTAGAAAGGCTTTAATTTATTTTTAAATATCTGTGTTGACACACTTTTCATTCAGTAATGAGTTTCCATAAGTTTATAAACTTTCTGTTCTTGTTGCTATCCACTTTTAATCCATGATAGTCAGATAGTGCACAGAATATTATTTCAGTTTCCTTATGTGTGTTGAGACTTGCTTTTTACTTTAGCTATATTGCACTTATGGCATCTGAAGTTATGATACTTGAAGCATTTCTTTGTTTTGGTATCTGATCTTGACTTTGTAAAAAATTATTTATTTTATCTTATGTGCATTGGTGTTTTGTCTCCATGTATTATGTCTGTGTATGATCTGCCACGTGGGTACTGGGAATTGAACCCAGGTCCTCTGGGAAGAGCATTCATATGCTCTAAACCCCTGAGCCATCTCTCCAACCCACTGATTTTGTCTTTGTACTGTGGACCCCTTCCATGGAAGAAAGGGATGAAGATGAGCCAGGAGGAAAAGCTGAAAAGATATGTTGGACATTGCTAGGGGAGTTATTCAGAACCATGAAGTAGAGTCTCCAGGGAATGAAGGTGTGGTGGAGGCAGAGTCCTGCAAGCAAGCTGCTATAGGATTAAGAGTTACTCTGGAAATAAAAATATAAGAGATGATAGGAAAGACAGCGAGAATAGTCTACCTGAGTTAAGGCCCAGGGTGGACATTGGAGGTCCCTAGTAAAACATGTTTCTTGGACCTCCCACCCCAGCTGAATAGGCTTCATTCTCTTGGAAGGTGCAGTAGAATGAGGTTCTGGTTACCCTAGCCACCACATTCTTTCACCCACCTACTATCATACCTGGCAGACCCACACCCTCTTGTGCCAGGAACATGACACTGGCACCACGTCCTACTCCATACCCAGCAGTGACTCTGGAGCTGGAGAAGGAACTGTATGTTATCGCTCACCAATTTGTGGCTCTGGGCTTAGACATCCTGGCTGCAGATGAATCCACTGGAAGCATTGCCAAGCGGCTGTGGTCCATTGGCACCAAGAACACAGAGGAGAACAGGCACTTCTACCTCCAGCTGCTGCTGACTGCTGATGACCATGTGAATTCCTTCATTGGCCAGGAAAAAGCCAATGTTCATGAAACAGTGTAACAGAAGGCAGATGATGGATGTCCCTTCCCCGAAGTTATTAAGTACAAAGGTGATGTTGTGGACATTAAGGTAGATAAAGGTGTGGTGCCCCTGGCAGGAACCAATGGCAAGACTATTATCCAAGGGCTGGATGGGCTGTCTGGATGCTGATTCCAGTATAAGAAGAATGGAGCTGACTTTGCCAAGTGGTATTGTATGCTAAAGATTGGGAAACATACTCCCTCAGCCCTTGCCATAATGGAAAAGGCCAATGTTCTGGCCCGTTATGCCAGTATCTGCCAGCAGAAAGGCATTGTAGAGCATGAAATCCTCCCTGATGGAGATCATAACTTGAAGTAGTGTCAGTATGTAACTGAGAAGGTACTGGCTGCTGTCTACAAGACTCTGAGTGACCACCGTATCTATTGGGAAAGCACATTTCTGAAGCCCAACATGGTCATCCAAGGCCATGCTTGGACTCAGAAACTTTTCAATGAGGAGATTGCCATGACAACTGTCAGAGCACTTCTGTAGCATAGTGTTCCCTGCTGTCCCCTGGGGTCACTTTCCTGTTTGGAGGGGAGAGTGAGGAAGAGGCACCCATCAACCTGAATACTACCAACAAGTGTCCTCTGCTGAAGCTATGGTTCTTGACTTTCTCATATGGCCAAGCCCTGCAGGCCTCTGCTCTAAAGGACTTGGACAGGAAGAAGGAGAATGTGAAGGCTGTCCAGGAGTACATCAAGTGAACCCTGGCCACCAGCCTCATTTGTCAAGGAAAGTATACCCCAAGTGGTCAGTTTTAAGTTGCAGCCAGTGAATCTCTCTTCATCTCTAACCATGCCTGCTAACCAGAGCTGATCTAAGGCTGCTCCATCAACACTCTAGGCCCTGCCTACCCACTTGCTATTGAAAAGGGGCCCGCAGGCTCTTTCCCATCACTCTTGCTGCCCTCATGACTGCTGTGTGGCATTGTCTGTGAATGCTAACTCTGCCATCCCTTCCAGCCCACCACCAATAAATAACTATTTAATGGGAAAAAGGGTGTTTCTGGGGATAAACAGCTGACACAAAGGAAATGGAGATGGGTTAGAAGGAAAGGCTGAGTCAGTGGGAAAGAGCTAAGTTGGATCCATACCAAGAGGGTCAATGCCAATTCTTTTCATGCCAAAATATATTTGGTGATATAATTTAAGATGAAATGACCAATGTATCTTACTTATTAAACTCTTCTCATGATTCATCTCTGGTAAGGCCAATTTTAGTGTTCCACACCATGAGCAAAAAGAAATTCTAGATGGACCATACATAGATATAAATATGAAGCAATGAAGATTCTAGATGAATTATATAGGCCATTGCCATGATTTTAGGGTAGATTAAAAAAATAACAAATAATAAATAGAGGGAGAAATGAACAAATTGAACTATATTAAAATTCAGAATTTTAGTTTATCACAAGTTACCAGTAAAGAAATGAGAACTATGGAATGAGAGAAGATTTCATAATGCAAATCTTCAAAAAGATGTGGAGACTATTTGAGGATCTTCTGTAAATCAAAAGAAAAAGGTAATCTATGCAAGTGTGTTAAGCAGACTTGATTAACCACTGGGCTTGGAGATAAGGCTCAGTAGTAGTTTGCTCAGTGTATACAAGGTTCAGTGAAAAGTCACAAAATCAAACAAATATCAAACCAAAAATGATAATTTTCTTTGGAGGAAGTAATAAGAAGGGAGGGACCTTGGGGCTTCTGAGATTTTGGTAATGATTTTGCTGATTTCTGTATGTTCACTCTGTGGAATCAATTCAAATTATGATCTGGGCATTTTTCTGTGGAATGCATATTATACTTTGTTCGAAGATGTCCTTTATTTTTATAGCCTTGTCCAGGATGAAGTACATAGGCAAAGCAGCTTTGAGATTCCCACTGACTACAAGATAGGTCTCATGATCTAGCATTACCTGTGTTATGGAAGCAGAGGATGCATAGAGAATTTCAGAGCTCTGCAAAGTGGCTAGAGCCCTGCGGTCCTTTGGACAAGAATCCAATGAATAGAGTGGGAGTATCTTGATAGCTATCCACACCTGAAACAAGAGGAAGAGGGTAGAAGCAGTTATCGAGGAAACACTGGGAAGACTGATAAGAGTCCAATTTTGTGTGTGGTTAACTTGGTCTGTCATCCAGAACAAGGTACTACTTTTTTTTGTTGTTTTGCTTTGTTTGGGAGATACGTTCTCATATGTCTCAGATTGTTTGTTATGTGCCTGTGGATGACCTTGAAGTTTCTATCTTCCTATCCCTACACATGAGTGCTGGAATTAACAGTCATGTGCCACCGTACCCAATTTATTCAGTGATGGTATCAAATCCAGGACTTTTTTCATGCTAGGCAAGTGTTGTACCAATTGAACCACATCCACAGCACAGCCACCACTTATTTTATCATGTGCCTAGGCTCTGGGTGAGAAACTGTCAGTGCATTAAAGTTTCAAAGCCATTATCAAATCCCAGGGGCTATAGAATAAACCAAATTTGTAGTGCAGATGAGAAAGGCCTGTCGTTGACAGATTATATAACTTCCTCCATTCTAGCTAGGAGGTGTCAGCAAAATGAAACTGGAGCTCATTTCTAAGTGGTTTGAAAGTCCATCTTTGTGACATGCTTTCTTTCACTCTTTGTTTTTTCTTTTCGGGGCACATCTCCCTTTTATTACGAACTGGCTTGAATTTCTTAGGAATCCTCTTGCCTTAGCCTTCCTAGGGCTGGGGTGACAAGGATGAGCCCACCACATCTAACTGCCTTACTTTTTAAAAATGAGTTTTATTTGAGCTTAGTGAGGAGAAAACTACTTACTCTAGGTAGTTTTTTTATTTGTTTTGTTTTCGAGAGACAGGGTTTCTCTGTGTAACAGCCCTTAGCTGTTTTGGAACTAGCTCTGTAGACCATGCGGACCTCAAACTCACAGAGATCCACTTGTTTCTTGAGTGCTGGGATTAAAGGCTTACACCACCAACCCGGTTCTACTATATGCAGTTTTAAGATACTTTGTGGGAAGGATTTCTCCAGCCAGTTTTGAAGCTTGAGGTAGTCTGGTATATGATTTTTATGAATTGGTGCTTTCTTTCTTTCTTTTTTAATTACTTTTATTTTTTATAGTCCAGTCATTACCCCCTTCCCCATCCAGGCTCCGACAGTTCCTCATCCCATACCTCCTTCCTCCCTCTCCATAAGGATGTCACCATCCCACCATACCTCCTCATTCTCTGGGGCCTCCCGTCTCTTGAGAGTTAACTGCATTTTCTCTGACTAAGTCCAAATCCGGCAGTCCTCTGCTGTATATGTGATAGGGGCCTCATATCAGCTGGTGTATGCTGCCTGGTTGGTGGCTCAGTGTCTGAGAGATCTCAGGGTCTGCGTTAGTTGAGACTGCTGGTCTTGCTATGGGGTTACCCTCCTCCTCAGCTTCTTACAGCCTTTCTCTAGAGGAGGAAAGATTGAAAATCTAATAACACTGGCTATGCAGGGAAAGTCCTAAATGGGTGACCTCCCCATTTTGAAGACATTTTAATAACGTGAGTAATTACCTGTGACAGGTGGGTATTATTTTCTGCTTACTAATGACTCTTCAGCTTGGTCTTATTTCTTTTCTCACAAATGCACATTCAGAGACAAAGAAAGTGGTGTTGGAGCTTATTGCCACATCCTAATCTGCACAGCAATGCTTTCCTGCCTGCTTTGATACAGAGAGAAAGAGGAGAGGAGCAGGGAAAGGATGTGATAAAGAACAGACCATTAGCAAAATATTCTTTGAAATGCCATGTTCTAGTACAGAAACCAGAATTTTGAACAGTATAAATTATTAATGTTTGTGCATGGCTAGAATTTTAGGATTGATCTGTTCACCATATATGTTTCCTCTTTTTCCTGTGATCTACATTTTGCATTGGAAACACAAATCACAAATAGGTAAGTATTAAAAGCCTGTGCTTCATTTTGCTCCTGTGGCTTGTTTCTCAATCCTTCAGGCACTCGTGTGTGCAGCCTGCTGAGTGTTTATAACATTGAAATATCATCAGAACCCAAAATGAAATTTGGATTCTTTACTTCCAAATGTGTCTTTCCAATAGGCTAATGACTGTAACCTGCATGTGCGACGTAGCAGAAAGTCATGTAAGATGCCCTAAGTGGAAGTATGTGTGGAAATGGTTTGAACATGTTGTTGATTGAAAAACAAACCTCCTTTATTTCTGGAGCAGGTTGTCTAACTTTTCTTGCTATGATGATACATAAGAAATACCAAACATGTAATTTAAAATGTTCATATCAAACCAGTGTTTAGTTTGCTGGAATCTATGTAGTGTCATGGGCTTGGTTAATGTGCAGGTGCTTATAAAAATAAGAATCAAGGACCAGTTTTCAGCACTCACATTGGGCAGCTCACAAGAGCCTGTAACTCTAGCTCCAGAGGGTGTAGCACCCTCTTGTGGCCTTTGTTAGCACTTGCAAACAAGCACATACACAGACATAAAGACAAACACATAATAAAGAACACATAATAAAAATAAAACAAATCTTAAAAAAAAAAACTGAACAAGGACTCTGGGTTTCAGTTTTTTGAAATGTAAAACTTGCAGTTTAGAAGTCAGTTCTGAGAATATGTAGTCAATTTATCAATGATATATCAATTTATCATTTATATATTTATCAATTTAATAATTTATCAATTATATATCAGTTTATCAAATTGATTAGCATTAAACATTGTGCCTTGAAGCTCTTCAGAGAGCCGAAGGAACATGTATTCCACTGTGAATTTGGAGGCTGTCAAGTGTGTTAGCAGCAGTTTTACATCGTGTAAATAGGCCTTGCCAAAGGGGCTACAGTCACCATAGGGATTGATCAACTTGGCTTCAGGTTGGTAAATTGATACAGGCCAATTCAAAGTGAATTCTTCCTCCATCCCTCTGTCCATCCGTCCCTCCCTCCCTCTCTTCCTCCCATCTCCTTCCCTTCATTTTTTCCTTTAATGAAGTTTCTTTCCACTCAGTTCTGGCTTTCTTCATTCCTTATTTGAAAGAAGAGTGATAATAACCATTTTGTTTTATCTTTAACCTTCAAATATTCTTATTGGTGGTTTTATAAATAGAAAATAAATTTCTAAGAAGGTCTGGCAGACATTTTTTTGTTTATGGCCTCAATTCAATATTCAGAACTTTGCATGTATAAGTGGGCACATATTTAGACAATTTGGGTAGGCTTTCCAACCTTGCTTCTTTATTTCCTGTTGCAACAACTTTTTTCTTTTTAAAAATATCTATGACATGTTTATGCAACACCAAATAAAACTTGTAATGGGAAATTCTTTTCCAGGTGACCTCCCTGAGAGGCCGAGTTATGAAAAAAAATCTTAAGAAACTTGACCTGATGAAATTACTTCCACTGAGAGTATTACTTGGTCCAGAAACAACAGACTGAATCCAGTTATTTTTGGTTCTTTAATAAATGAAGTTTGCTTCCTTTTGTGTAGGTGGTGGAAGAAATTAACCCCTGTAGAAAGTCTAGTCTCAGATGGAAGTTGAGCCTTGGGTTTCTTTTGAGTTAGGTGAACCTTGGCTAAGAGAACATTTATTGTTTTTATTTGGATCTCAAGCAGCTTGGGATCTCCCCTGCTGCCTGCATGCCTTGTGTTTTCCAGAGTTGTCTGTTTTTGCATTTAATTTTCTGGAGGCTGACCTTCAATTTGACATCATATATGGATGGATGCTAATGAATCCCGTTTTCACCTTCCTAGCACTTCTGGAGAAATCAATCAGTCGAAGGCGGGACACTGAAGCTGTACAGAAAGCCAAAATCCTTTATTCATCCTGCATGAATGAGAGTGAGTAAGAAACAAAAAGAAGTAAAATATTTATGATCCTTAGACTTCATAATCCTATTAATATTTAATGGTATTGTTAAGGAAGAGAGGACTAAAATTCTATTACTGTTTAAAGGTGTTATTTAGGCAATAAAAATTCTCAAACATTGGAATTTGATGAGGTTTTTTTTTTTTTTTTTTTTGCTAATACATGGCTGTTGTAGTGAAGGAAATAATCTTGTAAAGATCTTTTGATTTTGGTTTCTAATTAGGTGTACATGTGTGTGTGTGTGTGTGTGCACATGAATGCATGAGTACCAGTGGGCTGTGGAGGTCAGATAAGATTGTAGGAGCCTTAGTCAGGGTTTCTATTCTTGCACAAACATCATGACCAAGAAGCAAGCTGAGGAGGAAAGGGTTTATCAGCTTACACTTCCACATTGCTGTTCATCACCAAAGGAAGTCAGGACTGGAACTCAAGCAGGTCAGGAAGCAGGAGCTGATGCAGAGGCCATGGAGGGATGTTACTTACTGGCTTGATTCCTCTGCCTTGCTCAGCTTGCTTTCTTATAGAACTCAGGACTACCAGCCCAGGGATGGCACCGTGCACAATGGGCAGGACCCTCCCACATTTGATCACTAATTGATAGAATGCCTTACAGTTGAATCTCATGGTGGTGTTTCCTCAAGGGAGGCTCCTTTCTCTGTGATAACTCTAGCTTGTGTCAAGTTGACACACAAAACCAGCCAGGACAGAGCCCTTGGAACTGGAGTTACATGTTGTTGTGTACTGCCCAATCTGAGTGTGGAGAACTGAACTTAGGTCCTCTGCAAGGACACCCCGTGCTCTTCACACCTGTGCTATCAATCCAGTCACAAGGAAATAACCTTATTTCCAGGACTGTATTATTTAGTATCAGTTACTATATAAGAAATTTGGGTAGGGTAGCAGGGAAAATCCCATTATATCTAGTACAAAAATCTGAATCCATATCTAGGCCAGTTCTGGGCCAAGAAAAAGTCCAAGATGACATATACATATGAGAATTATGTTCCATAGAAAATACTGGAACCTAGTGACATTTAGATTTCCAGGCATGTCAGGCTACTTTGTCATGTAACTGGCATGCTTCTTGAGAGACAAAGGCCTTAAGCTGGTCTCTCAAGGCCATTGCAGAGTTGAGGCCAGTGCTTCTAAAAAAGTGTGTTAATTAATTTAGGATTTGGAGATATCGTTTAGTATGCTAGAAACACCTATCCACTGGGACATCCTTGTCTTAACTGAACCATATTGTTAAGGTTATTCCTTGGTGCCAATAATGAGTACCACTTGCTTAATTTCATTCATTGTCTGGGATCTAGTCACTAAGCCCATCTTCATTATAGAGAACTTCCACCAGGTTCACTGAAGTGTGTGACAGGTAGTTCCGTTCCTGGAGTTATGTTCAGTCCACTCTCCTTTTCTCACCCTCTCTCTAACAGCTGAACTTTCAAGTGGAGGCCTTTATGGGACTTTTCTCTGGAGAAGATAAATTTGCAGTCTTGCTTGGTGAACCAGTTTGGAATTTATTTTTGTCATCGTTTTGAGTTAGGGTCTCATGGAGCCAGGTTGGCTTTGAGAAATCACCATGAAGTTGAGGGTGGCTTAGAATTTCTGATCCTCCAGCCTCTATCTCCCAAGTGCAAGGATTCTAGTTTACAATTCTAACTTGCTCTTTGTATCTACTCTTTCAGAAGCGATCGAAAAAGCAGATGCCAAGCCACTGCTCCACATCTTGCGGCATTCACCTTTCCGCTGGCCGGTGCTTGAAGCTAATATTGGTCCTGAAGGGTTTGGTCAGAGAGAAAATTCAGTCTACTGCAAACACTGGCAACATTCCGTGGTCAATACAGCAATTCTGTGTTCATCCGTTTGTATGTGTCCCCTGACGACAAGGCATCCAATGAACATATCTTGAAGGTATAGCCAGGGCTATTTGTTCATTCTAAGATTAGCTATTTAGGATGTCACATACGCACACATACACTCATACTATATATATGTATAAACTGTCCTGGGATGGCCTCAAACTTGCTGTATATCCAAGGATGACTTTGAACTCCTGGTCTCCTTGTCTTTATCTCTTGAGTGCTGAGATTACAGGATTGTATCACCTTACCATGTTTTTATGGTGCTGGAGACTACACATCATGAATGCTAGGATACCACCCTGCTAACTGTGCTTTATCCCCAGTTTCCTAGAGAAAGGATCTCATGCTGGCCTAATGAAATGATGAGGTAAAAATTCAGCTGAGCCTTAGGATCTAGAATTATGCCCTGCTCCAAGATTTGCAGAATGTAGATCATTAGCAGAAAAGTGTCAGCCTTTCCAGAACCCTGTGAGTGGCTTTCAAGTGATCCACGCTCTCTCTCCCAGATGCCTTCTCCAAAGCATGTAAATTCCAGCTGGGAGACAGCTAGGGGTCTTCTGTGATGCTAGAAAACTTTCTGAACTCTGCTCTTTCCCTCACCTCCTTGTTCCTCTGACAGAAGGGTGAACACATGCCAGATTCCTTATTCCCCTTTCAGGAACAAGTTGAGTGCACGCCTACATCCCATTGTCAAGTTCTGCATCTGTCCTCCTCCCTCTCAAAAGGTAAAGCAGAATTCATTCTAAGCACATTTCCTACTGGGAGAATGAGCATAAAGGCAGGGATCAGGTGGATGTGCCCTGAGGTGGATCACGATAGTAAAATTAGGAGGCTGTCAGAAAATTACAGACCACAAAATATTCATCAATGAAAGAGAATTGTAGAATTCGAATAACATTTCCCAAGTCATTTTGTGCCTTCACCCTGCTGTGTTTTTCTTCTTCCATAGAAGAAGAATAATGATACTACTGAACATTGATTTTTTACCCTAATCACCCTTCATCAAAGCAGGACATATTAATGATATATCAATATTAAAACTATACAACTATAAAACCATTAGAGTATATTTTCTCATCTAACATAAGCCAACTCTCCAAAATCAAAACCATGGAAATTCTCTTTGAGTTAAGCAAGAGGTGGGCAATGTGTTTTCTATAAAGGGACAGATGGTACATATTTGATGTTGTACTAGCCATCTGGTCTCTATTTCAACTATTGAGCATTGACACTGTACCTGGAAAACAGCTTTAGATGATTAGTGGGGATAACCATATGACAAGCTGGCCTGAAAACTCTAAATTCCTGACCTCTAGTTAGACAGTGATAGGTATTAAGAAATCGTTGGTTGTTGAAAGAATTCTCACTTAGAAGGAAAGTTTTAGTTGCAGAGACAGCTGTGTGTCTGTGTTGGATGATGAAGTAGCAACATAGTATTGAGCCATTTTGTAATGCTATTATGTAAGACACAATGATGGTTGCAATCCAATCAGCCTCTGTTCTATGTGCCTAGAGTACTCAATTTTTAAAAGCCAGGTTTTAAGACTATTATTCTCAATTGCAGAACTATTATGATATTCTTCCAAGCATTTAGGTGGTGTTTTAAAGTAAGAAAGAGACTGTCATTCAAATGCAATTTACACCCTCTGGGAAGTGGTAGATGATTTTGATTCGTGCAATGATACATCATTGCAAATGGTGACTGTTTTATTTTCCCCCATTTCTGGACTGAGCCAAATAGTTGACCTATTTCTTTTATATTTTATCATAAAGAAAGCTAACAGCTATCATCAAACAGAACAATAAGCTCCTATGTATTTATGAACCCAACTTCAATACCCACAACATTGTGCTCTTTTTGCTTTATCTAAACTTTTCCTTTTTGGAGGCTGAGGCATTTTATAGCATATCTAAAATATATCTTTATAATGTATTTTTTGCTGAGCTAATGTGAAGGCCTCTTACCACAACAAAAGTGATGTAGTCATTATTTCTTACTAAACATCTAATATACAGTCAGCTTTCAGTTTTACTGATTACATCAAACTTTTGTTTTATATTGATAGAAACAGAATCTAGGACCTTATGCATGCTAAACAAGTGTTCTATTATCAAGCTATACCCTTAGGCCTTTAAATGTGTCCTTAATAAACCCCACCCAGAAGCAGATGCATTTTGATTGAGACTAAAACTAAGAATCAATCACATCTGCACTTTTAAAGTCTGATTTAAACTCTATCACTCACCACCTTCTCTGTTTTTTAAAACCACATTTATTCACCATAGAAACTGGATTATTTTTCCTATATATTTCCCCCATAATCTGGATTTGATTGATTTCAGGGTAAGTGAATAACCAATGAGACAAAATTCTCAATTTATAGGAGAGCCACTGCTTGAAAATTCAGGAGACGAACTTGAGAGATGCTCAGTAAAGAGAACATACTCTTCTTGGAGAAGACCTGAGTTTGTTTCTTAGCACCAATGTCAGGAATGTCAGGTGGTTCACAACTGCCTGAAACTCCAGGTTTATGGGATCTGATGCTCTCTCTCTCTCTCTCTCTCTCTCTCTCTCTCTCTCTCTCTCGTTCTGTGTGTGTTTGTATTCTTGGATGCCTATCTACACACAGATACACTTACATAACTATGCTCATATTTAAAAAAAAAAGTCTTTGGTATTTTAAGTGTGTGTGTGTGTGTGTGTGTTTGAGAGAGATAGAGAGATGATGTGAGTGCAGATGCCCGGAGCTGGAGTTGTAGGTGGTTTTGAGCCACCAACATGGATCTTGGGAACTGAATTGAATTTAGGTCTTCTGAAAAAGCAAAACACTATGTGCTCTTAACCACGGAGCTATCTCTCCATCTCATATATAGGTAATTAAAGTAAAAAAGTCAATAGAAATAAAGGGTTAGATAACCATTACTTAAATCATAGAAGAGCCAATGGATTTAGGATCTATCAATAGCTACTAAGATGGTCAGGTGAACATTTCAGAAATTCACGCAATGATGTCACTAGAACTCAACTATCAATGATAGCATTGTTAGAAATGAGAAAAACAGATATCATATGCCTCCCGATATCAGTCAGGAGTAATACACCATCACCAAAGACACTGTGCCAAAACTACCGAAACAAAAAAACCAAAACCCTTAAAACTAGTTCAAGTCTACCTTTAATGCCAATTTAGAGAAAGATAAGGGAAACAGAAGACCATGGTAACAGCTTGCCTTGCACACTTAGTATTCAATTACACCGGTCCCAGAAACACTGTCAATAATAGAATCCTTTCCAAATGTGAGGAGGCACTTGTGTACTTATTATTGCTTTCTTTTGCCAAGATGGCAGCTTGTTCTAAACTGAAGTGTTTAAGCACTGTTTGGCATTTGAGTGCAGCTCATATTGGCTTTTCTGTCCCTGTTTGTACCAAACTATGTGAGTGAATGTTCACACATCTGAATTAACCTCCTCCCCAGAACTACAGAGAGTTACAGCTTCCATAGTCATGAAACTGCATCTAGATGTGTGTCTAGATATGGCAGGAATAAGTTTGCTCTGAGATCTGTGTGAAACCTAATGAACCTGACAGCAACATTTGTGGATTAGTGGCTTCCAAAATTCTGTGACTTGTGTGTAGGCATTGGCTGTTTTGTTAGTTTTAAGTTTTCAGGGGCCCATGAAAAGGTTCAGCAGGTAAAAGTGCTTTCTGACAAGTCTGGTGATGTGATAAGTTCAATGCATGGAAGCCACTGGCTGGAAGGAGAGAACTCTTTTCTGCAAGTTGTCCTCTGACTTCCACATGTATACCATGTATGCTTGTGTACACACACACACAAACACAAAACACACACACACGTCAATAAATTGTGTGTAAAACTGTAATTGTTAAACACATAGTTTGAAAACCACTTGTGTGATGATAAGAGTTGGCTTTGGTGTTAAGGACCTTGAAGTTTTCAGTTTAGTTTTGTGAATTCCCTATCATCCAGTGTGTGTTAGTTCATCTCTCTTGAGTCTCATTTTTATTTGTGGGCAAGGAAGATTAAATTATCATTTGCTTGTCATTGTTGCTATTTGGTTTAGATCACTTGAATTTTGTGAGTTTCTATGGTAGATACTGGTCAACAGCGGCATATGACAAAAGGCTCTCTTCTCTTGAAACATGGCCCATCAGCTGGCCAGGACCATTTGAACAATGCTTCATTTCAATTTGAGTAGTTGGCATGCCTGTTTGGCCTATGATTTGGTTGTAGAATCAGGCATTTTCTTTAGCCTAATCTTTGACTTTGAACATTTACCCACTTTAGCACTAGATGAGCAAATCTCTGGCTATAGAAAGATGTACTTCTTTCAATGGCAGATATGTCTTCATCCTCAAGATATGCAAGTTGACCCACACATTGGCCATTGGCAAAGTTCCCTGTATCAAGATGATAGAGATTTGATGTGGATTTCAATGGGAGATAAAATTACAAGAAACAACATGAAAGACAAGTTCTAAAGCATCACCTTGCTACATGTACTTCCTTTTCTTTTACTTCTGGTGAGAGTAAGAATGAAATTATTAAGGGAACTATGAAATTAGTGGGATATGTGGTCTCAAAGAGACTGTTTGGAAAGGTCAGGGCTGTCCTGGTAACAAGGATGACTCAAAGCCATTGCTATTCCATGACCTGCATTTTTTTCTGGCTTTACCAAAATTCATGATGTTAATCAGAAATTCTCTTAGAAATGAGTTTCTCGTAGTTTTTTTTCCTTTCCTATAGCATAATTTTCAGATGTCTTCTCTCAGTATTATTGCTTTCTCTGTTAGCAGTTTATCTAATTGATTTGGAATGTCAAATTGTAATTAGACAAAATTATTCTTCAGTTCAATGTATCTGATTTCATAAAATCACTTAAAAAAAAAAACATAGCCCAGACTATGTTTAAAAAACACTCTGTAACCCACTCTGTAGCCCAAACTGATCTGAACTGCCAGTCCATGTACCTCTCAATTGCTGGAATGGACATTTCTTTTGTTTTGAAATGGAAACATTTATATCAATTGTAAATGAAAGGACTTTTAAAAACCAGAAAATATGATGTACTTGTATGGGTTTCTTAAGAAAGACTTTGCCTCAGGAGTTTGTGTGTTTCTATTGAAATTTAGTTGACTGACCTTATTCAATCCATTAGTAATATATTTAAAATATTCTCTAGAAACCATAGCAATCTGAAGGTTATAAAAGACCTGGTAAACCTCAGTTGAATATCCAAACTTTCACCTTACATAGGTTTTAACCTCATTTCATGAGAGGAAGCTATGACTTTTTTGATATTATTATCTGTATATTTTCCTTTCTTCTGAGACTGAAGCTCATAATAGTCACTGAATGGTCCTAAATTTAATTGAAAGCAAAAGCATCTTTTTTAAAATTAAATTTATTGCTTTTTAATTATTCACTTTAAATCCAGCTCATTAACTCCTCCTCCTCCATCATCACTTCCCACAATCCTTCCCCTTTCCCCCCTTCTCCTCTGAGTGGGTGGGGCCCCCTGGCTATGCCCTCACCCTGGCACTTCAAGACATTGTGAGGCTAAGGCCAAAGCATCTTAATCAAAATATTTTGTTTTATAATTCTGGTTTACTTAATTTTTGGAAGAAACAATTGCAGTTTGGGAATTGCAGTAGACTGAAGCCAAGATGGCTTGTGACTTTGTTGTTTTAGGCCAATTAGCAATACACACGGCTACACGGACATTTTGAATACACTTTGCTCACAAAAACCACCACCAGTATTCCCTTAAATTTTATTATTTTTTTTTTTTTTGTTTTTCGAGACAGGGTTTCTCTGTGTAGCCGTGGCTGTCCTGGAACTCACTCTGTAGACCAGGCTGGCCTCGAACTCAGAAATCCGCCTGCCTCTGCCTCCCAAGTGCTGGGATTAAAGGCGTGCGCCACCACCGCCCGGCTCCCTTAAATTTTATAACAGCACCACCATAACTTGGCTTTTTTAGCCTTTGCTGCATGTGAAGGGAATTTTCAGGGAAAACTATAATTTTACATAGATTTTAGTTATGAAAAATGGATGAAAATACTTGAGATTAAAATCTGATTACTATTTGTGTTTCTGTCCCCTATTCTTAACTTTGCAGAGAAAGTTCTAAAAGTCACAAAGCTTATTCAGAAATATCAGTTGATTCTTTTTGAGTTAAAAAAATCCATTCTTTGGAGATAGGGAGGTGGAAAGCCTAATCCATCAGGCCCAAACAGATGAGCAGTACACTGATAATGCCTATGGGATCTGGTAACAGAAGGTGCTTTTACTATGAGCTCTGTTCAGTCATGTGACCTTGAGAAAATCATAAATTCTTTGGCTTTTGCCAGATAATTTCTGATGTCTCTTCCAACTTAAGTAGCCTTAAGACCCTTCACTGTTGGCGAAATCTCAAAGACAGAAAGCACAAATCAGAAAAGAAGGGAGCAGGTCTCTATTATGTTAAGTCTATCAAAATGCCTATTTGCATGCAGTTCTGAATGGAGTAAACTTATTTCTTGTGATAGTGACACAAACTCAAAATATGGCTCGGCTGCCATTGAGCCCATGACCCTTGTTAACATAGTAGATAAGAATTTAAAATGTCAATACTGGTTTTGTTTTAACAGCTGGACCAAGCAACACTCTCCCTGGCTGTGAGGGAAGACTTCCTGGATAACACTACTGAAGCCAAATCTGTAAGTTTTACTCATGTTCAAGTACATGTTTGTCTGGCTACTGTTTGGTTCATCAATTGCTTTAAAATGCCTGCTTCTTTCCTGGAAATAAGCATCATAACTTTACTGAGCACATTCCCAGTACAGGAATCAGAGACTTTCTGTTTAGGCCAGTATTTTCTTTCTTTCTCTTTCTCTCTCTCTCTCTCTCTCTCTCTCTCTCTCTCCTCTCTCTCTCTCTCTCTCTCTCTCTCTCCCTTCCTTCCTTCCTTCTTTCCTTCCTTCCTTCCTTCCTTCCTTCCTTCCTCCTTTCTTCCCTTCCTCCCTCCTTCCCTTCTTTCTTTCCTTCCTTTCTTCCTCTTTCCTCCCTCCCTCCTCCCTCCTCCCCTCCCTCCCTCCCTCCCTCCCTCCTTGCCTCCCTCCCTCCCTTCTTTCCTTCCTTCCTTCTTTATTTCTTTCTCTATGTTGGGGATATAATTTATTTATTTACATCCCAAATGCTGTTCCCACTCCTGGTCCCTCCTCACAGACTCCTTCCCCTCTCTCCTTGAGAGGGTGGCCCTCCCCTGGTTATTCCCCTACTCTGGCATATCAAGTCTCTGCCAGATTAGGTGCATCCTCTTTTACTTAAGGCATGTGGTTTTCAACCTGTGGGTCATGACCCTTTTGGAGGTCACATGGCAGGTTTCCTGCATATCAGATATTTACATTATGATTCATAACAGTAGCAAAATTATAGTTATGAAGTAGCAATGAAATTTTATGATTGAAGGTCATTACAATGTGAGGAACTAACTGTATTAAAGGATCTTCGTGTTAGGAAGGTTGAGGAACCACTGGTTTAGGCAGACAATTCGAGTTCCTGTTTTGTAGAAACAGGAACATGAAGGTTGTATAAATTGCCTGTTTATTGCCCTCATGAAGTAGCCAAGATATGAGCTAGCAGTCAGTCCTCAGGAGTGCAAATCATTCACTACCATTTGCCAAACTGAAAAAACATTCAAAGCTGTGCTGGCTTAAAATATAACCTTGGAAATAGCATGAATGGTTGTAGTTAAATACTATGGCTCAAGCGATGGTGATTCTGATTTATCAGACAAGATAGGGGCTGGCACTCTATTTTTAGAATGTGCTTTGGGTTAATGTTGGGTAATGAGAAACAGAAAGGATTGATCAGGTTAGAATTCTAGACTTAGCTTGGAAACAGGGTAGTTTCCTGGACACTGGACAGGGCTAGTTCGTTTTGACAATTTGAATTCACATTGAAAATTTTGTTAACTCTTCAAACAAGCCTCACAAGTCATACCCAGGTTTCCTGAGTCTGTGGTGATAACCTCTATCAGCAAATGCTCACAAAAGCTCGCAAACCAACCCAAATCTTAGGCATCGTTCAGGCAGAGGACACTCATTAAAGGAGGTTGCCAAGTTTTCCTTCTTGAGTCATCCTTTTGCCAGACTAGGGAACCTTTGCTTCTGCTGTGATCTCAGGAACCAGACTTAAGATCGTCCCCTCTCCCTATAAATAATTAATCCAAGTCCTTTACAAGGAATTATTTCTCCAAGCACTGTCCTCCTTCCATCTTCACTGTCCTAGATCACACTTCTGTCCACTCTTGCCTTAACTACAAGCATTCATATTCAGCTGTAACCACCGTCACTTCAAAAGACCTTTAGCATCACTTGGCAAATTCTGTGGCCACACTACGACTCTCAGTATGTCTTGCTCTCAAGATAGAGTCTAAATTCCTCTGAAGAAGTTCAAGGATTCTTCATTGCTTGCTTTCAGCCTCTCTCTCCTAACTCACCTGTTTTTATTCTTCCTTCAATAGAAGGACCCTTCTGATACTGTTCCCAAACCCCATGTCCCTTAAATGGTATGTCTCCAAATTTTCTGGGCTGGAATCCTCTAATTCTTCAGCTTTCATGTATGTAGTGGCTTTATTATGAAACATTTTTTTGCTTGCCTCATGTTATAGGTATTACATGTTTGTCTGTATCACTAGAGCACACACTTATAAGTAGATTCACACTTATATAATAGATTATTTAATTTTTTATTTGTATGCCTTTCCTCATCATATACCCAGCTTGCCTAGCAAGCCACCTTGTGTACTGAGCTAGCTGAATACTTTTTCAGTAGACTTGGGAAGGGCAAAACATTCTCTCCAATTAAGGCTTGCTGACTGAATTTCATTATTAAAAGGCTGGCTATCTACCAAGAAACATATAGGTCTTAAGGTCAGCCACACAGTAAGAATAGCTTGCAGGGTCATGGTGTACCTTAGAGATGAAACTATATTTGATAGTTGCTAGGTTTCTTATTATCATTTCTCCTTTTCCCTCCTGAGCCAGGGATGAGAACTCTCTGGAAACTGAAACTGAAAAGACATAGGACTCCAATCACTGTAATCATCTTTTTATTTCTTAGTGTGAAGTGGGTAAATGGAGCTGGATGGGAATAAATCACACTTCGCATTAGTTTTCATGGATCAGGTCCTCTGCTTTTAGAAACAGTTCTTTCCCATTACTTTATTAAAGCATCACTTGCCTGGGAAGAGACACCTGACCTTTACCTTTCTATTCTGGACTCATTTGGAGATGTTTCTTTTATCCATAATATCACCAGTTACTAGAAAACTAGTTTGCTTGGTGTTTGATGCCTGGGCACTCTGTCACAGAAATAGTACCCATGCACTCATCACTCTTATTTTTCCTCTCAAAGTGGCAGGTAGGTGGCTGGCATTGCATAATGCTGGTTTCATACTCTGAGTACAAAGTGAAAATGAAGAAAGCTGATTTCCACCTACTGTTTCTGCTCTTCCATATCTCTAAACCATACTTCCTACCAGGCTGTTGTCATGGACACTTGCTTCTTTATCTCCTACAGTATCGGGATGCCCTTTACAAATTCATGGTGGACACTGCTGTGCTTTTAGGAGCTAATAGCTCTCGAGCTGAACATGACATGAAGTCAGTGCTTAGACTGGAAATTAAGATAGCTGAGGTAAGTCTTAGTTGCAAACCTTTTTCTTTTCTTTTTTCTTTTTTCCCCATGTCCTTTACTTTTCCTTTCTTTGTAAACAATGCACACTGAATGAAAATATAAATTGCAAACAATGGTAACCTTCTGTGCCATTGCCCTTTGTATCCAAGGTAATAGTAATAGTATCCTCTTTGGGAGGTAAAAAGAACCATGGCAAGAATTAAGAGCTCCTCATTTGTTCCACTTATCTGGTTTAAGCCTATTCAGTGTCTATGTACTACTCTACTGTGGTCAGAGAATGTCTGTTTTCACAGAGAAATTCTTGTATGGCCTAAATAGAAGACAGATGTTCAATAAATACTGAAAGTTGGGCTTCCCTTTTTCGTGGCGTTGGAGGTTGGATGCAGGGCTTCACACATGCTTAGTATGCACACTACCGCTAAGCTATGCTCCCAGTCCTGGAGGATAATTTTAATCCAACCTACTTTTTTGTATCATTCCTACTCAAAGTGACTCTGATAAAAGTTGAGCTCAGAGAAATTTTTCAATATGGGATATGAAGTTTGATGCACAAAACTGTAGAGGGTACACTTTAAACTTGAGAGCTGCCTTGCCAGGGTTACTTTGTAGCTAACTTTCTTTACTTTTATATTTCTTTCATTTTTTTTTGAAACAAGATGTTAGTATCCCAGCTTTCCTAGAACACCCTAGGTAGATAAGGATGGCCTGAAAATTCATAGGTATTTACTTGCCTCTGCCTCCCAGAGTTCTGGTATTAAAGGTGTGTAGCACACAGACAATGGTGCTTGGCCTTACATTCCCTTGTTTTGTATTGCTTTGATGACTGTCACTGTGTCATGTCCTATATTCTGAGTAAATCATCTTAGAGACAAAAAAGGGGAGGGGGATGAAAACCAATTTGTTGGAGAATGCTAAATCCTAAATAGTTAGCTTTGTTTGTAGAATGACTGCTTTCTAGAAGAGTCAAGATATTAAATCCCTAAATATTCTCATGTCTAGAGAGAATAAATGTGGTGATATGTACTTGTGGAAGACCTTAGTGGCCTTTTATAATGGAAGTTACTAAAAATTCTGAGGCCCAAGTGTTTATTGGTTTTGTGTTCTGTAAACTGGTGGTGGTATGTTGAGATACAGAATTGGGATGAAGGGTAGGGTTGAGGAATCAGGCCTCCCCTTAAAGAGATGATAGTCACATATATCTTTGTCCAAATTCCTACTCACAACATAAAGCTTCATTCTAGGGTCTAGGTTGATGAATCAGTGGGTGTACTGGCTGGTTTTGTGTCAACTTGACACAAACTGGAGCTATCACAGAGATAGGGGCCTCCCTTGAGGAAATGCCTCCATGAAATCCAGCTGTAAGACATTTTCTCAATTAGTGATCAAGGGTGAGAGGGTCCAATGTGGGTCGTGCCATCCAGGGCTGGTAGTCTTGTGTTCTGTAAGAAAGCAAGCTGAGGAAGCCAGGAGAAGCAAGCCAGTAAGTAACATCCCTCCATGGCCTCTTCATCAGCTCTTGCTTTATCTGCTTGAGTTCCAGTCCTGACTTCCTTTGGTAATGAACAGCAATGTGGAAGTGTAAGTTGATAAACCCTTTCTTTCCCAGTTTGCTTCTTGGTCATGATGTTTGTGCAGGAATAGAAACCCTGACTAAGGCAGCAGGTAAAACACTTGCTGTACAAGCATGAGGACCTGTGATTGAGTTCACAGAACCCATGTAGGGCAGGGGTAGTGGTACATGTATATAATTTGAGATGGGAGGTGGAAACAAGAGAATTCTGGGAAGATCATAGCCAGCATTAGCAGATAAAAAAGACTGCTTGACACAAGGTAGAGGTGAGGACCAGTGCCCAAAGTTGTCCTCTGACTTACATACATGCATTGTACACAGTGTGTTCTCCAGTTTATTCTTGAAAAGTCTTTTATAAGCCTATGTCTATTCTAGGGCACATTATACTGTCCTTTTATTAAGATTTCTTTCTCCCTCTGTCTTTTGATTTCACTGTATATTTAAAACATATTCTTAATGAACCCAACATCACTCAAAAATTTTATTACTACATGTCACTGAAGGTTTGAAGACTGTTACAGATATGCCTAGAGCCACGTCTAAAGGCTATGTGAATTCTGGATTCCTTTTCCAAGCAAATAAGAGGTCCAGAGTACTAATTTGAACTGAAGGTGTGATTAATAGCACGGAAGGCCTTGCCTTGAGCCAGGGAGTTAAACCAAAAAGAAATTTGAAAACAGCTGGGCTGAGGTAAGACTGAGAATGGTTGAGAAGGCAACTGGAGTGACAAATCCATTTGTGGAGGGGAGCAGCTGCTGGAGAAACTGAACACAGCTTTGAGACCAAAAATTTTCAACCTGGAGCTGAGACTCTGAGCTGAGAAAGAGAAGGAGGGTGGAGGAGACATGTAGACATCCTCTGAGGCAATGACTTAGGATTCACAAACAGCAAGGAAACTGAAAGGGACGTGTTGCCCCTCTCCAATGGAGAGTGGGGAGGGAGACATGAAGGCACTGACACTCTGCTTCTGTGATTATGATTTGACTTGAGATATCTGTGATGTATGGACTTTTGGCCTGTTAGGACGGTTCCTCTCATTCCTCTAGTCTTCAGGGTGCCTAGGCACACCCAGAATTACTAAGATAAGTCTTAGGGAAGTTTTTGAGGCCAAGGATGGAAAAAAAAAAAACCTCATCAAATCCGAATAAGTAAAGATAGCTACAAAAATATTCATCCACTCTGGCCCCATCTGAGACACTGAACAAGGAGGGGAGAAGACTCATCCACGGTGTGGCACTGTGTGATTGGTACCAAATAGAGTTTAATTGCAAAGGCTTGTTAGAGAATATAAACCTCAGGCAATCGAAATCAGTCCAAACCCATGGAGATGGTGATAATGGGCTTGAGGTTTGAGGATTGGAGGTTGTAGGTGAGGTGGGAGTTGGCAAGAGGAATGAATGCAAAGGAATAGAAAGATAGAAGGCCCTGGAGCAAGATGATGATGTGGTAAAGGAGCTATGGTCATTGGCCAATGGAAGTGATTAAGATGGACACTTGAGGAAGAGTCACTGTTGCAGTTCTTAGAATAAATAGAGGCTGGAAGCTTGTGAAATGTGCCCGGTGGTGAGCAGATTCATACTTCTGGCAGTGGGAAATCTGAAGGTCAGAGAAAATGGTCACAGGTGCCGATGACATGCACATAGTTTCCTTTTGGCCATTAGCATTTTCCCTAGAGGTGAAGGAGTTGAGGTCATTGTCTGGAGACCATAGGTAAACATGCAATGATGACCTTAATTGTGCAACTTCAACTTGGTTGGCAAAACTGAGTAAGCAATGAACTTGGCCCATCCACATGGTAGAGGAAAGGGGCATTCTGGTAACTCTTTCTACTGGGGACAATATTTCTTACTGAAGAGGATATGTAAGTGTCTTTTTATTTTCTTAATCCTGCCTAAAATGCTTCTTGCTTTTTTAAAAAAAATTTTTCCACAGCTAGGCCTCATAGCAAATCTTTAAAAAGTTGATAATGATATACAGATGTTTTGGCACATGTGAAAGGCAGTCATGCAATAATAAATGATTCATTTGAAAAAATAACCCAAATTTCTTTTTGACAGATAATGATTCCACATGAGAACCGAACCAGTGAGGCTATGTATAACAAAATGAACATCTCAGAGCTCAGTGCTATGATTCCCCAGGTTGGTGAAAGCTCTCCAGAAAAAAAAATCCCTTTTCCTGCTATTTTATAAGCTATTCTATTTCATCTGTGTATAAAAGTTGGCCTTATAAATCTTATTATTCATCATTTTGATTATCATCATTCTTTTCAACTATCACATAAAATATCCTTGTGTGTGCAATAGTATTTCCTCAGTTGTAGGGAATGCAAAAAGTTTTCTAATAGAGGCTTAAAAGTATAAGGCCATTTTCTTATGACACAGCCAGGGGTCCTAGTTGGTATTGGTCCAGCTGTTTAACACTGCACAGACTTTACGTTTACAGGTTACCTCCTTGGGCTTTTTGGATAACATAGTTACAAAGTGGGCGCTGTAGCTCCACATTAGGGCAAGGAGAAGGGGAAAGGGCACATCGACCCACCTGACCTCTTTATTTTCCCAGAGTAAACAGAAAAGCCCCCTTTCAGAATATTCCTAGATGGCTTGCTTTAATTCTGACTAGAATTGGGTCATGTGGCCATCCCTGCTATTGGACAAGGGGTAGGAAAATGGGTGCTAGGCAAGTAAGTAACTTTTTCAGATTCACTAGTAAGTAACTGGTTTTCAGATTCACTAGTGGAGGCAGACAAGGGAAAAAGAGTTGGAAAACAGACTTTAGGAAAACCAATATAAAGAACAAACAGTGCGGAGTTTGTTTTAGAGACACACAGTGATGCTCTATAGACTGGAGATATAGTATCCTGAAATAAGAGGCTGCAGACAGGAGGAGACTAATAGTGTGTTGAGGCAGCTGTGCCTGTGTTTATGGGAAGAAGGGGGGAATATGAAAGTTAGAGGGAAAGTATTGAGAGAGGGAGCACAGGGGATTAAAGGAGTGAACTCAGCTAGAAGAAGAGATGGGCACAGGACAGGGTAAAGCTAAGGGAGCAAGGTAGAGAGAAGATGGAGAGAGAAGAGGGTTTGAACAGCCCAAAGGGAGTGCATCTATGCTAACACACGACAGTGTCTGTTATCTGGAAGTCTGTGGTACAGAACGCAGGCTCTGTTTTTGATGATGACCTTATGTCTGAGTGGTAATTGATTGGACTTTGGCTTCTGGATAAGCAAATGCTGAGCAGTTTCATCTTTAATGATTTGGACAGAATGGATTATGCTCAGCATACTTTATTTGAATGCCTGTCCTCTTATTTGCTACCTTAACATAGGTTTCATTTGTTTTCTCTATCCTCAGTTTGACTGGCTGGGCTATATCAAGAAGGTCATTGATACCAGACTCTACCCACACTTGAAAGACATTGGCCCCTCGGAGAATGTGGTGGTCCGCGTCCCACAATACTTTAAAGATTTGTTTAGGATATTAGGTGCCGAGAGGAAGAAGTAAGAACTTTCATGTGCATTTTTACTGTGGCTTTTGTTTTCTCTTTCAATTAGAAAGACCTTTATTTTTCATGTATGTTGAAAATTGCTTTTAAAGGAAGTTACAGCAAAACAATCATAAGCAAAATTACAGTGCCCTTTGTGATAAATACGCTCAGATCATTGTCTGGGGTAATTCACTTGCTGAGATGACAACAAACAACCAATGTTTTTGTACCATATTTGCCCCAATTTCTTATTTCTCTGTAATGTTCTTTCTGAGAACAAAAATTGTTTATTAGTTTTGGAAACTAGTTAGTAATGATGTTATTTCCTGAGATTTCTATATAAATGTTTTCCCTACAGTTCATTCTTGGTGTTTTGCAGCATTTTTTCCTTCTTTTTTGTTATTTGTTAGTCAGCAAGCCATTTTTTTTGACAACATGCCAAATTACCTGTGTTGAAAAGACAAGACTACTTTGAGAGCTGCATACATACATAGGGAAAAGGAATGGGTGAAACAACTTTAGGGATAGCCAGATTTTTTTTTTATTTTATTTTAAAGAATGTTTAGGATTTGTAGCTTTGCTAGCTTGGCACCACAATGGAAAAAGCTCCCAAAATGCCTGAGCTTTTTGTGTTCACTAGGCCGTTTAGATTTGATCCAGAAAATGGAAGATGAACAAGCTTTATAAAAATAATTTACTAAAACTAACTGCTGTGCTGTGATTTCCAAAAAACATTTTAGTAGTCAGATTCTGTCTATGTTGCCAGGAGTTGTTTCTTTTTAAAGGCACTAACAGAAGTCCTAGGAATAAAATATAGCATCTAATGCCCACCTCTACCCATAGAAATATCTAGATTCCCGCAAAGAGCCGCACCTGTTTAAGATATCTTCTATGTTCATTGACAACATACAGACAAAACACAGAAGAAACAAGAAATGCACCATTTAGAGAGAAGTTGTGATCCTTTAGAAGTTTGCTAAGTGACAGGTGATTTTGACAGTGGATAAACATATGTGATGGTAGTAAGCCTTGCTATTCCAACGTACTGTACAGGGGAAGTGACATCTGAAACGTTTCCTTAGGCCCTTGCTGAATATACAGATGCCAACTCTCACCTCCCCCACAGAGTCTGGTGAAGTAGGTCTGCAGACAGGGGTGTCAGGAGTCTGTATTTTATTTCATTTTGTAAAAGACTGGTTTATTCTTATGAGTATTTTGCCTGCATACATACATATAATATACATATAACATACATACAACACACATGCATATACATATACATGCATAGGCAGTTATGAGGTGACATCTGGGTGCTGGGAACAAAACTTGGGTCCTCCGAAAGAGCAACCAGTGTTCTTAACTACTGAGCCATCTTGCTAGCCCTAGGAATCTGGATTTTAAAACAGGTATCCCAGGGTCTCAAGATAGTACATCTTCTGAGTTAGAGGCTTTGGGGAAGAATTTCATATTGCTGTCATAGTAATGGGCTCTTTGCTGGGATGTTGGTTCTTTCCTTTATTTATTATCATTTAGGGAAATTACTGTATTGTGAAAAATGCATTTTGGATCAAAAGAAGGATATTATGGGTTATTTTCGTTGATGGTTGCTGAGTCTGATTTTGGTTTTGTTTAGTTTTGTTTTTGATGTGTGTAATCATTAGGTGGTAGTGACTCAGTCATTATGGCCATCTCTGTTTCTGTCATGATATTATCACTCCATAGTGTTTTGAAGTCAGTAATTTTAGAACACATTGAAGTAGGCATAAATTTTTTGCAACCTACTTTAATAAGGGTCTAACCTTTCCTCTAGCCCACCACACAGCAGAGGTAGTGGAAGAGAAAAGTTATTAGGATATGGGGGGAGTGGACCTGTTCAGCAATAGTTCTTTGGGTGTGAGCTCGATCTTCTTTGGCAGTGGTCCAGTCCCATAGCAAACATGTGATACAATTCTGCAGCTGCAGACCAGTCCTCTAGGCAGGCAACAGGCACAAAACAGCAGCTATAGTCAAATCCTTTCAGCAAGCAGACACCAGGCAGCTGTAGTTCATTGCTGAAGAAACCACCAGGCTCACTAACTGGCCTGAGGCGAGGCTGTGGAAGCAGCAACTGCCACAGAAACCTCATAAGCAGTTCTGGGGCAAGTTTCTCAATGGTGACTTTATCACAGTTGAGCTCAATAAAGCTATGTAAGGCAAACCAATACATGCGTGTCTTTAGCGAAGAATAGCAAGGCGGAGCAAACCAAATCAAACCAAGGCTCAGTGCTCCTCTTCCACTGCCTCTGGGGTCAGATTTATACTCCTTCATCAAGAGTCCTTTCATGTATCTGCTTTAGCAAGGCATCCTTTCACCTGTGTGCCCGAGCAAAACATCACTTGACATAACTAACTTTCCAAAGAACTAGACGTTTCCATTTCACATTGGAACAATTCATCATGCTGTTTTGTCTTGCTGGGTGAGCTTCCCAGCCAGCATCCCATCTTCTAGCACTCAGAGGTCTTATAATGTTATTGTCTTAGCAGTGCCTCATCTAGAAAAGCTTCATTGTTCATGTTTTGATCCCCAGAAGTTTCTGTAAAACACTTTTGGACAAGTTGTTTTCAGGTTTCTGTGACTGGTCAGGAAATTGTCCTTAAATCAGTAGCTTTCATGTATCACTGTGTGGTGCGTGGAAAAGCACACAGGCTTTAGACATACCTGGGTCTGGGCTAGCCCCCATGGCTTATCACAGTGGTTCTTTTGTTTATTCATAGGACTTGGTGGGGGCAGGACTTAAAAACAATATTTGTGTTAGGCCTTACTCTAGAGCTGGTGATTTAATTGGCCAGCTGTGGCCTGAGCATCTGTACTTATCAAAACTCTCCAGATGACTTTACTCGTTTGGAACCCACTGACTATGTGGTGAAAAGTTCAGTAAATGTCTCTAAGCTCCAGTTTTCTGTATTCAGCTAAAAGCTTCCATATCTGTCTTAGTCAGGGTTTTACTGCTGTGAACAGACACCATGATCAAGGCAACTCAATTAAATAAGGACATTTAATTGGAGCTGGCTTACAGGTTCAGTCTGTTATCATCAAAGTGGGAACATGGCAGCATCCAGGCATGTATGGTGTAGGAGGAGCTGACTTCTGAAGGCTGCTAGCAGAATACTGATTTCCAGGCAGCTAGGACAAGGATCTTAAATCCACACCCACAATAACACACCTACTCCAACAAGGCCACACCTCCAAATAGTGCCACTCCCCCGGCCAAGAATATTCAAACTTAACAGTATCCTAGAGTCAATATTTTTTCTCATTTCTGTAACACCTAGAACTATTGGTACATACCTGGGTGCTCAGAATTTGTCGAGCCCATAAGGCAAGGGTTTCTTACATAGTACAGAGTATGTCTGTTCAAGAAAAATTAGGGGCTGGAGAGATGGCTCAGAAGTTGAGAACACTTTCAGAGGTCCTGAGTTCAATTCCCAGCAACCACATGGTGGCTTATAACCATTTATAATGTGATCTTGCGCCCTCTTCTGGTATGCAGGCATATATACAGGCAGAACACTATGTTCCTAATGTTAAAAAAAAGAAGAAAAATGTACTAATAAGCTGAAATGTTTCATTCTCCACTGTATTAGTTCTGTTTCATGTTGACAGGACCAAATAGTTGATAAAAGCACGAAAGAAGGGTTTGTTTTGTCTCACAATTTGTGGGTAGTCTGTCATAGTAAAGCAATCATGACATCAAGAGCTTGAGGCAGTTGGTCACATCGCATCTACAGCCATGAAGCAGAGAGAAGGCGTATGTTCAGATAGCCTTTTTATTCAGTCTGGCCCTCCCACCTATGGAATGGTGCCACCTACATTGAGAATAGGTCTTCCAACCTCTGGTAACTTAATCTAGATAATCTCTCACAGGCTTGTGATTCTAGTGATTCTAAATGATTCTAGAGCCTGTCAAGCTGACAGTTTTAACTATCACACCAACTGTAGTTACTGAGTTACCTTGGCGCCTTCCTCATGGTACCTGGCACACTGGGTCAACAGTAAATGCTTGGTGAGAATTTCTTGGCTTATTGAGGAATAGGGATATGTAGGCAAAAGGGAAAGGCCTGCCAGGCAGTGGTGGCACACATCTTTAATCCCAGCACTTGGGAGGCAGAGGCAGGCGGATTTCTGAGTTCGAGGCCAGCCTGGTCTACAGAGTGAGTTCCAGGCTACACAGAGAAACCCTGTTTCAAAAAACCAAAAAAAGGAAAAGCCTAAAATGGTGTGTTTCTTTGAGTGACTGAAACAGAACAGGGCTAAGTGTAAGACTTAAGGTATTTGGATGATGGATTCTGAGGAGCCCTGTGCTTACCCCAGCAGGGACTCTTAGGTTCAAGATGAAAATTATACACTGTCTATATTTTCATTTTACAAATTAAAAAAAATTAGGATTAAGAAAGTTCTACTGTGTTGATGATCACAGGTCTATTGTTTGGGGAACACAGTGTTTACTATTGTTAGTTTGTTTTCATTCAGTACATTGAAAACAATACTGCAATGCTAGAGTTTAGATACATGAATTTTATTATTTGGTTTAATCATATCATCAGGGAATGGCTTAAAAATTCTTGTTTCTTGTTTTTGTTGTTTCAATTTTTTCTTTATTCTTATCTCATATGATACATCTCAACTGCAGTCTCTCCTTCCTCCCCTCCTCCCAGTATGACCTCCCCCCAACTCCTGTCTCCCTCAGATCCACTGCTCCTTTCTTTCCCTTTAGAAAAGAACAGGCCTCCCAGTGATATCAACTGAACAGGACATAACAAGATGCAATATGACTAGGTAGAAACACTTATATCAAGGCTGGATGAGGCAACCTACTAGGAAGAAAAGGGTCTCATGAGCAGGCAAATGAGTTAGAGACACCCTTTTCTTCCACTGTTAGTAATAACAAAAAAAAAACCCCAAGCTATGCAACTACAGTATGCATGAAGAGGGCCTTGCATAGATCCATGAAGGCTCTGTGATTGCTGCCTCAGTCTCTGTGAGCCCCGATGATCTCTGCCTAGTTGATTCTATGGGTAGTATTCTCCTGGTGTCCTTGATCCCTCTGGTTCCTACAGTCCTCCCCTCCCCCGCTTCTGCTGGGTTCCACGAGCTCTACCTAATGTTTGGCTGTGGGTCTCTGCATTTGTTTCTATCAACTGCTAGAGGAAGCTTCTCTGATGGCAGTTGGGCTGGACACCAATCTAGGAGTCTAGCAGAATATCCATTAGGAATCATCTCTTTAACTTTTTAAAAATTTTGGTCAATTGGGTTTGGTTTTACTCTAGGTCTCTAAGCCATCCAGCTTCTGGTTCCTGGCCATCAAGGCAGAGTTGGGCATCGGCTCCCTCTTGGGGCTTAGACCTCAAGTTAGACCAGTCATTGGTTGGTCACACCCACAAGCTTTGAGCTACCCTTGCCACAGAGCATCTTGCAGGTGGGAGAATTTGTGGGTAGATAGGTTGAAGGTTTTGTGGCTGGGTTGGTGTTCCAGACTCACCATTGGGAGCCTAGCCTGGTTACAAAAGATGACTGGGTCAGGCTCTATATCCTCCATTGCTCAGAGACTTCGTTAGGGTTACCCTCATAGGTTACAGGATGTTTCCCTTGCACTAAGTTTCAACATTGTCTCTTAAATGCCCACCTATTCCAGTCATCTCTCCCCATATTCTCTTCCTCTATTCTCTGTCTTTCCCTCCTAATCCTTCCTTTAGAGAAACAGGAATTAAAATATTAGTAATGTATACATAAATTAATAACAACAAAATGGCAAAAGTGTCACCTTTTCTGCACTAGTATGTCTTCTTAATTAGCCAGAAGGGAAAAACGGTGATGACCGAACCATGTCTGACAAGAGTATGCCAAAACTTTCTGAAATGTTCAAGAAGACTATATGAAGCACACATGTACATATCCAGTCATACTAACATAATTTTATGTGGATAATATGACTTAAAGTACAAATGTTATGATGTATAAAATTAATTAAAATTAATTTATGACCTTAAGTACTTTATCTTTAAAATTTTGTATTTCTATATTTATTAAAATTAGTTCTTTGAAGGGCTCAGTGGTTAAGAGCACTTGCTGTTCTTGCAGAGGACCTGGGTTCTGTTGTCAGGGGAGATGGGCGATGGTGATTCAGAACCATCGGTAAGTCTCCAGTTCCAGGGGATCATAAACCTCGCCTGGCTTCTACAGGCATTGCACATCTGTGCTGTATTTGTACATATGCACACAAAACACTTATGTACAGAAAATAAAAATACACAAATCTACAAGCATGATGGCATATGCTTGTAATCCTAGCACACTTATGAGATAAGAGGCATAAGAATCACGAGCTCAAGGTCATCCTGGGCTACATACTGAAAACCTGTCTCAGAAATGGTACTGACATGCTAATCTGAATGTCTAAATTAAAGCAAACATCTCTATAATTATACATATGCAAAAATGATTTTGCTCATTGGAGAATATCTACGGTGGCAGAAGATCATGCAAATGAGCATGTGACTTGTTCTTGGTAGGTTTGGTAGTATCACCATGTCACACTGCTACTCATATTTCTGTACGACCCAGGAGTCATCTTAGGAATGTGTCTCATTAATCACCATGGTAATGGCACAGCTAAGAGGGGATGGGTCATTAAAAATCCATCATCATGGGTGAGTTAGAAATGAACTCATACCATACATCTTTCCTTATAGGTCAGGGATTCTTTTACTTACAGAAAAAAGGCAGCACTTAAAATAGAACAGAGGTTTGAAAATATGTATTTGAGCATTACAGAACTCATATGAGAGTCTCCATATGCTTAGAGGTCAACAGAGAGTTAGGAGTTCACTCTTGTTAATTATTTTGTTATTTTAACCTCACAATCACCTTTTGAAGTAAGCAATGGCCTCATTCTTTTACAAGGAAAGATAATCAAGAGGACTTAAATGACTTTCTTGGGCTCACATACTTATAGGTTATAGAAACAAAGTAAAAATTTAGATTATTGTTATTAATGAATATTTTGGTTTTGGTTTCTGAAGGCCAATAATACACATAAATTGGAAAAAAGTCATCACTAATTTGAAGGTATTCTCTTTTCTGGACACAGGAGGCTCAGGGAAGGGGCTGGGACCTTCAGGCTCATTTTGCCGGTGTCCATTGACCTTGTGTTAGGCTTGCCAACAGTTTTTCAAAGATGTTTTTCAGGAAATCAGGTATGACCTAAAATATAATAAATGTTCATTTCTTTTAACAGAACCATTGCCAACTATTTGGTGTGGAGAATGGTTTATTCCAGAATTCCAAACCTCAGCAGGCGCTTTCAGTATAGATGGCTGGAATTCTCAAGGGTAAGTTGCCGAATATTGAAATGTTTCATCAGTGGTCAACTTTTCTATAAAATACCCTAAGCTCTACATTGTGGCTGTATAATAATATTTAGAGTAATACTTTGGGCCATCCAATCTTGTTTAAATATTCATCCTTAACAGCATATTTCTATTTTTTTCAATGCTTTAAACTGAAATTATCGTTTTGATGTTTTTTAATGATACATCCCTTTCAAAGTAGTTCAAATTTATTTTAATTTCTTTACCTTTTCACTGGCAAACACTTGTGATAATTATGTGCATTTGTGGGGTTATGTGTGATGTTTTGATCTACAAAGGCAATCTAGAAAAATCAGTCACGATAATGAACATATACATCATTCCAGCAACATATCACTTCTGTGTTTAGAACATCAAAGTCTATTTTATTGAAATTGAAACACACAATTATCATTAACTATGATTACCTTATGCAGACTGATAAACTGCCTAATATGATACATATGTGCAATATGAAATAGTAGATCTAAAAAATCAGAGAGTAGGAAGATGGTTACTAGGAGTTGGAAGAGGGAGGGCTGGGAAAGAGAGATGTGTATCAATGGGTACACAATTTCAATTAGACTGGAAGAATGTAGTCTGATGATCTATCTCACTGTAACCATGGTTTTCAAGGTTTTTCCATGTTCTAATTATATATAGAGAGAACGATACAGCTTCATTTTTAATTTGGTGTTAGAGTTGCATATTTAACTTTATGTAGATATTTAATCTTGATTCTATCCTAATTCTGCTAGACCCGTTTTAATTTCCTCCCACGATATCCTCTTTAAGTGCCTGAATCCATTATCCTCTCCCCCAGTTACTTAGCCCCTGAATCTTTGTTTCTTACCCACCTTTGTTGTCTCCTAACTTACAAAGACAGATGTTGCTTTCATCTGCATTTCTAAGGCTGGTGACTAAGTCTGCTACAGCTTAGAGGACTGAAGGATTTTGTAGCTTTAAAAAGTATTTTATTTTTCTATCTATTTAAATCAAAGCGAATGTCAAATCGTGTAAGTTCTTATTTTATTTAACATCCATTTTAGTTATTAGAGAAACTGAGAAATACAGAAATTTATAGTGGACCATTATACTTAGAGAGTGATACAGTTACTTGAGGGGGCAACTTTTGACCCTTTATAGCCACTGGGATATAAAATTATCTTATAAAGGCTAGATATGCATGAACAATTACTTATATTTAGGTCAAACTAAATAGTTAAGATACAAAACAAGTAGATATTTTTGCTATGTGTGTATTTTTAACTCCTATGGATCACATAAAAGATGGTACCCAGCTGCTTTCCACCCTCACTGTGAAGAAAATGAGAGATCGAGGTGTAAGAAGTAGTGTGTGAAAATTTGAGGTTAGGTATAAGGGGATGTTTCTTGAACACGAAGTGCTAAATATAATATTGAATTGCCAAAGAAGGTTGTAGGATCTCTCTCTCTCTCTCTCTCTGGAGGTTTTAAAAATAACCTCATCCCTTACCTCTGAGAAAGTTTGTGTTCCCAGAAAGAAAAGGAAGGAGAAATGAATTTAAGCTTTAATTCCTTTTGCCCCACTCCAACAACCTGGCCCTAAAATTGTGCATGGGGTACTCCAGGCCACTATTCTCAGGGTCTCTGTCCCTCACTGTTTGCCGGTACACTCCAGCCTCCAGAGGAAACTTACATGGGATTTATTTCTCTGCTTTCATCCCAAGAGTAAACCTTGGCACTTTCAAATCCTGCTTTGGAAGTCCCTTACTTGTTTGTAAATGTTTTCTTATAATAGCATAACAGGACAGATGGGAAAAGCCTTTACATTTGTATTTTACTCTGCTATGACACTGTGTAAACGGGATCCCCAGGTTGCCCATGGTGAGACATGGCCTGCTAGTCTGCTAACAAGAACTTTGATTGCCCACAATTCCAAACTTCCTGGTAGAACTGCAGTCCTCAATAGATCCTAAATACTGTCTGGATCCTTGAACAGCATCCTGCTTATGTCCCCACTTGCTGTAGAAAAGCTATGACATTGCCCATGTGTTTTTTTCTTAATGGAGAAAATTGGACTAAAGGTGAAATGCATTGTTTTTCCACTATCAGAACATTTTCACTTAGTTGTGGCTGGAAACTTAGGGAAAAGCAGAGTTTCATTTTTTTCCATCTGATTTCACCTTGGCCTTTCCTGTCTTGCATGTATCTGTGAGGGGGTGGGAAGTATTTTTGTAGACAGTTCGATTTCTTTTTCTCCCAAGTTTTATCCAAAGCTTAAAAATTGTATTGATTTTTTCCCACAGGTAATCCAGGGGACCACAACTCTGCTGCCTCAGTGGGACAAATGTGTTAACTTTATCGAAAGTGCCCTCCCTTATGTTGTGGGGAAAATGTTTGTGAATGTTCACTTCCAGGAGGATAAGAAGGAAATGGTAAGTGGAGCTTCCTGGATGATAAAGGCAAACACTCAAAATAGTGGTCTTCTAGACAGACACGATGATCCAGTCTGCAGTCTACCTTCCAGGGTGTATAGACCCAAAGACATCTCTTCTACTTCTTTCCATTTTTCCAAGAAAATAGGAATAAAGCTCATCAAATGTGAGGTAGTGAAAATATACTGAGGGTCTGAGGACAGAGAATGTATGCAATAGCTGTCCAGAGGAGTGGGCCAGGGTGAATGAGAATATTTAGTATGGCTGCTTAGAGGCAGGTAAAAATCTTAGTCTAGGTGAGATTCAAGGTCATGAATTTAAAGATATTTGTCACTACGGTTATGTGTTTTTCTCTATCTGTTTCAATTGCTTTGAAGGAGAGAAAAATATGTATACACATGTACATGTATACACACACACGACTATATATATCTTTCAGCATTACTGAGGTTCATTTGACATATAAAAATTGTATATATTCAAGGTGTACAATGTAATGATTTGATACACATTGTAAAGTGATTACCACAACAAAATCAGCAAATTTATCACCACATTGACTGTTTTGTGTTTGTCAGTGGGATAGTATTGTGTGACACTATTTCTGCGGAGATAGGAACAAGTGTCAACTCACTCCAGATAGGGAACCGACAAGAGCAATGACCTCACCAAAGTCCAGCTTACCAGTGAGTTTCTGGGGTTACCTTTATGGTTATTGGCAAGGAGCAGGGATGGCTGTAATCTCACTCCAGCATGGGTGACTGCTCACAAAGACTAGAACCCTGGAGTTCCTGCATGTGATGCCTGCAGCTCAACAGGTCAGAGTATCTTTGGGGCAGTCAGCTGGTCTGTGCCTCTTCCATACAGCTTGGCTCTTTTCTCTTTTTCAAGCAGCTTGCCTGGCCTCTTGTCTCCTCAGCAGTCTTTCCTATGAAAGTTTAGGGAGGAGCCTTGTGTACCTAGTCAGTTTGAAAAACTTCTCCAGGTTTCTGAGTTGTTTACTTTTGGGTTCTAAGGAGCATCCCTTTAATATTTCCAGTCTTAACAAGTCCCATTTTTTTTTAAAAAGAATTCATATCATTTATTATTATTATTATTAAACCTATTTTTTACAGTCCAGTCTTTATCCTCCTCCCAGTCCACCCTCTGACTGTTCCACATCCTATGTCTTCCCCTTCTCCCCCACCCCTACCCTACCAGACCTCCCCACTTCCTGGGGCCTCAAGTGTCTTGATGGTTAGGTGCATCTTCTCTCACTGAATCAAGACTTAGCAGACCTCTGCTGTATATTTGTGTGTGTGTAGGGTGGGGGCAGGGCTCATATTAGCTGGTGTATGCTGCCTGGTTGATGGTCCAGTGTCTGAGCATTCTCCAGGGTCCAGGCTAGTTGAGACTGCCGATCTTCCTATAGGCTTGCCCTCCTCCTCAGCTTCTTCCAGCTATTCCTAATTCAACCACAAGGGTTACCAGCGAACTTCTCCAGGTTTCTGAGTTGTTTTCTTTTGAGTCCTAAGGAAATTAAAATTCAAATTTCCAGTCTTAACAAGTTCCACTTTTTTTCTTAAAAAAAAAAAAAAACTTCTCACATCTTAATGAAAGGAAATTGATATACAACATATGGACACTTAATACGTACTTACAAATTTGAAGCAAACAACACATTGTATATTGTTAGTAACTAAAGTCAACATAAGATCACTGGAACTTATCCATCCTTATATGAAAGTCTGTGCCGTTTGACCAACATCACCTATCCTACACTATGCCACTGACAACTTCTGTTCATATTCTCTGTATCTTGGAGTTCCAAAATTTTGCATATGTGTGTGTGTGGGTTCCACATATAAATCTTATTTTTTTTCTTCTGTATCTGGCTTATTTCACTTAGCACTATGTCCTCCAAGTTTATCTATGTTATTGGAAAAGATAATATTTCCTTGTTTCGTGGCTAAGTAATACACAGACATGCATCATGCTTTCTACCTATTTGCTCACTGATGACCATTTAGGTATTTCTGTGTCTTGGTTATTAGGAAAAACACTGCAATGAACATGAGATTGAGCTGTCTCTTGAAGACATCGCTTTTATTTCCTTTGGCAATGTAGCCAGTAATAAGATGGCTAGGTTGTTATGGTAGTCTTATTTTGAACTTTTGGAGGATCTTCTAAACTGTTTAACCTTGATGGCAGTGCCAATTGATATTTTAAGTAGCAGTGTACAAGGTTTCTTTATTTGTGCATTTGCCTCTTTTGACTTTCATAGTAGTTACCTTAATAGACATGAAGTACTATTTCACTGTGGTTTTGATTTTTATTTTCCTGACTAGTGACATGCAATGCATTTTCATATGTCTCTTGGCTATTTGCATGTCTTTGGAAAAATGTTTAGTCAGGTCTGTTGTTCATATTTAGTTAGGTCATTATTTTTCCTACTTTTGCTATTGGGAGTGCACTTTTGAGTTATAAGTTTGTATTTAGTCACTATTATGTGAATTTTCTCTGTATAAATTACATTCTACCAATACCAGCAAGCAAAATATTCATGTGTGATTCACTGATAGAGTACTGCTTTATCAATCAGATATACACATATAAGGATATGGGACACAATTAGTTTATAATCATTGAGTTTGAGGGTAAAGACAGAGTCTATTAAGTCATGGTGATTCAAATGGTTGGTGTTATATAGTGATAATAATATCAAGTGGTGGGTGTTATATATCCTATACTGGAGTTTATTTTTAAGTACCACTAATCTAAATACATTCTCTTTTGTTAATTTGTTTTTTTACTATCTTTGGAGAATTTCTGTCAAGTTTGAGAACATATTTTTAAATAAACAGGCATATTCCAAATAGGACCACCGAGAAATGAATGCTTTTTTTTTTTTGGTTGTTTTCGAGACAGGGTTTCTCTGTATAGCCCTGGCTGTTCTGGAACTCACTCTGTAGACCAGGCTGGCCTCGAACTCAGAAATCCGCCTGCCTCTGCCTCCCAAGTGCTGGGATTAAAGGCGTGTGCCACCACTGCCAGGCGAATGCTTTGTTTTTAAAATGCTCAGTATTCTCGAATGCTTTTGTTTGCTCTTTGGCCAGAGTAAATACATGGAAACCTTATTAAATAATCACAGGGATATCACTAAAATCTCAAGAGAATATAAATACAATGAATGAATAAAAAGAGTCTATATACTGGGGGAGGTTCGGCACACATATTTTAACTAATCTGAAAAGTAGGAAATTTATTTTTCTCAGTTTTGGTGCACATGTCCTCTTTTCAAGTCTCAGGGTATGACATTCTAAAATCAGTTGATTTTGGCACTTTCTCCATTTATTTTGATATACATGAGGGCAGTGTATTAATTGTACAGATAGTCTTCTTTTTTTTACATTAAATTATTTGCCTCCCCTATGCCCAAATGATTTGCCTCAGGGTATAGTTAAGTTGGAAACTTGTAAGAGAAAACAAATCTGGCTTTTTCTAGCCTCATTTCAGGGATCCCACCCAAGAACCACCTGTGAACACTGATACACTTGTAAAAAAAAATCTAGATTATTAAGAACAATCTGGAGAAGAAGAAAAGCCACACTGGGGCAAATTCCAGAATGTCTAATTTAGACCGAGAGACTGTGATAGTTTATTTACCAGGAGGTGTCTGTCAAACAAATGACTATGATCAGAAGGTTAAAAACCTGAGGTGCTACGGAAACTTTCCTGTGTGAACAAATCGCATGGCCTTGATACTATGCAGAAATCTATTGCAAGATGGCAAATCCACTGCATTTTAACACAAGGTTCCCTTTAACTTGGTCCAGCCTAGGGCCCCAGTTTCTAGCAAATTCCCATTTTATCCTGATGCTGTTCCAGGTACCACCCTTTGAGCAGCAAGTACCTTATTTCACCCACTAGAAAATAATTATCACCTGAAACAGAAGTCCCAGTGATTCACTGGAGCAGGCCAGGTCAGGTCAGGCCAGTTGTCTCGGATAGCAATACTTTGTTTACTCAAATGGTAATAGTGTGAGTAATGCTTCAGCTTTCAGTCCCTGAAAATCTAAATGATTGACACTGTGTCAAATCCTGGGCGAGGGCCTCTGGGCTTGTATCCTGCTCCACTCCCATAAATTATTGAATTTGCCCTTAAAAATAGTATTTTTTTTTTTTTTGTTCTGACAGATGTTTGTTCTTTAAAGTTTCTTGAGTTACCGCCACAACAGGGTTGGCCTAATGGCCTCTAGTTGATATCCCCTGACATTACTGTTATCTACTGTGGGTGAGAGGGAGCAAATGATTCATTTCAAGGTTTCTTTTCTAGATGGCAAGTGATTTCTTCCTTATCCCCTTCTGCTTCTCTCTGCCTCTCCCAATCCACTGATCTACTAGGACTGTCTCTTCTTTTTCGTGTGTGTGTGTGTGTGTGTGTGTGTAATTACACACCACTGTTTCTTTATGGTTTTCTAAGTGCAAGTATACCTGGGTAAATGCAGACACACTGATCCTGGCCCTTATTCCTTCACTCACAGAATTATTAGATTTTAGCCAATTTAATTAGCAATGAGACAAACAGGGTATAGAAAAAGAGTCTTTCAACACAGAGCCACCTAAAGAGGGGAGATAGAATGAATCTTCTGCCATTCAGAGAATGGGACAGAGATGTTAGCTGCAAGTCTTGCTTGTATGGTACCTAAGGAGCTGGCCAGTGGAGTGAGGGCAAGGAGATGGGAGACTTCTTTTGATCTTTGTTGTCTTTGTGGTCTGATGTAACACTATAAGACAGAGCTAGGATATAAGCCCTGTGTATACATTTAAATTTCATTTTTTTTTAAAAATAATAGGCTGGTAAGATGGCTCAGTGGGTAAAGCTCTGTCTGTGCAAGCCTTAAGATCATAATTCAATAAAAAATTTGCATAACAGAAGCAGGTGAAAGTAATTTAATTTTAGTACCCTAACCCAATGTAAAGGATTGTTGTTTCAGTGTGCAAGCAGAGGGAGAGGTTGACATCAGGTATTTTCCTTTTTAGTGCTCTGTTTTACTTTTCTGAGAAAGGGTCCCTCAGTGTACCTAGAGCCTCACCAATTCAGTAAAACTCCCTGGCTAGCAAGCCACACCTACCTAGTGCTGGAATTTTAAGCACAGACACTTCCAGCTTCTTGCATGGGTTTTGGGAATGTGAACTCCTGTCCTCATTCTTGCATACTAGGCACTTTAGCCATTTCCCCTTAACTGTTACCTTAAATGCACAGGGAAATGTCTCAGATTAATGTTCATAAAGGTCAGATGGATATTCCTAGGAAAGTAAGGAATAGTAATGATTGTCATGAGGTCTGGAGCAGTAGTCACGATATAATTAAATCTAGTGATGAAGATTATGGTGATTAACTGGGTTTAACTGTATGTTCAGTACTCTTCTAAGCACATTCCAGATGTGGAGCCATTTATTATTGATCTTATGATTACTATTAGTGTTTTCACTTTCCAGATTGACAAAGCTGAGGTTTGGAGAGTATATGTAAAGTCCTCTAAAAGCATGAAAGTTGCTTAGGTTAGGTCTAAATCCAGTTAATCTGACATAAGCCCATGTTCCATTGTGAATTAGTTTTCTGTTAACCATAATTAACTTTTGAAATAAGCTTACATAAGACAAATGTCACAAAAAAAGGAACCATAGTTGTGTTGCTTCCAGTCTGCAATCAGGTGCCCCTATTGCTTTCTGACCTGTGACAATATAGTCTCTCATTGAAGATGCATGTTGTATAATACAGCCCTTACCTTATAGACAGGGAGTAGGAAGAGGAAAGGATCCAATGAGTTAAATATCTCCTCCTAGGTCCTATACAAAGGCTCTACTATGTTTGGATAGCACCATCTTGAGGGCAAGCCTTTGGCACACATATGTCTGAGGGCCAAGTAAAAAGCCAGAACAAAATGTAGTCCCCAGCTTCTCCCTGAAAGACACCTGCATCAACATCAATTTCTAGAATGAAGAACTCAGAGACTTCACAGTGGCTTTTAAAATTCAATTCAATTTAACTAATTCAAACTTGTTAGAAGCATACTCTAACAATAAGATAGAAAAGCAAAAGGCACCCATTTCCCATTTCTTATATTTTTAGAGGCAGGAAACAGAAGACGTTTTGTTTCTAGCATTTCAACATTTTAAAGAAAAAGGCAGCGAAACTTAATTGAAATCCAACTAGTTGAATTCCATTTTTGTGTTCATATGTTTCTCCAAAGAAAGAGGCAAACAATAAGAAACAAGGAGAACCATCAGAGCTTTGATGTAAAACAACACTATAGGCATGTCTTTGGTTTAGTCTGCATACCAAGTTCAATTTACAGTGTTTTCTACATATATGGTTCTAAGGAGTGATCTCTAATATTTGGAGGTAGTGAACCAAGACTGCACTTTTCAAATTTTTTAAAAAAATTATTACTTGCATTCCATAGTTACTAAGCATAAATGTGGACATACATATTAAAGAAAAATGTTTATGGTGCTGAATTTTTTAAAGATTTTTTTTTTTTACTAGAAAACTTATTAGTTTCTAGAAAATTCAGTAAAGTTGGAACTCCTTTCTGAAGATTTTGGCTAAGCTGAATTTGTTTGTGTGTTTGTTTTTGTTTTGTTTTTATTCTTTCTTCATACTTGTTTTATTTCATTATACACACTATGTACTCAAAACACTCTAATTTTACCCATGCATCTCAGCTCCACTAGGAGATGTTTTTTGCTGTCTGCTCACATTTTCTGTTTTTAATCATACAATAGATCCCATTAAAGGAAAACACTAACAATGACAACCACCACCACTACAACAACAGTTTTTGTTGCTTGTTAGACTAGTGAGGGGTTCTTTATTTTCCTTTTAAAAATGTATTTTTGTTTATGTGTTTGTGTGTGTTTGAGTCTGTGTATCACTAGCCTGTCAAGGCTAGAAGAGAGGGTATTAATTCTCCTGGGATTCATGTTTCAGGCAGTTATGAGCCACCAGGCGTGCGCTAGGAACCAAAGCTGGGTCTTACACAAGAGCAGTAAGCACTCTTAATTGCTAAATTAATCTCTGCAGCCCCACAACAACAACAGACTTTGTTTAGGACTACTGCAATAGATTTTACTTCTCTTGCAATAAAAAAAAAAAAAAAAAAAAAAAGAGCTGACATTCAACCGTGCCTGTTAGCAAAGAAACCAAGAGGTTTATAGCCAGTAAGCAGAATGAGAGAGCCATTGGATGGCAAAGTCCTGAGAGGAAACATGGAGAGGAGGAAAATCTTAACCAAACTTATTCTCGCCACAGGTAGGCCAAGGTAATCAGATTAGCTATAGTATAGTATTAGCTAATGAAGGGTTTGATTTGATACTGAGAGTGATGAGACTTTGAAAATTAAAGTATCCTTGTAACTCTATTGAACAGAATTTTTGCTCAAAGTTGGCAAGGCAGATCTGGTAAGCACAGGATGGGGGTGGAGGCTAGGAAGGAGGGCCGTGTCAAGATTCAACTGAAAAAAGGGCTCATGGGAGACTGACTAAAGTTTGGTCCAAGGGAGAATTATTGTCAGCTCACAGATGAAAGCTAAATGGACTCATTAGATACTAAAAATATTCTCTACACAGAAGTTTAATCTAATTAAAGTAGGGTAAATATTTCACTATACTTTATATTTAGACTATTAGGTGAAGAATATGAGTTTTATTTATTGCTTTATTATTGTTCAGTTCTTGTACTCTAGAAGTTTCTGCCCCACCCCTCCAACTAGTAAAGCCATGGATGACCTACAGATGACTACAGTGTCTTCCATTTGTCTGGGCTGCTCTCTATGTGAGCAATTCTGGTATAATTCTTATCCTAAGAATGGAATTCTCCTCCTACCTCATACTGCTTCAACTGGCATTAAAGACTTAAATACCCACATGGGTCCAATTGCAGTGGTAACTTTGAACTTGAAACCTCCATACACTAGGAGCTCACCTCATCAGTGAGCCAAAATAATTGAATTGATGTGCTCCCATTAATATTCTTTAAGTTCTTCAATTCCCTTGTTCACCATTTCTCTCAGTGGTTGAGTAAATGAGATGTAACTCTAACGTTGATGGCAGAAGTCACCTGAAAGTCAGTGTCATGCATTAAAGCACCGCCCTTATACTTAGTGGTTCTTTGTTCCCTACATATGCAATGCTCCTGTGAGAAGCTCTCAGGAAGATCATTATCCAGAGAAAAGATTCTTTTGAATACAGATTATGCACAGAATAAATATTCTGACAACCAAGCATCCTTGCTTAGTCCATCCAGTAAATAGTACCAGCTTGCAACAGGGGCAGTTTTTAGAGAAACTGCTAAAGACCTGTCTGAAGTAGGGAAAATGAAATGATTTGGGCTGTATAATATTTATGTTGTTGCATTGGTAACTCAAAATCAATATCTACTTTTACCAAGTTGGGAAAATTATTTAACCTCTTTGAACCTATTTTCATATTTATAAATTGTCCACTAGTATCTGTTGCTAGAAGAATGCAGTGTAACAATCACTCACAAAATCAAACTGGCATTTAGCAATAAGCAATTACTTCTGGTACATCTGGAGTCCGTGGTGGTCTCCTCTACAGATCTGCTGATTTTGGCTGTGCTTGCCCAAATGTCTGGGGGTTGGCCCATCAAGATTAGTTTTGGCAGAAGTGACTGGGACAACTAGGCCCTGCTCCATGCATCTTCCTTCTATCATCTGTCTAGCCTGGGCATGCTCCCATGGTGATGGCAGAGGTGCAAGTGTGCAAGCAGAAGCATGTGAGGTCTCCTGACACTCAGGCTCAGAACTGGAATAAAGGTTGTGATGCTTACTCTTCATTGTCATTTGACTAGATTTAGAATCACTATAGAAACACACCTCTGAGAGTATTTAGATTTAGTTGAGGAGGAAAGACTCAAGTATGGATAGCACCATTCAATGGACTAGGACCCTTGGCTGAATATAAAGAAAGTAAATATTCATTGTTCCTTGTTTCCGGACTGTGATTCGATGTGACCAGCTTCCTCATAGTCCATTGCCATGTCTTCCTCACTGTGATACACCACAGCCAATGTCAACCTGTCCTCTTTCTGGCTATTTTTTTTTTTTTTGGGCAGGTATTTTACTACATTACCCAGACAAGTAGCTAATAAAAATGCCATAAATAGATCCTGTTGACCAAACAAGCCAAAGGCAGAACCAGATTTACAGAGCTGAAATTTTTAGTGAGACGATCCATAGGCTGTAGGTAAAGGAAAGGATGCAAAACTAAAGCTGCAATTTCAGATTATCACAGAGAGAGATAAAATAGTACCTGCCTTTTTGATTTGGGGTGAGGATTAAATGAGATAGTTCTTATAGTTGGGTTAGCACAATCCATCATACACAGTAAGTAGCCAGTCAATGTTAGCACGTGTTTCTTCTGTGGGTCATGACTATCATTAACAGGGAAGATAGAGTTTATAATATGAAAGTTTTGACACAGGTTGTGGCATCTTCTGTGTGCAGATTGCCTCTTTCTAATCTATTTTAGAGGGAGAGAAATACAGGGACTTTTGTCATTACTAGGCCTCCATCGATTCCTGCTCAAGAGCTTTCAGTTGGAATAAAACCCTGTTTCTTTTTTTTAAACAGTCTTTTTTTTTATTTATGTATATGTGTGCATTTCTGGGTTAGTACATGCATGTGCATTCAGATGCCTGTGGAGGCCAGGAAAGGGTGTAAAATCTTCTAAAGCTGGAGTTATGAATGTTTGTTAGTAGGTACTAGGAACCAAACTGTGATCCTCTGCAAGAGCAGCACTCACTCTTAACTGTTGGGCCATCTCTCCATCCCTGGAATAAAGATTTTAATGCCATGTGGCTTGGCCACATCCCAGAAGCTGCCCTATCATTTAACATTAGTTTGGCTCATAGGAGAATCTCAAGAAACTACTCAAGGAGCCAAATATAATTTTTATAACAGATCCAGGTTTCACAACTCTCTATGGGCTGAATCTTGTTGCAGTAAATATTCTCAGACCCCAGTGTTGACAACTCACTTATGCAATCTTTGGTAAAATGACATCCAGCAAAAGAAGTAATTTAGATTGCTCATTGGGAATTCTTTTGAAATAAGTGTGGACATTATTCTTGGCTTTGGCCTTGAGTGTGCTGCCATGATTGTGACACATTTGGCCTGATTTTCACATTTGTTGTCTACATCTTTGGATAGCATTGGACAGTGTTGCTCTTGCCACATTTTATTGGTCACCATCTGGGCAAGTAAATTGGATCATACTTCTGCACTGCAAAAGCCTGATACCGGAGACTCATTTACTGAAAGAAAGTATTTGTGCCTTAATCAGATCTGAATATAAGGAATAACCAAACATAGTTGCTGGGGAAAAGGGTGTAGTTATCACAGCTAAGGTCAAGAGCTGAGCCATTATGATGACACAGTTAACTTGTAAATATTATTCTAGTTTCTTATCCATTCCCTCTGAGAGTGGCAAAGTGGCAAACAGGACATGATAAATTATAAGATAGGAAAGAGCTTGTATATTCATATTCAATGAAAAGGATATTCTTCCTGTTCTTAGCCAGTCTTAACTGCTGTGTGGCTTTTGATGAAAGGACATGCTAAACTCTTATGCCACCAGACTAACATGTTTTTTTAGCATTACTTGGGCCCAAATAATGGGTTATTTCTTTTTTTCCTTTTCCAACATGTTTAATGGCTATGAAAGTTTGCTAATCCTGACAGTGTGATATGATTTATTAGCTCACTTGGCTGCCAGAAATTGCAGCACTTTCTGTGCTTAGATTTTTTTTTTTGGCTTAGGCACTTGTTCTGCTTCCATTGTAGGTCCATTTTTTTCACTTATTTCAATGAGATTATTATATTTTATTAGAAGCTAATTCAAACTCATTTATATAGATATTTATAACCTAATGAATCAATTAATATGTAATATTTATGAATTCATTTAATGTTTGCATTTCTAGTAAAATGACAGTTGCCCTTTCCTGAGAATATGCCCTTTCCATTTTTAGTTAACTACAAATGTTAATAATGATGTCCATTCTTTCTTTTCACTAATCAAATTATTTGATGTAGAAGAATCAGACTCTGTTGTACTTCAATGGTATATGGAGATATAGATATAGATAGATAGATAGATAGATAGATAGATAGATAGATACAGACAGACAGACAGACACATACACACACACACACACACACACACACACACACACACACACAGAGAGAGGAGAGAGAGAGAGAGAGAGAGAGAGAGAGAGAGAGAGAGAGAGAAAACACCATTCTTAGACATTTGTCAAATGTAATGTTGATACCACCAATTTAAAAGTAGACTAAGCTAACTTATGAAGTTATCTACTCTTCAAAAAATTTGCATTTGGTTGCAGGCTATAGCCATTCTAGAGACATTTGCTATTCATTGATGAATTCCATAGATGGATTCAATTTTGAATCACTCAATTTGAATAGGTCTGTTTAAAACAATGACTTTATATAAAATGGAATGCTATGCACTTTTCCCTCTTTTAAAGTTCCATATTATTAAATCTCAGTTATATTTGGGAAGTCACATATATACTATCTGTAAGAGAGCTTGATTTTCTCTTATACCAGATGATTATTATCAATTTTCATACTTGAAAAACATTTGATTCAATTTCAGTTTCGTTTTTTTTCGATTTCAGTTTTCTTATAAAGTATCTACTAGGAGCATTGTTTTCATTCTTAACAAAATTACTCAGTATGATGGTTTAGTATGTGTACACAAGCTACAGCAAGCAAATCTAGCTTCTCATGTGCTAGCCCCTCCATGCTCCAGCCTCTAATAATTACTCTTCGACTTTCAGGTTGACTTATTATTACTTTTAGTGTCCACATGTAGCATACTATTTCATCACTAACATTTATTATTTAAAAAACAATAGTCATTGTAGCTGTGGTGAGATGACACTGGTTGTGATCTCTACTTCCACAATGGCTAATAACACTGAGCGTCTTCTTTCAGAGGCTGCTTGGCCATTTGTATTTCTTCTTTTGAGACATTTCTATTCAGATCATTTGCCCATTTTAAAATTAGATTCCTTGGGGTTTGTTTTTCTATGTCTTTTTTTATACTTTATATGGTTAGGATATTAATACTTAAACAGATATTTTCTTCTATTTACTAGGTTTCTTCATTTTATTCCTTTTGTGGTACAGAGGATTTCTAGTTTTATGAATTCCAACTCTGTAGTTTTGCTTTCGTTTTCTGTCCTTTGAGGATAAAATTGAAAAAAAAAAATCATGGTCTACTCCAATGTTTGGAACTATTTTCTCTGTTTCCTTCTAGTAATGTCTTGGATCTATTCTCCTTCCTTCATTGTACAAACTGAGAGACAGGGATCTAGTTCAATATTATATATATATGAATATCCAGTCTTCTCAGTACCATTTTATTGAAAGAGGGAAATGTTTTGGCCTTTTGTTGGGAATCAGTTGGCTGTAGATGCATGGGTTTATTTCTGGCATTCCTGTTCTGTTCCATTGGCTTGTGTGCCTGTTCTCATGCCAATACCATGCTGCTTTGCTTATGCCTTTGTTGTATGTCTCAAAAATTAGATATTGTGATGCCTTCAGTTTGCTCTTTTTTCCTAAGATTGTTTGAGCTATTTGGGATCTTCTTTGCCTCTGTATCAATTTCAGGATAGTTTTTGCTAGTTCTGTAAAAAAGAATAGTATTTACCCAGAAATTGTTTTGAATCTGTAAATCATTTGAGTATCATGGACATTTTAGCAATTTTAAGTATACCTCTCATGAAAATGAGAGGCCCTTCCAATGTTTAGGTTCCCTTTCCTTAAACACAGAACTATACTTTTTTCTTTTCTGTTTTTTTTTTTTCAGAATCAATTGTAAGTCAATTGTTAGGTGCATCAACTAGAATCCTAGTCTTTTAAGCCATATTAAATCTAAATCCTCTGGTGGCCAATCCTGGTGGATTCATCATCTAAACTGGGAGACACTAGTAGCTACATCTTGTCCTTTCACTGTTCCCTTCCTGCCTCCTCTCTTTCCCTCTCCAACCCGGAAGTTCCGAGTACTCATCCAATGATTGGTTCCTTTATTCATTAGGGGATGGTTCACAAGAAGTCACCTGTGTACATGATTCATTCCTTGTTCCAGACAGCCCCTCCCTGGGAAAGCAGAATTAACATCAAAATACAAAGACCACTAGGGTCATCCACAACACTTCCCCCTTTCTGTCCACTTAAAAGACTCTTTTATCTCAGATATAAATTGAGCACAGCTATTACCAATTTGTAATTTATAAAGTACAAGATAGACCTAACACCCAGTCCATCATTTTTGTCAATTAAATAAAACAGTCTGTTATCTATCCTCACTTCAAAGACTTATAATTCTACACCTGACTCATGTCCTGGCTTTAGATTGCACACCATCTGAAAACCATCCTCTCAAATCTATATCATCGTTCTCAACGCTAAGCAGTTTGGGTTGGCTATGAGACTACCAGTTTTCAAACCTGTCAGAAATCTGAGAATGACGAACATTATCTGAAAATATAGGAAGCCTAACACAGCTTCCAAAACTGAGACAAATTGTAGAGACTGCTGCCTAACTATACAGCCCCAGTAAGTCAGGAGGTTGGAGCATCAGTCTTCAGCCTTCTAGCCAAGGATCACCTGACAGACCTTGAAAAACAGGAATTATTAAGGACTAGCTTATTCTGTCTCGGCAGAACTAAGCTGTCCTAACCTGTAACTTGTATTCTCTCAAGGATGGTACAGGTCTGCAGGAGAGATAGGCAATTTCTGCCCAGTGGCCACCTAGCCACAATGTACCACTTCACCTGGAAGTATAGATGTTCAGCTGCTTCTTTGAATCCATGAATGGGAACTGTTAGGAGCAGATATCTTTCAACAACGAGTGAATAAATAAATTAAATGTCACATCTGTGGATTTTCCAATGTTTTTAAAAACCAACTATCGATGTAAAGTAATCTGGACTGCTGTCCATTAACTACCCTCAGCTATTTATAATTAAAATATCTGAAAAACACCCTAACAATAAACTTAGAGTCAAGAATTTGCTATCTGGCCCTTAACTCACAGGCTTAAACATCTCTAATCAGTTTATAATAACAGTTATAGAAGAACTGGGTCTAAGCCTTGTTCTTCTAAAATTTTGTATCAATAGAAGAAATTTATACCAATGAAAACCTTGATTTTGCATCATAATAAATTCTGTACCAAAATAAGAAATTAGGGCTTCAATTTAGTGACAATCATAAAGATTTTACCAAATCAGATTATGACTACACAATTCTAGCTATTTCCTCCCTGTGCCAAATATGACCATTTCTACATTTCCTAGAAAGGCAACCTAGAATAATCACCTCTAGCCCCAATGCCCTGGGAACTGGGACAACGACTCTTCATAACTTCTTCAAGCTGAGTATGGGTGTTGAGATATCTTTGAAGGGGGAAAGGATAGGGAAAATGGGGGAGTTGGTTGTCCTTAAGAAGGCCACACCAGTGATTGATTTAGTCTCTGATGTCTGTGTCCTGACTGGATCTGGCTGAAAGTCCAAGACATCAGGAGTTCAGGCAGGTCAGTTCAGCGAGTCTGATGATGAGACTCACAAGGCTGTATATTCTGTAATATACACATCTCAAAACAAAATTTTAGTAACATCAAGATAACTTTTTTTATGTTTGATTCTCCAGAAATCCAGTTCTTCAGGGGGTCTCATTTCATCATGTATGATCCATATTACTCTGGAAAATGCATAGACACTAATCACCTTTTCTAAAAATGCAAAGACAGAACCTTTCTCCCAAATCAGCATATCCTTGAGCCAATAACCAGAAAAGAACTTTATTTTGACCTCTCTCCCAGAGGAATAATATAGACACAAAACTCAAAATCACACCCATTTTGAAAATTAAAACAATCCAAAACAAATGAAGTAAACTAAAATACTGTATGTGCCTATTCTTAGGCATTTTCTATTTTACCATGCAGGATAATAATCCCAAATTCCTGTGGCGCCCACGTTAGAAAATAAGAGTTAGTTATCTTGCAGACCTTTTAAATACCATCTTTAAAAGAATTGATTTACACTTCTATCTATATCTGCTTATAAGCAGACAGCTAGTCAAACTAGGATTTAAACCCAAAATTCCCATGGAGCCCATGTTAGACAGAATCTGAGTATACCGTAAGACTTGTTAGAGCAATATATCTTTATACCATCTTTAAAGCAATTAATTCAAGCTTTCACTAGTATCTGCCTATAGGAATCAAGTAGCTTTTACTTGTTAAGCTCTCTGTCTAGAGCAGCCATCCTGTTATACCATCTATCTGTTGAGCTCTCTATTTGGAGCCACTGACATTTATTTTATTAATACCTGTTATAATATCTATATGTGATGTTCTCTACCTGGGGCCACAGACATTAATTAATTAATTAATTAACACCTGTTCATAGCAGGTAATTATCACTGCCTTCTCTACTTGGAGTCAGTGACTAATTTTCCCTATCTTAGTTTGGAACTGTGGGCGAAATTCCCCACATGATCCAGACAACATCTATATATATAAATCTATCCTAAAAGCAAATAATCCCAATTTCATAAATTCGCAGTTAAATCAATATTTGCCCCAAGATGTAGGCAGCTTCCATTCTCTGGCTCTCTGACTCAGAGCAGCCATCTTGTCTCTTTCCATAGCAGGGGACCTTAGAGCTCTCTTTCTTTGTTTAAAAGTTCCCACACTTGAGTCCACGTGACTCGTCCTAATACCACGTTCTCTCACTTAGAAAATAAAACTCTAACTCTTAGGCTAATAATCTTAAATTTCTAGTGGATTCTTGCCCAACACATTGGTTCACCACCTGTTGTGGGAAATATTAAAAAATAAACCACACTATTGCTGACATGGTGCTGGCGGACTGGCCTGCCAGAAACTGGTGGGCAATGGCCAGCATGTTCTTATCTCATGGTGACTCTCTGACTCAGAGTTCCGAAATATCTCCACACAACTTGCTAAGTTCCCTCTGGCGGATCACTACCATGACAACCCCATGCTTCAAAAACTCCCACAGCCTTTTGTGGGGCACTTCTGACAAACCCATGCTTTGTCACTGTACTTTCTCAATGGAACCCAGTCAAACAGCCACGAGAAGGAAAACACCACACAAACTTAGTTCAGAATCAATGGTAACTCAATTGCTGGGCATATCAACTAGAATCCTAATCTTTTAAGCCATATTAAATCTAAATCCTCCTGTGGCAAATCCTGGTGGATTCACCATCTAAACTGGGAGACACTAGTAGCTATATCTTGTCCTCTTGATGTCCCCTTCCAAAAGCCAGAACTATACTTTTCATTGTAGATGCCTTTTACTTCCTGTGCTAATCTAGTCCTGTATATTGTAATTCTTAGCTATTGTGAATGGATTTGCCTTTATAGCTTCCTTCTCATCAGTTTTATTGGGATATTATATGCTAGTTGTTTTGTGCATTTATTTTGTATCTTGTAACATTACAGAATTTATCATTTTATGAATTGTTTGATGGAGTTTTAGGTTTTTCGGTATACAGGGTCATATAATCTATAAACAGTTAAAACTTCCAGTGAAGAGTTCAAAATGCATGAGGTATGATGAACTTGTCTTTACTAAGCGTCTGTCCTATGTCAGTATTAAGTATGAGCATGAGATACAAAATCATGTAAAAATCATATATGATATACAAAGTGATAAAAGTTACTGAAAATAGAATTTGCAGGATACCTGTTGGCTTTCTTATATATACCTATAGTCTTATTTGGTCTATGACATGGTTCTTGTTCTTAATATTCCTAGATCTCGTTAGGGAGACTAAATAAATGTAAATACAAACAAAATAATACATCATATATATCCATATCATACTGATTATAAGTTTTAGAGGAACTCCAAAAAGGGATTGAAACATCAGAATAAGATTCATGGATATGAGTAAGGCTTTGGACTGGATTTGTAGGATATCTCTATAGCCAGAAGCAAAGACTGGAAGGGAACTATAGCCAATCATGGGATGAATGAAATCCCCTTACCTTGTTGGCATGTATTTAAATGAATCAGTATATACCATCATTACCTACTTATATGAAAGGAAAATTTCCCATGTCTGTGTATAGGGAGGAAAGGTGAGAAGAGAGAAAAATTTCTGGGAGTGGGAAGGACATGATAAGAGAGTCTCATTTTTTTTAAAGCTCATGATGGAAGAATAGCATAAATATGTGTAACTTTTTGTTGTCTGAGATAGGATATTATGGACCCAGTTCATGAGGTGCAAAGAATGAAGAGAGTCTACTTTTCAATACTCACTGTTGAGGAAGAGAATTAACCACTGCCACAGACCAATCAAATGAACTGTATTTCAGTGTTGATTGAAAAAAATCTGAAATGCTTTACCTAGAGGGCCCCTTTAACCTGAATGGTGCAGATTTTTATCACAGTATTATTTTAGTTAATTCTTGTATGTTACAGTTTGGTCTTTGACTCTAAATAAACATTTTGTGTGCATAGCTTAACCTGCTGACTCCTACTTTAATTGATTTCCATTAATGCTATATGATGGGTCTTGGAGCACTAGGTCAAGGTTTGATGAGGAAATATTATTTTTCTTTCCCCTCTTATTTAAAAATTATGTCAAGCTTTTGCTGTCACAGGGCATACAATTTGACTAAAGGCAATGTTATTGTATGATTCTGTAAATTAGTCCAGTGATAAAAATCAAAAGTGTTCTATGATTTATCTTCCTGGTTCCAACATGCTAAAATCATTATCTTATTTGCATTGGCATGCCAACCAATGACATTAATCATCTTCAAAGATTTCTCCTGGTCTGAAAGTCTGTTAGAGTAGTTCAGTACTATATGTCACAGAAAATGTTATAGAATAAATCCATAAAGGAAAGAGATTGGGAAGAGAAGGGAGTTCTCAAGGACAAAGAAGGACCACATGTGGCAAGAAGTGATTTGCTTACATTTTGACAATGATGAAAGCCACAAAGAGAGTGAGTTATCAAAGTATTGATTTAGGGTAGACACAGGCAGGAGGGGGGAAAGGAATGCTACATAAAAGTAAACTATTTGTCATTCTTCATTCAGACAATGAGCTGAAATCCATTTGCAGTGTATTTCCACTTGGAATGCCAATCAGCAGGGTGCAGAGAAAGCTTGAAAAACCTATGGAAAATTCTATTCTTAAGCTTTAATACATTTGATAGCCATTATAATGCCTTGGAATGGCAAGGCAGCTTCTATGAAAACAGTCTGTTTAGCCTGATTTTATCAAATAGTGTATACTTCATTAAAATGCCACTGAAGACAATAAATGACTCAAGATTTGTGGTAGGAACCTAAAAAACAAAGAAAACAAAACAAACTGGAAAAACAAGAACAAACCTAATTGCCAGAGATCTTTTTGGCGTGGGAAGTGCTTATTTTGTCTCATTTTGATTGATTAAAATATAATGAAATATTAGTTTTATGCATTTTACTTCAAAAAACTATTTTCCATGGTCAGCTTTCTACTTAGTTATTGGATACTTCCTATCATTACTGCATGTTGGCCAGGGTATTGAGAGGAACCCTTTTATTTCTCTCTTTTGTTATACATGAAAGGCCCCTTCCTACCAGAGTGCTCAACCTACCAGGATGTATATGGCCATGTGTGAAGGGATAGAATTTTTTTAAAGACAAACCCTCGTTTTACATCTCAGTTGGATTTTCACAGAGAAAAGCTATGATTATATGCCCTCTACTCTGGAGATTCTTATGACATTTCGTCCTTTCTTCCTCTCATATTCCTGTCTCACATCTAAGATGAATCTTTCTGTATAATCTTTGGCTCTCATCTCCCACTCTGTCCTCTTAGAAACCTTTTATAGCCTTTGGCATAGTCTCAGTCTTTTCCTTCTCAATGCATCCATTGATATTGGAACACAGAGAGCTCACATACCTAGCATCAGCAAGGTCAACAAAAACATCAGTAGTAAACATTGCACAGTTCCAAGCCTGAGATCCCTGGGTTGGGTTATCCATTCCTCCCTCCCTCCCTCCCTCCCTCCCTCCCTCCCTCCCTCCCTCCCTCCCTCCTTCTCTTTCTCCTTCCCTCTCTTTCTCCTTCCCTCTCTTTCTCCTTCCCTCCTTCTCTTCCTTCCTTTCTTCTTTCCTTCCTTTCTTTTTTTCATATCTCCTCTACTGGTTCTACAAATTGGCTGTCTAAAAGTCCATGTACTCCTCATCACACCATAGCTCAGATGTCTCTCTCTCTCTCTCTCACTCAATGTTTCCATCATAGAGAATGCCAGCACATTCACAGCATTGTTCTTGTCTGTATCCTGAGAAACTACTCATCTCCTTGATTTTTCTCACCTTTCCATATGCCATTAACTATCTAGTTCCATTTCTTTGGCTACTAAATATGTCAACTCTACTCACTTCTTTCCATCCCTGATATTCCTCTCTGGTTTAGGAATATATGACCTTGTTCTTTCTGCATGCAGGTGATATTCTAGATTGAAGAGTTTATCAAGATTCAAGGGTAAATAAGTTCAGTATGAGCAAAAGGTGTCTCTAGGAGGCTCCATGTCATTTCTGTACCTCTGTTGTTGGACTTCCTGTTAGAAATGCTCACTTCAGCATCTGATTCTTAGTTACACTTCACTTCCTTGGTATTTTCCTCTGATTCGTGGATAGAAAGAACAATCTTTTTGACTTCTAGAAGCTCTGTACTCACAGTTGTCATCTAGGCTCGGCAGTCAAGGCCTGGCTCTGACCTTCAATAGCTGTCTGAGTCTACACAGATCATCAACTTCTAACTCCCTTATTTGTAAAATAAGTGGCTTCCTGAAATGCTCATGGAGTTTAACCCTGTCTGTACATGGGGCTCACCAATGGAGCTTTTAAAAATCCCACTGCCCAGGCTGAACACTAGACTGGTGACACTACTGTCCTGATGCCTGGGCTCCAAGATTGATTACTAATTAATTAATTAATTAATTACTTTAAAAATCAGGACTTTAAAACCCCCATCCCGATTCTGATATGCACATGACAATGGGAATTATGATTTAATTATTTTAACGAGATTTTTTTCTTCCATCATTTCATGTTCTTGTCATGCCTGGATCCCAATTTTAGCTTTCTCTTTCTTTTAGTGTTTTTACTAAGTTGGAAGAAATAGCTGTGAAGCCCCTCCCCCTTTCCATCTGCTGTTTGTTCTTATTTACATATGATGGAACCTAGCCCACTGATTTACAGCTCTGGTTCCCCTACAACTGTTATTGAACTGAAAACATAACTGAAAACTTATTAAACAGAGAGAAATTATTTTTCTCTCTGAGTTTTACGCTGACAAATCCTTATAGAACAAAGGGGGATGTTTAGAAATGATCTATAGCTTCATGATCTTGAAAGTAAATATAATCCTGGAACCAGGCTCCATGGTTTGTTTTTTATTGGATATACAGTTAAGGAAGTCAAGGCATCTGTGCAGGTGAATAGGATTCCTGGACATACATCCATACACAGCAGGGTTTCCTCACACCTTTGCAGCAATGTCTCTCCACAGTCACTCCATCCCTCTTATGGCCCAGCAGAGGTTGTCAGCAAAGCATCCTCAACATGGATTTGATCTCATTCTTTTTTTTTTTTTGTTTGTTTGTTTTGTTTTTTTAAAATTTATTTAGTTATTTAAATCACATCATAATTTACTTATTTACACAGGGGTTTAAAACACAAAAAGGCAGGATGTGGGGAAGGGAATGGCACCGGAGCATAGGTGTTCAGGGGGAGTACAGATACCTTTCAGAACAGGGTATCAGCTGGGTGAAGGTTCAGGGAACAGGTCACTATGACTCTGCCTATGATTCACTTGTCCTTATCTAAGTTGGTACTGTCCTCCGAGGCTGCCTATTTATAAGACCTATGACTACTCAGGCTGGTAAATTTCCACAAAAGCTGCCTGTTTACAATAGCTTATAGCCATCTGTTTCAGTGTTTTTCCACAGAGACCCAAGACTTTGTGTTAGCATGTATGCATGTCAGGTCTATTGCTGATTTTAGGCCTATGGCTGATTTTAGGCCTTCAGTGTATAAGCAGGGCTGACCCTGACATCTCCTCCCTTCTCTAATTATAGAAGGGCCTTGGCGATTCTAATCTTGCGAAGGCGGGGATAGAGGCCTGACCTCCAATAATTGAAGGGGACCTTGTAATGGCTCCAGTACTCCTGTCGTTGTCCAGTGAGGCATGAGGGCCATACCCATTCCGATGTCTTTTTGCTGGAGAGGGGATACTTTTGACATCAACCCCTATGCAGTCAGGCTTGTCCCTCAGGGAACCCAGATAGATATTTTAAAGTTTTATTTATATTCCCTTGCAGTGCTTAGCCTCGCAGCCTAAGCAAGAATTCAGATCACCAGTCAGAGAGGGTTCTGGGTGGCCTCTCTCTGCTTGGTCTAGGGGGGGAAGTCCCCTCTTTTAGATTGGGTGGAGATGGGTTTGAGGAACACCCTGGATAAAGTAACAACCTCATCTTGAGTCTCGTAGTCCTCCATAGCTAACTTATGCTGATGTATCCGAATAGGTTTTGCTACCAAATTATCAATCTGTTGTATCACAAAGTTAGTCAACCTATTTAAGGCCCGAGACCAAAAGGAATCAGAAAAATAACCCAGTTAATGGTCCCAAGATGGGAGGAAGTGGGGTTGACAACCATGGAGAGGTTGAAAACCAATCCTTGTACCAACTCTCATCTTTCTTTTTGTCTCTCTGTCTTTTCTCAGAGCCTTCTCTGACCTTTTTCATATTCTCTTTAACCATCCCTGTCTTGTCTATGTAAGGGCAACATTCTTCTTTAAGGGCTGTACACAGTCAAGAGCTGTACACAGTCTTTTCTATTGTAAAAGAGTAAATCAAGTCCAATAAAGTCCTTTGCAATTTTTGGAGATCATTTCAGACAGCGAAATGAGGGATTTCTTCAGATTAGTAATGTCAATCTCTAGCTGTTTGGTGTCCTTGTCAATGGCCCATCAAAGGTCTGAGTAGTATAAGTCCAGAGGCCAGCATCAGGATTAGAACTTCTACCAGCAGACATCACTGGTGTTTACCTGAGATACTGCCTGGGTTAGAGCTCCTGGGTGCCCCACTTATGCCGGGTTTTGTGAGGTTCAGTGCGGAGCTGCCACCCAGGATCTGCTCCGTGCCTGGGTCCAGACCGGAAGTCGATCTCATTCTTTAAGTGCCTGGGGAAAGGCCTTTCAGAAAACTTCTATTCTACAGATGCTGCCTTGTACCCAGCATTCTAGATCTGAATAAGACTTTGCTGGGCTGCAAAGGAGGAGAGAGAGCAGTAGCAAGGTAATAGACCATGACTAAGTATTTGATGTCACTACCGCCACTGAATTTAGAGAGATTTGGGGGTCTTTACATTAAATCTGATTCATGTTGGCATGGTGTCCTTTGGGGTGCTGTATATCCCAACATGATTTTTTTAACCACACCTCTTTCAATTGTTGCTCACTTTCTTGGCAATGTCTATTTGAAAAATCACAGTCTGTGCTTTTGCTTGGCACTCTCAGGTTGTGATACTACTCTCTGTCTCTCTGTCTCTGTCTCTGTCTCTGTCTCTGTATCTCTCTCTCTGTCTCTGTCTCTCTCTCTCTCTCTCTCTCTCTCTCTCTCTCTCTCTCTCTCTCTCTGTTTTGTGTTGGAAACTAGGGTTAGAACCCAGGGCCTTGCACTTGTTAGGCACACAGTTTACCATTGAGCTACACTCCTCAGCTCTTATTATTGAAATTTGTTGTTACATTGATGCAGATGGAGCTATTTAGTAGCTACATACAGGTAGGTGATTGGTTAGTGATAGCTTCTGAGGAGTTTACCGTTACCACCTTGCATCATTTGTTTACAGATGCCCCCTCCCAGAAAGGCATAGCATAAAATTGAATTGAAAGACCCCCCTCCCATTTTGAACCTTGAAGTAGTTTTCTTGCAACCTGATTCAGGTCGAGGAAACCTTGGCTGAAATTTTAGGCTTTAAAGCTGCTTCTTTGGGTATTTTCTTATAGATGGAAGAATTGATTGAGGGTGTTCGCTGGGCCTTCATTGACATGCTGGAGAAAGAAAATGAATGGATGGATGCAGGGACAAAAAGGAAAGCTCAAGAAAAGGTAAGGATTTCTTTGAATGGAAGAAAAAAAAACCCGTCACTGTTAAATGGGTTTTCATGCTTGACATTGACTGTACAGTTTATTTATTTATTTTTATTGACTGAGCTGTTGGCTCCAAATGACCCCAGAGGTTGGTGTGTGCTTTTGAATGAACACATAGATTTCATCACCAGGAGGTAAGAGAAAATAAGATCTGACTTGTTCTTTCTCTAACTGCATTTTCAAATGCCATGTAATTGAGCCTTTGCTTCACTCCTAATTGCTGCCTGTAAAAGCCACATGGCTTACTGCCTAGTGAATTTTGCTATAAACCATCATTGGATATGGCAGAATGTAGAGCAGTGGGGAGCTATGGGAAGCAGCTGGCAGAAGGGCCCTCAAGTTGCAAAGACGAAAAACCCATATTGTCCATGTGTCTTCTCCATTTGTGCATGATGTGTGCAAATGTCCTGAGGCAAATATTTTCTTGTAGTAAAGTACATCTGCTTCGGAACCCATCGTGTTCCACAAATGGCCCAAATGGCTTATAAGGTATACATGCGTGATGGACCATTGCGGAGTAATAGTAACATTACTTTCTGCCACAAGTGCGTACTTGTGAGGCTTGGCAAAAATTCTCAGATGCTATGCAACAAAAATAAAGGAATAAACAGGGAAATTCTGAGCAGCTATATTGTCTACAAATAATGAGGGCGTCCACCTTGAATTGGAGATATTCTTCTGGAGCTGAAACTCAAATGGGCAGGGGCAGAGTATACTTTGCTGTTTCCCAATGAGATTCCACTCTGTATCTGGAGAGGCTCTGAAATTAGGAACAATTCTTTTTAGACGAAGTTTAGAAGTCTTACTGGTGATAGCAGTCACCTATGGGGCATGGACATGCAAGAGCACGCTAGGCACCCTACTGACATGATGCTTTAGTGTATCAGGTTGGAAGTCTATGTACTTGTGATTTTAGCCATACCCATCTCTTACTATTATCATTAGATACACTGCTTCAAGTCATTCCTCATACCAGTAATTTTGCTTTAGGGTCAAGAAACAAGGAGGTTCTCACTGTAGCCTTGTTGAAATAGGACTTCTGGGTAGTCCCATATCTTCTGGCAAAAGTTTTTTTTTTTGTAGAACTTTTCCTACTCTCAAGATTGAGATGTCTTATCATAGATATTTTAGTTAACAGGAATGAAAAGGCAGATGGGTATTTGTAATGAAGAACGACTTTGAACAGTATTGGTGGTGGTCTTGGAAGAGGACAATGAGTAATTTTAAATATAAGATCTGTCAAAGCTGTTTTAGGTCATGCACAGCACAGGTTGGAGGAGGCAGGGACACACAGGCTGTGGTGAGACATTCTCCATATGGTAGATGAAACTCTTGGCACCAACAGCACATTGTTGTTTCTTGAAGGCTGGGTTTATTTAAAAGGTAGTTTGTGATGTGTGGGGCAGGATGTGTCTTGCACTGAATAGTTGAATGCTCAGTGTGTTTGGTGCTCTTTGTTTTAACTTGGGGTTCTATAGTATCAATTTTCATAGGATGACTAGTGTGTGAGAGAGGGAGAGAGATGGAAGGAAGGAGGGACAGAGGGAAATAGAGAGAGAAAAAGAGTATGAATGAGCGAGTTATGGATATTTGGGAGCTTGTAGTCAGCTTTTCAGAAATAGAAATTAAGGGCACTTCAGAGTGCTTGTTGACATTCCGTTAGGGAAAGACTATCTTGTAGCTGGATCTTCTAAGCAAATGGTTCATGAGTCCTTCTTTAAGGAAACTATTCTCAATCCTTCTAATATTAGACATGTTTCTGTTGACCCTCTGGGGTGATTGCCAGTATTTTATTTCATTTCAACCAGAACTGTCACTTTTTTCCTTCTAAAAGTATTCTTTGAACACTCTGCTTTCTTTGAGCTGAGTTCAATCTGCCAGGAACTCCAGTAGCAACTCGGCAGGCACAAATATCAAAGGCAATCGTCCTTCTGGATCTCATTAAGTTCCCGAGAAGGTATTGTAGATTAAGGTTCAGAGAAGTCTCAGTAATGCAAGATAAGAAATGGGGTGTTGTCCAAGGATCTCCAGCAGTTCTCCCAGTCACTACTAGCTCTAAACCCCAGAATACAAAGATTTTTCTTTTCCTAACTTGAATTAACGCGCGATTCTAGAAATGATCTCTAGGTGGCGCTCACAGTACTAACAAAGCAGAGAGAAACTGCAGCCCTTTGTGCTGCGTTTCACTCTGGGACGGTTTTTGAAAAAAACAAAACAAAAAACCACACCCCCCCACTCCTTTCCTTCTGCTTTCCTCAATTTGATTGCCTTTTAAATAGTCAACAAAAAAGAAGAGACTCTGCCTAATAATTCCTTGAGTCTTAGATGAGAATCTCTATCTCCCTGCTTTGTCTTTCTGATATGGAGTAGCCTCTGCATTAAGAGAGGATTTGCCTGCATTTGAAGTGGAGGTGAATAATTCGCCTTCTCTTCCTGGTATGACTTGGCACTGTTTTTTGGGCATGTGCTGTATGCAGTATATCACCCAGGCGGAAGATTTCTCATCAATAATAGTGCCCACACTGGGCTGATGCTGAGTCACTTGGCTACCCATTGGGAAAGCTGAAAAAAATGTTCTGATTTGTGAGGGGCTTAAAGCTTTTCTTTTTCTCACCATGAAGCTCCGGACTGTAGCTAATTAAAGCACCACCTAAGATGTGTTGACCTCAGCTTTCCTTTGTGACCAAAACTACCAAACTGAGTGATAGGGAGACTCAGATACTCTGAGTGGACTGAGGGCCTTACCTCTTGTTTTTTGTGGCAGTGACCCTGTCTCAAAACGGAAGTGTGTGAATGGGCTTTGTTGTCCTCTTTGCTAGGGGTGATCACTGTAAAAGATAAATGAGGATGTCTCTGCTTCCTTGAAGGGTAAATTTGTTATCTTTGTCTCCCTGCCTTTTCCTGCTTCTCCCTGGAGAGAGGTCATTGGTACTTTTGTGTTTTTGAAACTCAGTGTGTTGATTTCAAGTGGAAATTTAATATTGGGAAATAAGCACCCATTTTTATTTAAGATTCTACATTTTCTGCAAGCATATGCTCTTTAAAAATTGTTTTTTTGACGTTATAATATAATTACATCATTTCTCCCTCCCTTTTCCTCCCTCCAAACCCTCCCAGTATATAGTCTTTGTCACTTTCAAATTCATTGCCTCTTTCTTCTTTCAGCAAGGGACAAGGATGCCTGCTGTTTTTCTGCTTAATAGAGCCTTTGAATAAGCATATAGTGATAATTGAGTGATTTGGGTGTTTTTCTGGAGGATTTACAGTGTCCAGAACAGAGGAGGACTCCTCCCAAGGTCACTATGGAAGGGACTCAGATTGCCTTTGGCCTCCCTGGCCAGTTCTGAGTCAGACCTGAGGAGCAGCTTTTTGAGAGCGACTCAGGCTTGTTCCCCAGCTGAATTAATCACATAGCTCAGTGCTGCACCACCTCTGAACTGTTTCCTTGTGTGCTTTGCACCTGGGGTCAAAGCTTGTCAGCCCATGCCCAGAGAAAAGAAATACCAGTGCAGAACACTTGGGGAGGCAGTGTCCTGAGGGTGGCGTGAGGGAGTAGCTGTGGCCTTGGCACAGTAGGTATAGAGAAGTTGGCTGCATGTTCCTAACTCCTCAGGCATAGGACTCCCACGCACAGGCTTTGAGTGAGGTAGGAAGATTTCCATTGCAGAGAGCAAAGCAGAGTGCGCCTCACCTCTTTGCCTTTGTCACTAAACTGCTAATTCCAGGCACTGCAGTATGCACAGCATACAGTCTGAACTGACCAGTTAGGACCCTGCTTACCACCCTCTGAGCCCATGGTTCTGAGAGTGTGCTTTTAGATCTGAGGCACTTAGGAGCTTGTTACCCAAGCACATTTCCCCACACCTGCCTCAAGATTAGGGGTGGGGTGAGTCCTTACTACTTCACTGCATTCATCTCTGACTTCTAACTGCCTGCCCCTTCATTCTTCCCAAGGTCTCTTGTCCCTCTGTAGTCTACTGTGAGTGGCACAGCATTCAGAAGACTCACCATATCGTGCCTCTTCACTGGCCCTTAGCCAACAATTGATGGAGGGTGCCTGCCCCTGCTTCCTCTTGTCTCTCAATGCTCTATAACCGTTCCTGGGGGCTTCCCCCGTGGGCTTGAGCTTCCTGACAAAAATGCCCTTTGCTGCCTGCCTTCCTTCCTTTCCCCTGTTACTTTTGAAGACCTCTTCTGGTGTTTCTTTGACTCCCCCCACCCCAATTCAAACACTATATGTTTTAATCCTAGTCTCCAGCTCTGTCCCTAAGGAGACCACGAATGAGGACACAATCTCTGGGTTAGATTCTCTTCTCATGCTTCCTGCCCTTTAAGATAATAGTGCATTTCATTGAATCGGGATACCAGCATTCTCTCAGCAAACTCAATTCCACAAGCATTTGTAGCACACCAAGAATGTGCCAGGAAATGGGCTGGGAGCTGCAGATTTTGGAAGGTGTGTGTGTGTGTGTGTGTATGTATGTGTGTGTGTGTAATCAGCTGCAGTCCCTCTTTTGCATGTGCTTTCACATACCTAGGGTGACACAGGGATGCTATGGATGCTGTGCTGGTAGTGGAAGGTTATTTAATAGAGAGTCATAATAAAGTGGTCCTAGGGACCTAGGAAGGGAAGCTTTAAGGAGCTGAGACAGGCTGTCTCTCAGGGGGTTAATCCTGCCTATTCCTCTCTTCCTCTGTCACGACCTTGTTAGCTCATGGGTGAGGTTTCTTCTGAACTCCTCATCACTTGTTACTTGGAACAAGTGCTCCCAGCAGTGCTCCTCTCCCTTGGTGACTGTACTCCTGCTGCACTACACAGTTTCCATAGGAATAGGTTTGGAGAGGAGAGGAAAGGCTTCAGCCAGGGTGTCACATGCCCCTATTTGTTAGAGGTTTCAGTGTATTTGCAGAACATTGAAGAATGCAGTCATTCTGCTTCCTGTGTCTACTCTGAGTATTCAAAAGGGACAAAGAACATGCAAACTGTGACCTTGTTCTGGCTTCCTGTTCTTCTCTGACTTCTAGTACTCACCATGATGAGCTTATAGCCACTGCCTCTCCACCCCTGTTTAGGTATCTTTCAGTTTTTGTCTCACAGACATACAGGTGAAGGTGATGTTTGTCTCATATCTCTTCAGTCCACTGCTGTCCATAGGAAGGGCAGTTTGGAGGTGAGGTGTGTGGATGGCTGGCTGTATTGTAAGACACTTTTTACCTCTTAGGAGTTACATGACCTTTTGGAGATTGCTTCATTTTTTCCCACCCACCTCCTTTAAAGTGTGAGAGCAGTGCCCATCTCAGAGGTTAGTTACCGAGACTGAAGATGTTGGTATTCTAAAGCAGGTGGTTGCTTTACTCTGGGTTGTAGGTTTTTTGATTTTGAACAGATCTCTGTTTTTAAAAGGTTTATTTATTTTTCTTACATTTTTCTCATACAATATATTTTGATCATATTCTTTCACTTCCCCAACTTCTCCTAACTCCTCTTTACCTCCATATCTATCTAACTTCATGTTTTCTTCTCTCTCTCTCAAAAAGAAAACAAAAAAGTCAAAAGCAAACAATTTTATTTTGTGTGTATGGCTGTTTGCCTGCATGAATGCATGTGCACCATGAGCTTACCTGGCGCCCTCAGAGGTCAGAAGAGGGTATCACATCTTCTGCAACTGCTGGAAACTGAGCCCAGGTCCTCTGCAAGAGCAATAAGGACTCTTAATGGCTGAGTCATCTCTCTAGGTCCCTCCACAATATCTTGTGTGATTTGTATGTATGTACATACATATGCATGTATGCATGTATGTGTGTATGTATATGTGTGTATGTGTGTATACATGTGTATGTAGTATAAGTAGAAGTTTGACATATTCTGTATGATGGCTTGTGGCAGTGGTTATAATCCAGAGCCTCATGGGAACACTTTTTGGAGGTGCTTTCAGGCATGGCCAACCTGTGCCCTAGGGTAGCTATGAATGTAAGGCAACAAAAAAATTTAAATGTCCTTAAAACATTATGAAATAAGAGGAGAGAGAGAGAGAGGAGAGAGAGAGAGAGAGAGAAGGGAGGGGAGAGGTAGGGAGGTAGATTTTAAGGCAGTTTTATGGTTCTTAATTGAATACCATAGATAACAATGTTATATCAAAGGCTGAACATGCCTAAGTCATTTCATCTCTCATACTTGAGTGTGAGTCAGCACCACTAGGAGTGCACATTGGAACAAATTGCAATTTGCTTCAGTGGGTCTAAGGTGTTGCTGGGAATCAGTACTTCTGATGAGGCCCCAGGTGATGCTAATGCTGATGGGACCCTGGCAATTTCCTTCCACCAAGGCTGAATTAATAGAACTAGATGAAGTATATGGAGATTTCCTTTTACACCCTGTAGGCTCTTTCTATTATCTCTCATGGTTAAGTGCCTCAGTGGGTTGGGGCACTCAAAACCCACCCAGGGCACCTATTCTATGACTATCTATCTATTGAATCTTTTAAAGATCTGAAGGCTCCATGTTGTCCCTTTCTGTCCCTTGATTCCACGTTGTTGTTTAGGAACTATGCAGATGGGGTTTTCCATACAGAAGTCTCCCTAATTTCTAAAGATTCATTAATGTATTTTTTTTTTTAATGTGGATGAAACAAATTTTGTGTTTCTCACATAAAATTGACATTATTATATGCCAGGCTGTAGGTTTAAAAGGTTTTTATAAATACCACATTGATATCATACAACCACCATAAGGAAGGTACAGTTGTTTCTTTATACAGATTAAGAATGTAAAGTCAAGAGATGCCAAGCATGCTGGTCCATGGTCATTGAGCTGGTTGCTGGAAAATTTGGGACCTTTATCCCAACAGAAGTGCATCTCTAAGCATGGTCTTCAAACCAGGAGCATTGGTCTTATCTAGAGGCTAGCTAGAAATGCAGATGCATAGTCCCAATTAGATCTATGGAATGAAACTCTGGGAAGGGATGCAGGACTCTACCTACAGTGCAGTCAACCCTCCAGGTGATTCTAATGTAGCCAGAGTGTGCAAACCAGTGCTCTGCATTGTGTTTCTGATGTTTCATGCTGCTGGATGTGCTCCAGTTTTCAAGACTTTTTTAAAAGCTCAAGTTCACTCCCATCTTGGGACTATTAATTGGGTTATTTTTGCTGATTCTTTTGCTCCCGGGCCTTAAATAGGCTGACTAACTTTGTGATACAACAGATAGATAATTTGGTAGCAAAACCTATTCAGATACATTATCATAAGTTAGCTATGGAGGACCATGAGACTCAAGATGAGGTTGTTACTTTATCCAGGGTGTTCCTCAAACCCATCTCCACCCAACCTAAAAGAGGGGACTTTGCCCCTAGACCAAGCAGAGAGAGGCCACCCAGAACCCTCTCTGACTGGCGATCTGAATTCTTGCTTAGGCTGCGAGGCTAAGCACTGCAAGGGAATATAAATAAAACTTTAAAATATCTATCTGGGTTCCCTGAGGGACAAGCCTGACTGCATAGGGGTTGATGTCAAAAGTATTCCCTCTCCAGGAAAAAGACATTGGGATGGGTATGGCCCTCATGCCTCACTGGACAACGACAGGAGTACTGGAGCCATTACAAGGTCCCCTTCAATTATTGGAGGTCAGGCCTCTATCCCCGCCTTCGCAAGATTAGAATCACCAAGGCCCTTCTATACTTAGACAAGGGAGGAGATGTCAGGAGCAGCCCTGCATATACACTAAAGGCCTAATATCAGCCATAGGCCTAAAGTCAGCAATAGGCCTGACATACATACATGCTAACACAAAGTCTTGGGTCTCTGTGGAAAAACACTGAAACAGATGGCTATAACCTATTGTAAACAGGCAGCTTTTATGGAAATTTACCAGCCTGAGTAGTCATAGTTCTTATAAATAGGCAGCCTCAGTGGACAGTACCAACTTAGACAAGGACAAGTGAATCATAGGCAGAGTCATAGTGACCTGTCCCCTGAACCTTCACCAGCTGATACCCTGTTCTGAAAGGTATCTGTACTCCCCTGAACACCTATGCTCCGGTGCCATTCCCTTCCCTACATCCTCCTTCCTTTTTGTGTTTATAACCTCTGTGTAAGTAAGCAAATTACGATGTGATTTAAATAACTAAATAAAAAACAAACAAACAAACAAAAAAAGCTCAACTTCAAGGCTGAACACAGTAATTCTATATAGAGTCCAACTCATCCACCACAATGAGGATATTATTGCCACATCTGTTTTGCATATAAATTATATTAAGGAAGCTGAAGTTGATATTATGGCTATCTTTTTCTTTCAGCCATGCACGGCAGTGTTGGCTTATAGCAAATTTACAGTCAGTTCATTTCTTGGTATTAAAAAAATAATCTCACAAGAACTACTGTTAAGCTCTGTTGCTCCTATACTTAGCATTAAAAAAAAGTCCCTTTTCATAGAATTTCACATTTTATTCTTAATAAAATCTATTTAGTTGTTTTGTTCATGGCTCTAGCTTTTAAAATAATTTCCAAATCTTCATGTTTATCATATTTGTTATGAAAATTTATTCTTATTAAAGAAAATAAGAAAGTGATGTACAGAACAATGAAGAAAAATCAATGCTTTGTTATTACCCAAGCATAACCACTGCTAACGTCTTGATATATTACTTTGATTTATCACCTATATGTAGGCTTTAAAAGACATTCTTGAACAAGGTTGTATATGTAAATTTGATTCATCTTTTTCTCCTATCATTTATATTGTATTTTTAATATTATGAGATAATCTTTACCAAAGAGTTTCATATAGAAATCAATATATTCTCTTGGTATTTGCATACGTGAGGTAAAAATGTTTCTGCAGTGGGTTATAGTAGAATACTTACAATTGTGTGGTAATAAGCATGCTAAGCACATTGTTTTAACCCTAGAACTTTTATTTTTATTTGTAGAGCATGCTAGACTTGAACTTGGTATCTAAGCAAGTGTGCCTTTGAATTCTTGATCTTCTGTCCTCTATATCCAGCATGCTGGGGTCACAGGCATGCACAGCAACTTCTAGCTCCCAGAATGAGTTCTTTAGCCTATGATTTTTAAAAATCTCAAGTATATCACTCAGTGTGTCAACTGTAAGTTCCACTTATATACTCTCGATAATTTAGCAAAAATGATGAATATGCATTTTTGGTTATGCTGGTGTTTTGGGTTACAATGGATGTGATCACAAAATGTAATTTTAATTAACCCATTTGTTCATGTTTTTAGGTACTCCCTTCCAGGTTTATCTACTGACAAAATGCTCATAGCCAGGACTGCTAACTTAATGTATGTAATCATAGCTGCTTAGGGGTATGGCAATGTCAAGGGCAGTCTGAGATATATAGTAAGACTTTGTCTCAGGGTAAACAAAGGCTAGGAATATAGATTAGTAGTACAATACTTGCCCAGCTTCCATGAGGCCATGGGTTCCATTACCAGTACTGAAAAAATCCTGGAAAAATGCTTTGTGATATCTATCTATCTATTTATCTATCTATCTATCTAGTCTTTGCATATGGTGGCCAGAGGTCACTGTTGGGTACTTTCCTCAATAGTGAGCTACCTTATTTTTTTTTAAACATTGAACTCTATTGAACCTGAAACTCAATTATTTGGCTAAACTGGCTGGCCAAGTGCCTGTCTGTCTTTATCCACCCTAGTGCTGGGATTACAGGCATATATCACCATGACTTGCTTTTACATGGGTTCTGAGGATCCAAACCCAGGTCCCCATGCTTGCTTAGCAAGCATGCAACCAACAGAACCATCTTCCAGCTCAAGGTATCACCATTTCTAAAGTTATGTAGAGCAACACATGGACAAGTGCTATTGACTATCACTGATAGTTATTTTAGTGGGCATTAATAACATTACTAGATATGTGATTATGCTAAGGTTTGCAGCTGGTGATTTTCAAACTCTATCACTCTGCATTTATTAGCTCAAATCTTTCCCTAAAAAGGCTTTTCTCCCTTTGTTAATCACTTGATTAGCCTGACATACAGTTTATACAGGAAAATCTGCATGAAGGTCTGTCTTTCCCATTATTAATTTTTACAAGTTGTGCCCTGGAAACCTCCAGCGATATCAAAGCACTTCCCCCTTAGCATCGTTATAAACTCGGGAATTTTTAAATGTATTTGATATGCTTAAATTTATTACAATTCTTTTTGAAGTTCACATTGTTTCATCTGAGCCAAATTGTGCCTGTACCTTTAGGAAATTTTGATATGACCCCAAATATTTTAGACTACATCTTTTTTTCCTGGCATGATAAGATATCCTTGTTAATATTGGATTTCTATTAAACCAGTGTCTTAATCAATTCTTTTGCAATGAGCAATATGTTAACTTTTGGGGGGGGTTGGTAGCGAAAGTTCCATTCTAACTGGAAATACAGAATTCCACTATTAAGGAAATTTGCAAAATATTTTAATAAGTGATTTGATAAGTGATTTTATATAAAAATGTGCTATTATGCACACATAATCAATGGATTTTGAAGACTCATATATTGTTGCATTTTCCTTCTTTTTGTAATGTTACATTCTTAATATTGACCCTTAAGAATATAAATAAAGGGGACTAGAGAGATAGTTTAGAGATTAAGAGCATTTGTTGCTTTTTCAAAAGAGCCAGATTCAGTTCCCAGCATCCACACGGCAGCTTACAACTGTCTGTAACTCTTGTTCCATCTTCAGCACCAGGCACGCAAATACTCATAAATACAATACTCAAAAATAAAAATGAATACATCTTTTAAAAATGAAAATAAGGGCTGAGGAAGTAGCAGTAGAACTTCTTGTGCATGCATGAGGATCTGAATTCAGATCTGAATCACACATATAAAAGCTGTATGGTATAGGCATGTTTGCATATGCCTGTAACTCCAGCATTGTGGGATGGAGTCAGATAGAGACAGGTAGCTCACTGGCTAGCTACCCAGCTGCAACAGTGAGCTTCTGGTTTCATGGAAGACCCTGTCAAGGCAATATTACAGAAAACAGTAGAGGAAGATTAATAACATTCTCCTCTGGCTTCCACATGTGTACAAATGGACATATACACTTACATATGTATGTGCTTGAACTCTCCCCTGTGTACATATATGCACACTCCACAAAAACACAGGCACACAAAAATATAAATAAGTTAACTAGTTTTTGATCATCATATATGTTAAAAAAAAAGAATTCTAATGTCAGCCTTGGGGCATGTCTCAGCAGTAATTTGCCCAAGCTGTATAATAAACACTCTAGATTTCATCACCATCATAGGGAAAAACCACAACAACAAGAACATGACAGTGAACTAATTTACAGTGTTGAAATATGTGGAGCATACATACTATTAAAAGATGAAACATGACATACCCCTGGATAGGATTATTGCAGTGTGGCTGCCATGTCACATGTGTGTCAATAGGCGACAGAGAGGAGACAGGCTATGTATATTCTCAGTGTTCTGACCTATCTGAATATCTGAACATCTGAATGATTAGTAGACCAACATTCCCTGAAAAAAGTGAACCTGAGATGATCACGAGTCTGGTACTGGGGGCTTGGACAGGAAGCTAGCCTAAGATGACCACTAGTCTGGCAGTATGCAGGTCTGGATGGCTACTAGGACTGGAAGCAAGACAGGGACTAGAATAACCACACCTGCCTGGGCCTGAGGGCCTGAGGGCCTGAGGTGGGAGTGAGCCCAAGACAGACAACCCTTGCATGAGGATAGGCAGGGTGAGAAGGTAGCCTGAGATGACCACCAGACTGGGCCTCGACAGGGAGATTTCCTGAGACAACCAGCTCTACTGTGCTGTCCTAGGGATGGAGTAGAGCAGAGCACATCCTAGATTACCCATTCCCAGAGCCACAATGCATGAGCAGGGCATAACACTTCTGAAACCACTCCTGAGACAACCTCAGACACTCAGAGACCCCAGAAACCACTAAGAGGTGCAAGTAAGTGGTAGAGAAATGGGAGAGAAACAGAAACAGAAGGATGTGGACACAATGAAGAGAGGCAGAACTGGAGACTCACAGGTAGTAAGGAACAGCCTGATGTGAGTAGGTGGTGATGCCACCTGGGGTCCTAGCATGTGCTGCCACTGGGGGCTACATCTAGGTCTGTGACCCTGCAGCAACAGGGGTCTGTTACCATCAAAGACCAGGCAGATGTCCCTGGTCTAGGCTACTGCTCAGGGGCATGTTGATGTCTAAAGTCTGTGAAGAACTGGTACCACCCCCTCACCTGGGCATCATAAGATAGCTGGCTCTGGGGGCATGAGAGAACAAGAGCTGACCCTGCCACTAGCCAGCTGTAGCACATGGGAGAGCATGCCCTGCACCTTACCTGGACAGCACAGTAGAGCTGGTTGGGATACAGGTGTTGGTAATTTGGCTATGGGTGTGGGACAGCCAGCCTTGCCTTTTGTCTGCTGGACTGTGGCACAGATGAGGAAGAGACACCCTCTTCTTTTCTCTTGTCCTTAGCCATTTATGGAAGGCAGGAGAGCTGGACCTGGGGTTATGGGATTGGGATTCTAGATATGTCCTTCATCTTGGGAGGGTGGGCTCTGCATCTAACCTGGGTAACAGGGTAGAGCTGACACTGGTAGCAGGTATTGCTGGTGAGCCAGCTTTAAGGGCTTGAGAGTGTGAGAGCTGGCATGCTGACCATCTCTGATCCCTCAGGTCTTGAACCAGGGCTTTGAATTAGCCCACCTCAACATCTACCCTATCTATAAACTGCTGGAGTGCATGAAGGGGTCAGTCCTATAGACCCCGTACTACAAGATCTTCATGACACAAGGCACCAACAGCATATCTAAGAGGAGTCCCAGTGAGATTCCAGTATTAGTAGAGTAGCAGAAGCCAGAGGCTTCATTACAGACCAAGGAGCTATTGCAATAAACATTTGCAAGCAAAAAAGTGTAGACAAAAGGGTAGGTATGCTGTGGGGCACACTGTGACACAATACAGTTTCCACAAAGAAATTTATTCCTCTGTTAAGGGGGAGGTTGTAAAAGTGGAAGGCTGGTACAAGGGAGGGAGGATGAGAGGGATTGAGTACATGGTGTGAAATTCACAAAGAACCAATAAAAAGTTTTTAAAGAGAGAGAGAGAAAGAGAGAAACATCTTTCAAAAAAGGAAACATGGACTAGTAAGTACTTAAAAATTCTAACCACATCTGATAGGCAAGCGCCACCAGTTTAAATGTGTACTGTAAAAAGCATTTAGGTTTTAGTGTATATTGGAGATTATTTTGGATTGAGGAACTGGTTGGCTATAGGACTTTGAAAAGGTTGAGAAATGCTACAAATTTCTTAGGTATCATTTTAGAGGTTCAAAGCAGAAAGCTACTTTTTCAGAATTTTGTAGAATTTTATTACTTTTATTAGTCACATGGGCAGGAGAGGTTTCAAACTTTTTTTATTGATCCAGATTCAAGTTGAGTATGTGAAGATTTAAAAATACATGTTGAGTTTGGTTGGGTTTACTAAAAAGAATCAGGTTTGATGTTTTGAGTTTTATTTTCATGGGAAAAGAGTCATTAGAAATGTTTTGAGTTTAGATTTTGTGATGTTCCTTCTCTTTAGCCCAGGATGAAACTAATAGCCCACGATGCATCTGTTTATCTGCTATCTCTAGGGCTATTCCTGCTGCTGTCAGCTGCTCCCTTGTTATCTGGCTGCTGGTCCTGCTCAGTCAGTTGTACAGGAATGTCAGTTCCATTAATAACCCAAGGGCCGGGCAGGCAGATAGTGGAAAATGGGTGAAGAGAGAGAAATTGTATTTAACCTGTCTTCTGAGTTGTCATTTTCTAGATTCCAGCATAGCTGGGTAAAGTCAGACTGAGGGTGTGACAGCAAATCCATTTCTGACAGAAACTCACATATGAAAGGGAGAAGCAGCCTGATAGCAGAAGAATGAATGAAGGGACTTAGGCCAGAAGTCAAGATTTAGAGTCAGAAAGGTCACAAAAAACCATGCTAGGAAGAAACGATGTAATCAAACTATTCGGATAATGGCACTGACAACTTTGCCAAAATAGACTTCATGTTGACTTTAAATATTATCATTCCTTTTTTGAATTTATTTATTTATTTCATGTATGTATGTACCCTGAGCCACTATGTGGTTTCTGGGAATTGAACTCAAGACCTCTGGAAGAGCAGTCAGTGCTCTTAACTGGTGAGCTGTCTCTCCAGCCAAATAGTATCATTCTTAATGTTTCAAGTGGATGATATTCCTTTTTATAAGAAATGTGTTTGTGGAAGAATTAATTCCTTATTTTAAAGAGTTGGTGTTTTGATTATGGGTTAGTCAATGACAAAAAGGAATAGACAATACCTTAATGTGGAACAACCTAATTACTGCAGTTGTCTATGTCTTGGCTATTGTTTGCTTCCTTACAATCTATGTCAAAATTTAGTGTATTACTTTGCTCGAATCTGTTTGTTAGCTGGAATCAGCTGGGTGGCTCTTCTGTTGGTCTTACCTTGAGTCTCTCATGTAGCTGAAGTCAGATGACAATTGTGGATTAAGGTCCATTAGGGCGACTTCACACACACAGGTCTTTGTTCCTTATGGCTTTCTCCACGGGGTAGCTAAGGGATCAGAAAAGTGGACGGATATGCTGTGAGTCTTCTTAATGTCTGAGCTCAGAAGTCTTTAAACACTTCTTGTGATACACTCTCTGGGTCAAAGTCAAGGACAGGGCTACCATTTAATGAGAGCAAGTTGAAAAAAACTGCATGTCTTGGTGTGAAGAGGAGCAGAATCCCACAGAAAGGACAGAATTTGTTGGTACTCCCATTGGAAAGACGTACTTACATTTTGCATTTTTTCCATCTCTTCTTTAAATTCAGTTCTTCCTAATTATTTTAGAGAATTATGAACTAAGTTTAGCATCTCCCTTTGGCAACTGCTCAGTGAATATCATTAAAAATTTTAAATGATTTGTGCCAGGGGCCTTAGATTGGCCTATGTACGCTCCTGGTTGGTGGCTCAGTCTCTGGAAGCTCCCTGAGGAGGGGTGTTTGAGAGGAGGGGCAATGATGGGAATGTAAATAAATAAAATAATAAAAATTGAAAAAAAGTTTAAATGTTTATTTATAATTGAAAAGTAATTACATATATGGAGTATAATGTGATTTTGATTTATGTATACAGGATACAAAGAATCAGTCCACTTAATTAACATATATGACATCCTGTCACCTTATGTTTTTCAGTTGAGAACACTATTCTTTTTACAACCATATTTTCTTTTATTTGTGATGTTATAATTTAATTAGACTATTCCTCTTCTCTTTCTTCCCACTAAACCCTCCCATATATCCTCCCTTGCTTCTTCAAATTCATGGCCTATTTTTTCATTCATTACTGTTACATGCATGCATGTATGTGTATATACATATATATGTCTAACTCAGTTTATATAATGTTGTTTGTATGTATATGTTCAGGATTGACCATTTGGTATTGGATAACCAATTGGTATGCTTTTCCAGGGAGAAGATTATTTCTCCTGCTCTCAGAATTCCTCAGTTGCATGTAGTTCCTTGTGTAGGATTGAAGTCTCATGGGCTTTGCCCTGCTCACCTTGACATGTCTATTGCTGTTGTCTTTGTTCAGCTCAGGTTTAGGTAGTTCTGATGCTGAGACATTATGAGTGTAGCGTCTGGCATTACTAGGAGACACAATCTCAGGACAAATTCTCTGATCCCAGACTTTTACAATAGTTCTATCCTCTCTCCACAATATTCCCTAAGCTTCGGTACAGGGAATATTTTGTAGATGTATTCATTACGATTGTGAGCTACGCTCTGCATTTTAATTGCTTCTGTCTTTTTTTTTTTTTTTTTTTTTTTTTTTTGTAATGGTTTCTTCTGTTGCAAAGAGAAGTTTCCTTGATGAGGGATGGGAACTACACTTATCTATGGGTATAAAGTCAAATGTTTACATTGTTATTAGGTATTATGTTGGTTTATTAATGTGGCAGTTATGGTTTTCCTCCGATAGCCATGGTTTCAAAAGCCCTGGATAGTGGGCTAGGTTTCTAGTAACAGGTATGTTTCCCCTCTTGTTTCCCAATTAGAGAGACATTGGTTACCTCCAAGATAGGCATTCCACTACTGCACCCTAAAGGTTATCTTGCCATGCCAGTCCTTGTTGTGGCTCATATGTATCATTGATGATAGGACTATAGATTACCTTCAACCTTTGGAGTGTCCATGCTGCCATCTGGTACCATGAAAGCTAGTTCTCAGAGAGGAGGCACTGAGGTCAATTCCATCTCTGAGGTCTTTGATACCTGATTCTGAAGTGCACTGTGTATTTAGAAATAAGGGATTTACTTTCCACCTTTAGGAGGCAACCAAGGGCAATAACAATATGATGTATGTTTTGGGAGTCATTTGGCCAACCCTGACCAACAGTTCTAAAGAGAGATTCTCACGTTTGGTATTGGGCTTATTTTAGGTGGTCTTTGGCTCTCAGAGGGAGATTTGTTAGCCTAAACTAGAAAAAATAAACTATATCTGTATTTATGTACAGATGTAATACTTATTTTGAAAAGATAAAGTTAACAGTATGACTTCTTATGATGTTTTAAAATGTCTCCATTGTTCTTTTATCTTCCTTTTCTGTATTTACCTCCCTTACCCCTCCCCAAAGAAGCCCTCCTTTTCCTATTTCCCCATTAAGATCACTTATATCCTTTCTTCTCTCCCATCTATCTTCTGTATTTACCTTCATCCCAAATCTATTCTTTTAGCAAATTTGAAGTATCTGTTAACTGTCATCACCATACAATATACCATCTACTCCTCTAGCATAATGGAACCTTTGGACCCTTGATGTAAATCTGTTTTCCTTCTCCTCAGCTTTTAGCAGCAATCTTTCTCGTCTGTGTTTATAGGAGATCAATTTTGTTAGAGTCTGTATGTAAGGAGGGTTATAGAATACTTGTCTTTCTGTGTTTGGCTCATTTTATCTGGAATTTCTTTCTTATGTTCTTGTTTGTTTGTGATATTTTCATCATTAAATGAATTTATTACTACTTATTATTTTATTTTATGAATTTACTATTATTGTTATTTTTATTTTGCTCAGCCAATATATACATTAACTGCTGGAGTACTGGAGTAAACCTAATCATTGCTGAATTGTGATGAAGAAAGAGGGCATCCTCTAGCCCTATGACCGTCATACAATAAAAAGGTCCTTCTAGTTTTAGGATCCATGACTAGAATAGTCCTTAGTGGCTGACCTCATTTTAGTAGAAAATTTATTTACCCAATTTCCCTTTTAGGTTCTTAGGAAATAAAGTTAATTTTCAGTATATACAACCCCTCACTGATTGGCACCTCTGTATTTTATACACAAAGCCTGTTAGCATAGAAAAAAGGCCATGCTACCCCGTGTTCTTGCTGAACTAGAATGAAGAGGAATGAGCCTGCAGCTTTTGGTGTAGCCCTGTGCTCCCAGCACTGGCAGTTGTAGGCAAGTGAATGAGAGCCTCCTGACAGTGATTTGTAAGGATTAGAGCTAATGAGCACAAGAACCTATCCTGAGCACAGTAGAGCCAAGGACAGCGGTGAGGTTGTGTCCTTTAGGGCCCCAGACTAGATCCTTTATTCAGTTCCAGTGTTAAGTTATAAAGCTAATTTCCAAGTTTATAGAACCATTTGGTTCATTCGTCCAGGCGTTTGAAAATGAAAGTTAAAGGTTTGGCAAAATGATTTGTAATAGATCACGTGAGTCATGTTCTGATGAGGTCCTATGAGTTATTTTGAGCCATTTTCAAAATCTGAGCCAAATCCTAAATAAGCTTAGCAGAGACAGTACAGGGTGAAAACTTGACAGGGTGAAAGGAAATCTGAGAAAAGAGAAAGTCTATTTGCCCCTTCCCAAGCACTCCCTAACCATTGGGTGATAGTTCGAGTTTCTTCTCTTGGATCAAAAGAAAACAAGAACAATGTGGGTTTCACATAGCCTGAAGAGGAGGAGCAAAGCTTCTACAAGCCCATTGCCTCCTCAGACTTAGCCCAACAGTACTGGATAAAATCGAGTAAAGCAATACACAAATATTTTGAGCTTTGCAAGCAACGTAGGCACAGAGGCAGCTACTCAGATCTGTTGGATAGCACTAAAGTAGGTAATATGCAGACAAATGGAATGCATGCCAGTAAAAGTTGATTTATAGAACTAGGCAGCAGCCTGAATTTGACCTGTAGGCCATGGCTTGCCAATTTGGTCTTGAGCCTTCTTGTCTCAAGTTTTTAACCCAAAACCTGGCTTTTCCTTCCCTGTTGGCTGAATCTCATGTAAGAATGAAGTGATTTTGCAAGAGGTTACTCAGTAGTTTTACTGAATGATGAATAATTGATGATGACATTTATGCTGCTGTTTACAAACAGCCCATGTGTCCCTTGGCTGTAGCTTGTTATTTTGCCTTTAGTATAAGTGGCCTTTTTGATTTCTTAATCTCAAATGCTTTTGCAGAGATGAATCAAAGCAGAACTGGAGACTTGTTTTAAAATACAGTACACAAGTGTCTCAGAATGAATCACTGGGTTTGAACAGTGGAGGCAGGGTGATCTCGAGATGCAATTCTTTGGTCTGGAGGGGAGTCTGAGGCTGGTAGCCTGGCTATTGGAGAGGTGGAGAGTGGCCAGGTCCCTAGGGCCGTGTGATTCACATTGAATGTGAGTGTCATATCCTAGATAGGGTTAGAGTGGTAGCATAGAGTAAAATGTGGCTGGTAATTTATGAATTTAATAATAATTATATTGATATTATTTCTCTCAACTAATATATACATTAACTATTGGAGTATTAGAGTAAACCTAATTGTGATGAGGAAAGAAGGCATCCTCTGGCCCCATGACCATCAGATAATAAAAAGGTCCTTCTGGTTTAGGGTCCAGGACTAAAATAGTATCTCTTTCTCTGTATATCTCTGTATCTCTTTGTCTGTTTCTATCTCCTTCTCTCTTTTTGTCTTGAAATGGAGTTTCACCGTATATCACTGTGTAGATCAGGGTGGCCTTGATTTCACAGAGATCTGTCTGTCTCTGTCTCCTGAGTGTTAGAATTAAAGGTGTGTGTTACCACACCCAGCTGATGATAATGGATTCATACAAGCAGATAAAGTGGGAACCATTTCTCAAAGTTTAGAGGGACTAGTGTCTGAAATTAAGAACATAAAGCTCAGAAGAGCTACGTTCTAGTCCATAGGTTGTAAGACCTAAGGTATTTGGTGTTACACTCATGTGTTCCTGTATTTTAAACCCAACATGAGTCAGGCCTGGGTTGCAGTAGAGTTTTGAGGATTGTTGGTTCTAAACTGAAATTCACACTCATTTGTCTTTATGACAGTGCTGGGATTCTAAACGAAAGGTGTGATTCCACTTTTGAAACAAGGAATTAAGGGTTAGAGATACTTGGGCAAAGGGTACTCAAGCAAGACTCCATTTTACAGGGCAGTATTTGTCAGTGGCCCTGTACAGAGAAATTGACAGACTTTTCCCCCTGAAGCCCACTCTCTAAAATACATTCCCTCTGTTGCTCAAATTCAGTTTGGTGTGTTACATTGACTGCAACAGAGGTGTTCTGATCTCAAACTGGAGATAGAGTGCCTTTATGCTTTTCACCTCTTGCCTCTTATCTTACTTCATTGTGTTTCTTGTTTTGAACATCTTTCTTGGCCAAATCTTAATCTATCCAGAATTTAAAAAAATTAATGCATTCATGACCAAAATAAAAAGTTTAATGGCATAATTATTAGGGAGGAGAGATGAAGAATTTACTAAGTTTACTTAAAACTCTATTTTCATGTGTCTTGTTAGTCTTATAGCCAAAAATATTTGTTTTGGCATGCTAAATATTGATACTGATTCAAGGATTGTCTGGGCCTCATATATTTTTCAGTTAATTTGGATTTATACAAATTAATAACATTTACATAATAGAAAATTATTCTCCAACCCTCAAGCATAGTACATATCAGAAAAAGCATGGACTTTGAAGTCAGATTAAGACTAAATTAATTTGGTTGAGAAGTTGCTTTGGTCTCTGTGTGGTTTGGGTGAGTTTTTGCCCCATTTATTCATGTTGGCTTATCAGTTGTGACATGAAAATGATATTTGCTGCCATTCAGATCATAGATAAGACTTAGATTGAATGATGAAAGGACACTCTCAGCACGCTATCTGGTACATGGTAGGTGTATTTTTCTATTTCTATGACAAAACACTATGACCAAGGCAACTTATAAGCGAACATATTTAATTGGGCTTGCAGTTTCAGAGGGTTAGAGTCCATGATGGCAGAGTAAAGGCATGGTGGCAGAAATAATAGAGAGAACTCTCATCTTGATCTGAAAACAGGAAAGTGGAAAGCAGAGAGGGAGAGGCATACACTGTTACTGCCTTCCACATCGGGAATGGCAGGAGTCTTTTGAAACTTCAAAGGCTGTCTCACCAGGATATACCTCCTCCAAAAATCCCACTTCTCAATCTTTTCTGAAAGTCCCACCAATAGGAACCAAGTCTTCAAACACAAGCCTATCTGGATCATCTCATTCAAACTTCCACAGTAGGTCATCAGGGAAGAATATTACTTTTGTTATTATGAAAATAACAAAATTGAGGTGAAGGAGATAGAGTTTAGGAGTACTTGCTGCTCTTCCAGAGGATCTGGGTTTAGTTAGTTCCCAGTATACATGCTGAGTGACTCACAACTACCTGTAACTCCAGATGAAGAACATCTGACATCCTCTTCTGACTTCTACAGACACCTGCACATCCCCTCCTCTCTCTGTAACACACACATACACACACACACACACACACACACACACACACACACACACACACACACACACACACAAAGGCAATGTTCTACTGTTTCTGTTTGGCTCTGAGATGTCTTTGCTAATGACCTTTTCCCAAGACCTTATACCCTTATCACTGCACTCCATTCTATCCTCTACATTCTTCTATTCACTTTAATTCCCCATTCTCCACATGTGACCAGTCAATCATGAAGTTCTTAAGCATATAGCTTAATTAAACTGTGTCTATTCTTGCTATACATAACAGAAGTGAAACTCTATAGATGTACTGTTTAGTGAACAAAGTCAAGTATGAAAGAACCTAGAGCTTTGGGGACATTCAAGAGCAGCAAAAATTAGTCTATATAGAGAGTGGCCAGAGTAGTGGTTATTTTTACTGCCTAGAAAGATGGCTAGGTGAGTCTTCCAGGATTTTGAAACTCTTTAGATCACAAACACAGTTGTGTATGTGTGATAGAGAAAACCAGATTTGTTCCCTTCACACTTATGTACTCTGTACCAATTGTAACTCAGCAAAAACAAATAAGATATATCCTAGCTTACAAGGCTTATTTTGTCTTAAGTAGTCACTCAGTAAGAGATAAGCATCGAATGGAATGAAATTATAAAAAAGGTCATCAGTCTTACCATGTGGCTAAGGCTAACTTTTAAGGAAGATATCACATGTCCTTTGAAAACCACAGTGGACGTAATTCGTGCAATTCTCACTATTGCTTGCAGTGTTGCTTGAATCCTTGCCTGTTTCAAAAAGGATGATGGGAAGCCTTGTGATTTAGGACAGTTTGATAGGTGAGATGTTAGGAGGTAAAAGTAGTGAGCAAGATGCATTCACATCAGAATGGTGGGATATCTTGGCTTTACAAATAAAGTTTTGTTGCCTCCACTCCTCCCTTTTCAGTTTCCCTTTGTCCATCAATTTTACTTTGAGATGAAATCTGCAACTCTCATAGATGTTACTGACACTGTGCAGCAATTCTACCAGATGGCATTTGAATCTTGGGTGTTCTATGAAAAATGGAAAGATCAAACACATGCACAAATAAATGAAGTTTGAATTAATCTTTATAATTAAATGGAATATTACTCTGCTATGACTGATTTTAGCTTTCAAACTAGATTGCATGATAATTTTTCAGTGAACTGTAATTGTATTAGTGTGGCTTTTTAGATGCCTGAAAAAAAACCCTAAAAATAGGTTTTGCCAAGTTACTTAGAAAAAAGTTGTTAGAATGTTTAGTTGCAACATCTCTGATATCCATTTGTGATCTCACTTGTTGATGGTTTATCATTCTAGGACTCAAGTGGTGTTGTCCAGAAGCTGGGTTGAATCAAAAGTTTCTGAGGTATATTCAAAAGCTGGTGGGAGGAAATACGGTAGTATTGTCTCCATAAAGTACTCATAATGGCATAATAGTGGTTACTAGAGAATTCTCTCCAGAATGTTGAAGAGGCAGATGAGTCGCCTTCCTATGAATGGATATTGCAGAGTCAGGGATCCTAAGCAATAGCCCCAAAGCCATGGAATGTTCCTTCACTTTTCCAACTTCTCATGTCTACCCACCCAATTTATAGATTCCTCCTCCTCCTTCTCCTCCTCCTCCTCCTCCTCGGCTTCTTCATCCTCCTTCTCCTCCTCTTCCTCTTCTTCTTCCTTCTCCTTCTTCAAGTTCAGTTTGTGTTACCCAGCTGGTTGGATTTGGGGCATACCCTGGTGTGTGGGCAGTTTCCCAAGGGTCATATCATTTAAGAAAACTGATATCCCTTTATTTTTAAAAAGTTCTACAAATATATTTAATAATATATATTATAGTATATATACAGAGAGCGAGAGTACGTGTGCATAAATTTGAAAGACAATAAAGTAGGGCACATGGGAGAGTTTGGAGGGAAGAAAAGGAAGGCAGGAAATGATGTAATTTTGGTATAATCTCAAAAATATTTTTTAAAAGTTTTGTGGTATTTAATAATTATTTTATTTGCTTATATATTCTAAGATAGGATCTTGCTGCAGGGACTAATCTTGAAATTGAGATCCTCCAGCCTCTGAGTACTTAGGATCATAGCTGTGCACCAACAAAGCAAATTACACTTGACTAATTTAATAATTCACCAAAACGGTTTCATTTGCACTCCCCCTACCTAATCAGGAAGAATATTTAGAAGAATGCTTACTATTTTTATTTGTGTGTGTGTGTGTGTGTGTGTGTGTGTGGTGTGCATGTGAAATGCCACAGAGGATAATGTTCAGGAGTTGTTTTTCTCTTTCTATAGTTGGTTCTTGGAATTGAACTCAGGTCATCATACTTGAGTGACAGGTGAAGTGCCTTTCTCACTGAGATATCTAGGAGGCCCCAGACAGTTTTCAGACAGTAAAGCATTGCTCTGATCAGAGCTAAACTTTACCAGAGAATGGAGATAATTTCCATTCTATTGAACTGCTGATGAGAGAAAGGAATGTGTTTATTTAAGTTAATCTCCAACTTGCCTCCTGTTTAAATAGGTAATTTAATGATTGGAGGAGGATTAAGTAACTGATTAAATTTCTTAGAGCTATGTTCAGTGCTAGGTCCTAGGTATTGCAGATGCATTTCTAAGCTCTTTGTATCTTGACGTTTGAAATGCTTTTTAATTGTTTATTTCTTCCTTCCTCCCCAAAAGTGCATGGATGTTTTTCCATGACATTTATTTCCATTTTTGTTCAATATCTATATATTGTCTCTGTTTTAAAGCTCAGATGTTTACTTCAATAAAACATGACTAGGCTCTGTAGTAAATTATAAAATTACTGAAATAATTACTATCAAATCACCTTGAAACTCTTAAAAAATGAATTTATATCTTATATTGCAATCTTTACTACTAGGTTTTGAAATTTTTGTAACCTTTTATGTGGAAGAGGGTTGGCAAAACCTTTTTTTCTGTAAATAACCAAATAGTAACTGTTTGAAACTTGTGTAGACCATATGGTCTCTGTAACACCTACTCAACTTTTGTAGCTTACAAGTGGTCATAGGCCATATGTGGAAGAGTGGGCTGTTGCCAGGGAGGAAAACTTTCTATTCTACCCCCTTTTGGTTTAGCATTTGGTGGTGGTGGGGTCTGTGAATTCTACTCACTATAATACTGTTTATAATATGGATAAATAAAGTAGCTTCCAGTGTCGTCCATAAAAATGATTAGAATTTGGAACTTTCATACTATGTTACGAATGAGAAAGGAAGGGTTGAAAGAGTAGGTTCATTTTACAGCATTTGCATATGGTCTTGGGCTGAATCATCACCTCCTCACCGTCTCTCTGTCTCTGTGTCTCTGTGTCTCTGTCTCTTCCCCACCGTGTGTGTGTGTGTGTGTGTGTGTGTGGTGTGTGTGTGTGTGTGTGTGTGTACATAAATACACAAAAGAATGAGAGTGGGTTAACAAATGGAAGATGACTAAGAAATATATGGGAGACTTAATAGAAGGTAAGGTTTACTGCGGTTCTGCTGCATCCTGTCATTATAGCATCAACTTTTCATGTTAGAAGATGGGGGATCTCTCCTTGGCAACAAGAAGCTGCCTTTCTTAAAAGGGGGGCGGATTTGTGATAGTTGAATTGTTTTGGAAAGCTCTGCTTTTAGGTAGATAAGGAGAACACAGAAAGCTTCTTACTGCTTCCCCTGATTCTTAGATGCCTTCAGCTCAAAATAATCCCTTTCCGCAGTAGCATAGTCTAATAAAAATCCTGTCTTTACAAAAATCAAGTTCTAGGCTGGTTTAGGTCTGTAGAGTATAGTTTGATGACCTTTTGATGTAGAGCCTTGTGTTGAGGGAAAAGTGGAAAACATAATTTACTTTGACTTGTTTAAAACCTAACCGTCATATAGGATTTTCTTAACCCTTGGATTGTACTGTTTTGGCTCTGTATGGACAAGTGAGGTTTGCCTACATAGAGATTTAGCTTATTCATATAAACAGGTATTGTAGCTGGTCTAGTTACAAAAACTCCACGAATGAATTTAAAATGAACAAAAGCATGGATTCAAAAGCTATATTTTGTGACCACTGTTTTGTTCAATTTTAAAGAAAGTGAATGAGTTTGCCCCTCTCTTTAAGGTAATATTGCCCCAACATTCAGCAGAAGGAGATATGTGCTCCTTTGTGAATTAATACTGGGGTGATTTGGGTTCTAACTTTTGATTTTACTAACTATTACAACCGTTTACTAAGAACATTGTCTTTATCTCTGTTGGGATACAGAGATAACATATGTCACCAGAATATCACAGAGATAACAAGGAAGTATTGAGCAGCAGTTTGGCTAAATTATGATTTATTTGTGCTTGAGTGTTTCTTTTTTTTTTTTTTTTCTTTTTCTGGTTGGAGAAACTACTCACTTCCAAGGTAACAGTTCATGTTTTTAGTTTAATGTCCTCATTTGCAATCTGGAACTTGAATTCCTAGAACATTATCCATATTAGAAAGTAGGGGACAGTGGGTATATACTATATAGGGCATTAGCCATGCAGGATTAAGGATGGAGAGCCTGAAATAAGAATATTACAGTCTTCTAGTTCATAGTGACCCAAAACTGTGGCTAGTAGTTGAAAAGCTATCTGATTCCTGGCAATGTTTAGTTCTCTCTCTACCCTAGTATGATGCATTAGCTTGTGAACCATACCCAAAGCCAATTCGCAGAATTACAGCGTTTGAAAACTCATAATAAATCAGTGCCATTCTTATCAAAGGACAAAATTTGATTTGTTAGATTACTTCATTGTTATTATTTGTGGGATCCTGATAGCCCCAAAGGATATTAAATCTGTTGCCCAGGCCAATTTTCACCAATACCATTAGCCTTGCACAGGATAAGATTTCTAGCCAAGATATGTGCTTGAGCCAATCATCTGTCTGGCATTGTAGAAACTGTCTCTGTTTTGAAGGATAGTATAATTCTTGCACAGTTTCCTAAACTTCCGGGTGTTTACAGCTCAGAATTTTGATGGATGTTTAATAGTTATTACAGAACTCATCAGAGAAAATGAGGTCTTGGCATGGTTAAGCCTGACTGAAGCTTTCAGAGCTACTGCAAGCTTAAGAAAGTTGCTCTAGAAATTGTTTGTAAAAGAGCAGTTGTCCTGTTTTTTGTGTTAGTTAAATTAATAGAAAAAGACAAAAAATATGTGAAGAGACTTAACCATGTAGCCCAAACACAAAGCTGTTTAATTAAGTGATTAAGATGATCCCTTTGATGTAAGACATGCAAGACATTGGAGAATGTACGTGACTTTCCTCCATAGCCAAGTCTGTTGGGATTAGAGCAAATGAGCTTTGCCATCTTGCTTTCTGTGGCTCAGCTTAATACTAAGTGCCCTTGCAAATTCAGGAGTAAGGCAATCAACCTGACCAATCTTTAAATCAGTTTGGTCACGTGTGTCAAAATTATATGCTATTGCAGAGCTCTCAGCCAGATACAGCAGGGTTATATTTGGTTATGCTCTTTTCTCCAGCATTATCAAGTTGTAGTGTCTTGCAGAAAATTCTGGGAAGTCAGGGGGTGTCTTGGGAGTTTTAAATCATGTTGTATATTACTTTTTCCATGTTCATTGGCGTTCATTTGTGATAGCCATTGTCTCTGCCTTAAAGAAATAACATTTCCTTTATGAACTCTCTGGTGTCTTCATAGAAAGTACCTACGGTGTTTAAAGATGTAGCCTTTTCTTTTTTTTTTGCAAGGAACAAAATCTCAAACAATTATGACTTGGTGAATGTACATGATAGTCATAACAAAGAGCAAAACCAAACTTAGTAACTAAGCTGTGCATGTAAACACACACACACACACACACAGACACACACACACAGACACACACATTGTGTTAGTGAATCTCATTGCTGTGATAAAATAGCGTAACAAAACCAGTGTAAGGAAGGAAGAGTGGGCAAAGGGATGGTTTGTATCTCTGGTGTGACTGTGTGTCAGCTTTGACATACTTCAATGTATGCAAGTATGACAACACAAAGTTTTATCATGCTACTCAGAACAACATCTGATTTAAAACTTAGGACTTTCTTGATTCTGGTATTTTCCATTAATATTTTGGACACTACTTAACTGCATGTAACAGACACCGTGAAAAGTCAAGTCATCCATGTGGGAAGACTACCACATATGAAAATTATTGTTTTGTCACCAGGACTTAGCTATTATGGATTCACACTTCACTTCATCTTCTAGACGGCTCTGTAGGCACTCATAAAGCTCCATAATGTTTTTCTCCATTTAGTTAATACAGAGGTAGGCCTTAATGTAAGTAGCACTGAATGGTATTCTTGATCAAATATTATACCTTTCCTATTTAAAGGTTCAAAATAAAATATAACATTTAACATTCTCTGATATTATTGATGATGCTGGTTAGAGCAAATTTCTTAGCTAAATTACTCATAATATGGATTAGTATTTGTTAGACATTGGTCACTTGCTCTGTGCTTGACATTGCATCCCACTTTGGAACACCATGGTGATTAGGTTGAATAGGTTGTGAATTTAATTTGATTCTTAACAGCAAGAAAGTTCTCTCTACTAACAAAACCTTTCTTAAGATTGGATTCATCTATTTGGCTAATAAACTACTCTTTTAAACACAGCTCTTTCTCAGGGTGAATGTATTAGATTGCTATTAGTCACTTATATTTTATTATAAATTGCTTTTGAGGACCCAATAATAGATAATGAGTTAGTGTTCTGAAGGAATAATGGTTTTGATGGATGAACAGGGAAGGATGAAATGACTCTGGAGCATAGTATATTACTAAAGAAAGGCTAATGTTGGTTGGCTAGGAGAACAAGTGGTTTGAACACCCAGGGTGGAGAGTTGTTGGGAGAATGGAAAGAGAAAGAGTGAGAATGTGGGAGCCATGACAGTGACTGCTGATGGCATGCTTTGACCATGTTCCTCACATGGCCCGTTATCTTCCCCATCCCATTAGTTCCTTTACCCTAGACAGTTTCATTTCTACTCTTTTAAAATTTATTTATTTTATATATGTGAGCATACTGTTGGTGTCTTCAGACACTCCAGAAGAGAACATCCAAACCCATCACAGATGGTTGTGAGGCATCATGTATTTGCTGAGAATTGAACTCAGGACCACTGGAAGAGCAGTCAGTGCTCTTAACCACTGAGCCATCTCTCCAGCCCTCATTTCTACTTTTGTGTCACACACACACACACACATTTGCGCGTCTGTATATAATATAATACCCACAAGTGAGAGAAAAGCTGCAACGTTTGCTTTTTTCTAGAGTTAGATTTTATAGTATGCCTTATCTCTCTTTTCAGAGGCATACCTGTAGTAACCATTAAAGGAACCTTCTGGCTTGGAGGCAGGATTGGAAAGCCTCCTTTTATTCTGGCAAATGTGCAAACTTTGACTTTGTTAGGGAAATCTGCCATGGTTCAGGAAGCTCATAGGTGTGTGGCTTGATTCATAAGCCACAGCTTTTCTTCTGGTTCCAATTTCTCTCATCACAAGTATAGTTCCTTGAAATGTATGTCTAAAAAGAATGACATAGTTTTACAGGGGATTTAAGGTACTTGGTTCAGGGTATCTTACACTCCCAAAAGGATGCTTTGACATACTGAATCCATGGAAGAAATCATGTTTCTATAACAACTAACATATAGAGCATTTATTCATTATGTTCTTTGGAGCAAGAGATCTAAAATCAGTCTTATATATAACACCATTACCTAACTCTTACAGTCATCACCTCGAGGGAGGGACTATTTTCCTCCTCAAACTGTACCCGATAAAAAGGGAAGTGTGTAGGGATTACATTCCACTACTGATAATGGAAAACATTGCATGTAATGCTTCATGTTGTGTGTGTGTGGGACAGGGAGGAATCCAAGCATGTTAAATGTAGCTATTTCCAAGTTAAATATTGGATTGGTATTAGTCACACATTTTATCATACATTTTTGAAGCCCTAGTGACAGCTAATGGATTAGCTGCCACATGCTATCTGCTTTTCCTGCTGCCATGTTTGACATGTAGCTTTCTTCATCCTGTTTGATGCCTTGTGCTTGAAAGCTAGCTGTTCTACCACTGGTGTTGCATCAGCACTCCAGAGATTCTTAACTGACAGTGCTTTGTCACCCCTCCCACAGGTGTCTGACATCTCTACAGTTTTGGTTGTCACAGCTTATGTGGGATTTGCAACTGGCATTTAGTTTGTTCAAGGCAGTGGTGCTTCGAGATATACAAGAACCTACAGGAAAAACCCTCACCAGTGTTATTTGGCCCTGATGTCAATATTGCTGAAGCTGGAAAGCCCTGGATTAAAGGCAGGGAACCTACTCCAGCCAGATATATTCTCTTTTAAAATAGATGCTCGGAAATGGACAAAGCATTTTAATTTATATGCCACTGACCCAAATCTTATCCTATAATCAAATCCAGCTGTTAAGGAATCTGTGGCTGGATCTATATATTTTTGGTTTAACTTATTGTCCTCCTGAGTATCACTGGGTCTACCATAAGAGAATGATGGTAGAGTAGATTGATTTATATTAAACACTAGGAAATTTTGACTTTTGAAGAGAAATATTTGCCTATAGACACAGAGGTAATGAAGATCATCATCTGCCTATCAAATGCAGCTGCATTTGATATATGCATGGAATAATGGATGGAAATAACTAGTTATACAAAACCCTTGAGTTTTTCTATCAGCCTCAAATAGCCCAGAAAATGTTTTTCACTAGACATAATATGGCATCTGTTGAATACTCATCCCATTATTTCCTCAGTATTTGTATGATGACTTGCTTCTCCCTCCTGCCATAATCAGTGGGATAATTGATTTAAGACACATCTAACACATACCTTGCCCTTCAACAAACCATCCAACTATTGGTGGATCATTGTTCTCGTTCTGAATATGTTAGTAAGTGATGTGTCACTATTTACTCTATTCTGTATGCAAGAAAGAAGACAGATTTCTAAGTGTATCAAGCAGGAAAATGTTTAATGTGAGTGATTAGAGGGGTTATGTAACCATTTTGGGGCCAGGAAGTAAAGATCAAGACTGGTTACTGCTGACTGTACCCCAAAGGGTTTTCCCCAGGAGAATGTTTGGAAGTTGATGGTTAAATGTATTTACTGTCTACAGATGCCCATGGGCCTCACTAATGCTTCTTCTACAGTGTGTAAATGACATCTACATTTCCTCCCCCTTCCTAAGTCCTATTGAGTATCTCTTGTTGACAGTTTGGTCTAGAGTCATGCCCAGTGGGTCTCTGAGTAATGCAGTTCTAAAGCTTCTCAGGAGAAAAATGTAAAGTGGGATGGATTGGAATGGTGTGGAATTAGGAGCAAACTGAGGGAGAAGGAGTATTTGTGCCAGAATACAGATATCTATATACATTTTGACAAAAAATATTCTACTGAGCTGTTAGCAGCCTGCTATTAGAATCATTAGTTGTGTATTCCTGGTAGGGAAATCTGGAGTTTTTTGTATTTCTTTTCTGATTCTCTTCAAGTTGTGGTGGTGCTAAATAAATAAGAATTTAGTGCTATACATATACAGTACAGGAGTTAATGTATTCTGTGAAACTCTATAGTGCAGTGAGGTCCCAGAGCGTGAGGTTTGAAAAAGAATGCATAATTCACTGTTCCACTTTGGAAAGGCCAGCATTCAGAAACAACTGTGCATGACTCAGCTTGTCTTGTATATTTTTGGGGTGTGTGCTGGAGGAAACTATCTACAGTTCTTTATTTGCTAAAATGATGCATATGACTTATGATGAGTCACTGAGAAATTAGCTACAACGAGGAAAGTAAACACTTTCAGGAAGAGGTAACCTAAAACCGTATTGTTTTGTAGTCTTGAGAGAGGTGCAACATTACGCTATTATATTAAGGTTTTAGTATAGCTTGTAGGCGTTTGAAGGCAAAAGCCCTTTTTTGTTCTGTATTATATTTGAATCCCTGGAACAGCAAAACCTATTAGGACTGTGGCCTGCAGCACTTGTAAAAATCCTAAATCTTGAGTTAAAAGTCTTTGATATTTAATATTTATATCATCTCAAAGAAAATACAAGAAATGTACTATCTTTCCCTATTCCTTGAGTAAGGTGATTTGGATGGGACTATAGGTATGTCATTAACTAGAGCAGTGTGAGAAGTCACTGTTTTTTTTTTTTTTTTTTTTTTTTTCTTGAGGCTTTGCTAGAATACAACTAATAGGGCTGAGGCTTCCTGGGTGTTTGATGGCTTGTCTGAAGGCAGACCTGGAGATAAGGACTCACATAAAAGTGATTTATTTACCAAATACTTGCAAGTGAAGACAGCAGAGGAATGGAAGAAACTAGACCAAGACTGGGATGAGCTGAGGGGCAGAAGCAATTTCAGAAGACATTTCTGAAGTAGTCTGATCCTGGGAGGAACTTCGCTAGTGTAAATTATTCCTCCGAGCTGGTCCTGAATTGAGGGGAAGATGCTGGGCTTTCATGATCCTGTCACAGTCATTGGCTTAGAGTTGCTTGTATGGAGGGAGAGGTCAGAATGACAGAAGACAGATCAACAGCTAAGAAGAAGCTGTGGTTATATGTAGCCCTTCAGAATCTCTGGTGCTTGCAATTAGAAAAGACAGGGCTGTAGAAATAGCTGCAGAAACAAGACCAGAAGAACAGTAATATCAAGGTGGAAGGGACAAATGTTTGCAGGGTCTAACCCTTAGACTAAGATCTATAGATAGTCTGCTGGAAGGAGAATTAGCCTCTCTAAGTGATAAACCCCCTTACTGGTTGTCCAATGAGGAAAGGCCAGCCTTTAAACTGTGTATATTCTACCATAAAAATGGACACATCTGGATCTGTGTGTGTAACAGTAATAATCAAAAGGAGGTCATCAACGTGAGAATGTGGGAAGTATTAGAAGATGGGAGGAGTTCAAGGGAAGGCCTCGGGGAAGGGCCAGAGGGAAGAAAGGAGAGGAGGGAAATGATGTAATTCTATTTTAGTTAAAAACAGTTATAAAGAAAAGAATCTTGGGAGGGGTGTCTATATACAAGTGATAAAAGGCATCCCAGGAAATGTGGGTAAAGCCCAGAAGATGTACTTGCAACACTGTTTAAGGTTGATTATTTTAAGCCGACCAGCGGTGGCGTACCGCTGCAGTCGCCGGGGTTTGGAGTCCGAGGTGGCCATCTGTCTCTCCCGACCGAGTTTGAATTCCGCCTGTGCTTGCTCACAGGAAAAAAAAAAAGTTGATTATTTTATTTTATTTTAATTAATTTAATTTTATTTTATGAAATCCAAAATCTGGGGCATGGGAAGAGAGGGTTTCATGTGGAGCTACAAAGTTGCTGTAGAGCAAGGGCTGGGAAACTTTCTTCCAAAGGTCCAGATAAAATATTTGAGACTTTGTGGGCCCCAGAGTTTTTTTTTTCAATGACTCAGCTCAGAAGTTGTAGCACAGAGGCAGTTATAGATGCTAGGTAAATGAACGAGTGTGGCTGTGTTCCAGCATAATTTTATTTGTGAAAACAAGTAGAAGAGGAGGGCTGAATTGGTCCTGGAGCCACAGTTTGCCAGTCATTGCTCTAGACTGGCACTCACACTGATTTTTTCCTTTATCTATTCCCTGCATGCTGCAAAACAAAGGCGGCAATCATTAGTACCTCTGTCTATCAAGTGAATGACTATGAGGAGATGCATCTTAAATTCTTCTGGACCCCCTGCCTCTGATCTTTCTGACTGTCACTCACAGAGCCGTGTGGATAATCATCCTGGTGCATGACTCATCGCTTTTCACTGTCCTTGGAAATATTTAACCCTCACTTATCTGAATAACAACGACAACAACAATGACAACAGCAACAACAACAGACACTTGTTAGCAAGGCACTGGGGTGTTTCCATGAATAGTTCATGAACTTCCTATATACCAGTCTTTCATATTAATTTATTTAAATTGTGGGATAACTTTTTACATATTCATGAAGCACACCAGGATGTTTTGACATAGGTATGCACTGTAGAATGGCTAATTGTCATTAATGGACATATACATTACCTTACCTATTTATCACTTTTTGTGGTAAAAACATTAAAAATCTGTATACTCAACTGACCATGTGGATCAATGTGAACTTGGGGTTTGTCTACAAACATGAGCTTCTGAGATTTGCAGCAGGCCCCAGGTCATTTTACAGTCTTCTTTACCACTTGCTCCTTTAAGTTTTTAAGCAGTACTTGTCTTTCTGTATCTAATTTATTTCCATTTCCTCAGTGATCTCTGATTTTATAACCCTTTTGTACCTGAATATTATCCCATTGTGTGTATGTATGTTTGTGTATACTACACTTTATCCATATTCATCAATCAGTAGGTCATTTCTATTTCTTGGCTACTGCACATAATACTGCAATGAACACGAGAGTGCAAATGGCTCTTTGATATACGGATTTCATTTTCTTTGTGTACCTATTATCTATGGCTTTAACCAGTAGAGGAATTGCTGGATCTCACAGTAATTTTGGCTTTAGTCTTTTGAGCAGTCAATTTTCCACAGTGGCTGCATCAACAGTATGAAGGTAAGTATTCTTTAGTTCTCCAGATCCCTACCAACTCTTCTTTATAATACCTAGCTTACTGTTTGCTAGATAATAATTTCTTGTGGTTTTAATTCACATTTCCAAGTGATTAGTGATGTTAAAATATTCCCTTTTACACACCGGCTGCACATGTATGTATGAGAAACAATTTTTCAAGTTTTTTAAAAAACTTGTTTTTGCTATGGAGTCATTTAGATTTTAAAAATGTATTTCAGACATTCACCTTTATCAGCTATGCTTGAAGTCTATTATTGTCTGTTCATTATTTCCATTTCCAGATTCTTCTTGCCCTCTGCTCTGTATTTTTGAAATGGTAACTATTCTCTCAGATGTGCATTTTCCCCATGAGGAAATAGTCTCTCTTTCAGATTTTAATAACAGTGCTATCCATTTCCATTAAAATCTTTATCTTTATAAAAGTTATTTGCTACATTCACTCCATTTGTTGCACATTGAGAACGGGTAGTAAATATTTTTGTTTGTCCTTTACAGTGCCTTGCATATAGAAGACATTCATTCAATGAACTTTACAGATGAAGACTGAAGCCCTATATTCAATGATTATTAATGATTTAAGTGAAGAAACTCTGACATCATATTTCTCATTTTCCTTTTTATAGGCAAGAGCTGTTTTGGCAAAAGTTGGCTATCCAGAGTTTATAATGAATGATACTTATGTTAATGAAGACCTCAAGGCAGTAAGTGCTAAATTTACTGTATTTTTTTTTTTTTTTGGCAGGTTTTACTGGCCTAATGCCTATTAACTAACCCAAGTCCAAGCAATTAAACCTGGTGGTGCCAGAAAGTACCAACTTTTGATTAATTCCTTGGCTATATAGGAGCTTGAGTTTGCCAGGTCTATCTCAAGATTTAGTGCAGATTCCAAATACAGGAAGTGTCAGAAGCTGAGTGGACATCGTAAAGCAAATGGAAATAATTCACCAAATTGAGTATTTTACAATTAGCAGACATGTTCTAATGGTGAATGCATCATGTTGTTGTGTTAATTTTTTTTATTTTCTTCATTCATATTAAATGGATAGACATAAATCTGCCTGCTGAGAGTTAACTTCATTAAACTTTATGACTGTTTTGGCAAATTAAGTGCATATATGTATGACTCTATAATTTATTATGCATTGGACTGTATATTGGCAGTAAGTTAGTGATGAGGAATGGTAATAATTCTTTTTTATTCTGCTGTTCTGTGATACATATTTTTATTATAGCCCTTTCTAATCACAACTACTGCTATTTCCTTTCCCATAAATAGTTCTGAAGACATTTTTTCCTTCTTCACAGAAAAGCCAGCCCTGCTTTCACAATTCACTGAACTTTTTAAAAAATATGTATTTTTATGTGTATAGTTGTTTTATATGCATATATTTCAGTGCATTGCCTGTTTGCCTGGCACCACAGAGCCCAGAAGAGGGTATTGTGTCCCCTAGAACTGTAGTTACAGTTGGTTATAAGCTGCCCAGTGTGGGTGCTGGGAATCAAACCCAGGTTGTTAGGAAGAGCAGTCAGTGCTATTAACCACTGAGCCATCTCTCCTTCCCCAGAATTATACTTTCTATAAAAGTAGTTTTGAAATACTTTAATAACTATGACTCATAGGTCTAGCTCTTTGCTAAAATTGTGGTTTGACATGTGGCCTAACAACAGTCCTACTTTTATGGGTGAGTATTAGAAATGTATAAGACTCTTTACACACGAGATAAAGACTAAATTTAACACTTATATTTCAGTCATGATGAAGGTGTTCATTTTGCTGATTAAATTGAACACTATTTCTACTCACATTTTTCCCACATGTCCAGGAGCAATTTCCTGCTTTTGAACAGGATTGATCCTAACTTTACCCTCAGCTAGAAATAGTATTTACCATATCTCAGGATTAGTTTGGAAGAATGTCTCCTCACGTTCTGCTTGTACCATTAGATGTGAATAGTTACAGCACCATTAAAGGAACAAATAGGTTATACCATTTATTGCCTATTAAAAACAGGAGCTAGTATGGAAATTATAAAAATAAATCTTTGTAATATACAAATATTTGTAGAACTTTTGAAAGAGTTCAGTGAATTGAAGGTTGTAGAACACACTGAAACAGTCTGATGCAACATTTTTTTGGGGGTATTTATGCTCCAAAATTATTTTCTATGTAGGAAAAACATCATAACTCCATGGGATGGGAGAGAACTTTCTCCATTTGGCTTCAATTATGACCTCCCTAAAATTTATGATATAGGTTTGGAAGAAAGCAGTTATATTTCTAGCATCTTAATTCTCAGACAGCTTATCTTCTACACTGTTTGGATAATTCTGAACATTTTACCATTAAGATAATTAAATGTTGAAACTTAGTACATTGACTACATGATGTTTTTATCCATGTCTTCATTGACCCTGTGAAGTCAGGGAATTCATGAACTTCTTGGAGAGAAGGATGGAAAGAGTCAAATAAGTTGGGTAATCTTTTCAGTGCCACACAGAGTGTGAGACCAGGGCTGAATTCTGGGATGATGAAGCACTGGCCACAATGAGAGAAGGGGGAATCTCAGGGATATCTCATCAGGAGGCTGGGCTGAAAGAAGCCTTGGAGGTGTGTGTTTGCCAGAGTTGGTGGGAAGGAAAGCAACAGAAGGGAGAGAATATTGTCTAGAGATTAACAGTAGGTTTTCTGGAGTAGTGGGCTTAGGCTTGAATTCTGCCTTTTCCACTCCCTATTTATTTGATCTTGTGTAGATTTATGTTCCCCTTGGCTATTTTTTATGTATGCAATCTTTTATTATTTAAAACATTTTAAAATTTACATATATTTTGATCATATTCTTCCCCCTCCTCCAAGTCCTTCTGGATCCTCCCACCAACTTTAAGTTCTTTAAAACTATCATAGAAACCTAATACAACACCCCCCAAGGAAATATCACCCAAAAAGAAAAAACAAAAAACAAAAGCCACCAAACTGTAATCAAATAAAAGCACACAAAAAATCTCATTATATGCTGGTCTGCTATTCCTGAGCATGAGGCCTGTCCTGGAGTGGTTGATATACCCAGAGAAATCTGATTTTCCCTCTCCTAGAGGTTATATGTGACAGTTCAGTTGTTAAGCTGTACTCTAGTGTCTTAGGGTTTTACTGCTGTGAACAGACACTATGACCAAGGCAACTATTATAAGGCCAACATTTAATTGGGACTGGCTTACAGGTTCAGAAGTTCAGTCCATTATCATCAAGGTAGGAGTGTGGCAGTATCCAGGCAGGCATGGTACAGGAGGAGATGAGAGTTCTACATCTTCATCTAATGGCTGCTAGTGGAAGACTGACTTCTAGGCAGCTAGGATGAGGGTATTAAAGCCCACACTTACAGTGACTCACCTACTCCAACAAGGTGACATCTCCCAATAGTGCCACTCCCAGGGCCAAGCATATACAATCTATCACATCTAGTATGAAGGTTTTTATCTATCTATCTATCTATCTATCTATCTATCTATCTATCTATCTATCTATCTTTATTCATCCATTTAAAAAAATATAAAAGATCAAACAAAAACTATCACATTGGAGTTGAATAAGACAAACAGAAAGAAAAGAGCCCAAGAGAAGGTACAAGAATTAGAGACCCACTCATTTACTCATTCGGGAATCTCATAAAAACACTAAACTAGAAGCCATAATGTAAGTACATATGACCTGGTACTGACCCATGCAGACTCTGTGTATGCTGCTTCAGTCTTTAAATCCATATGGGCTTTGCTCATGTTGATTTAGAGGGCCTTGTTCTCTTGGTGTCCTCTATCTCTCTCTCTCTTACATTCTTTCTGCCTCCTCTTCCATGAGGTTCCATAAGCTCCGAGGGCAGGAATTTGTGAAGAAGAAGTTGTATGAATTTAAAAGCACCTACTTGACCCAGTGTCTGGCACATAGTAGGTTCCCTATAAAAGATAATCTCATGAGGGCTGGCAGGTGGCTCAGTGTTCAAGATCACTGGTTGCTCTTTTAGAGGATTGGGTTCCATGAGACAGATGCTTACAAAACCCTGTAACTCCAGCACTAGAGGATTTGGTACCCTCTTCTGGCTTTCTCTGGCATGAGCACACACATATCACACATATATACATACCTGTGGGCCAAACACCCATACATATAACATTTTTAAAAGGTAATCCTGTGGGTCAAAATGAGAATTGTTGTGACTAAGAATAGCATCTCTAGGCTACAAAGTACTATAGAAGAAGATCCAAGAAACTTACCTGGATGATTATGTGTCATTTGTAAATATTCCCAGTATGGGTATGGGAGGGTAATGGTTATGAGCATGAACCTAGGAATCAGAATGCTTAAAGTGAAATTCTCAAGCTTTTCCTTACTACCTGTGGGATCTGACACAGATTATGTATCTTCTCTGTGCCTCAATTTCATCATCTGCAAAATGAATGATAGTAATGTCTCCTATACGGGATTGTCATAAGGACCAAATAAAATGTTCAGAGCTTGCACTGGCACATAAACACAAATATGAGCATTAGCTATGACATCTTCAATTTACAGTTATGATAGTGGTAGGGTTTTTTTTTTTTTGTCCATTTGTTTTTGGTCTGGAAAAGTCAAAGTCATCATGAATTAATGCATGCAGTATCCAGGTCCCTCAAATTGATTTAAAAGGCTACATAGATGGAACTGGCCCAAGCCTTAATCCAATCAGGCAGCATTCAGAGCTTGCTCGCAGTCCTTAGTTGATCAGGTTTTGTTGGCAGCCTGCTGCTGTCCAAAATGAGAGTCCCAGATTTAAGGCTTCACCGAACACAATATCTTTTGTGAAAAGATACCAGATATCAAAAGTATACACTTCTCCAGGATCTCGGATGCAGCCACCAGCTACCAAGATTTTTAAGCACTTTTGTGAAGAAAAGGTTTGCATCAGATTCAATGCCAAAACAGATTGAAATTATACCCAAGCATTTCTACCAGTTTAAAAAGCCAATGGTGAACAAAATCAACCTACACGTGTGTTTAGAAACAGAGAAAAATGAATGAGCCCAACCAGAAAAGAGTTTAAGGGATGATGCAATTGTAAATCCTGGCACTGAGGTTAATAGAAAAATGACTGAAATATCCTGGGTACACAATAGGATTGTGTTTTCAGTTTTAATAAATATGTAGATAAGGACTACTATGAGCAATTCATGCTAGTACAAGCTCTGAGCATAAGGAGCTGTTGGAAATGAAAAGCAGCTTGCTCAATCTGACCCAGGTGAAGATATGATTCATCAGGCATAAATCTAAGAGGAAAGAGGAGAGTGATTAGGAGATGGATCAGAGGGAGGTCAGGGAGAAAGGGTGCAAATTGTAGTTGAGCTCACATGAAGATAAGAAGAAATGAAACGAGTTGAGAGGTGAATGTGGAAAAGAATCAGAGAATATCATTTCCCTTCTGAGAATGACAAGGTAAATTGAGATACTGTGCCATGCGTTTCTGAACAACAGTTTTTCTGCAGTCTTCTGCAGAGCAAGAAGAAATGAACTATCCTTCATTTGAAATGATATCAGTATGAAGACAAAGGAAAGTGTCAATCAGTCTTCAAATTAGCCTTATAAAGTATATATTCTATTTTGTTGATGATTAATAAAAGTAGACTGAAAAGTGAGTTTTTATCAATTTAGAAAAGAGCAAAAAAACATACACTGGGTATTTCAATCAGAGGAAATAGGTTGGAAGGTGGAGGAAAAAGGAAAGTTGAGGTAAACTAGACATCAGTAACTCAAGGTTTTTCTCTGCTGTAGCCATGGTCTGTCTCTGTTTCTTTCTTTTTGTGTGTGAATAATAGTATCACTGCAACACAGCAAGAGTGTGATGATTTTTGGGTAGAATACTCCATTAAAACATTATGATAATTACCCATCCATCTTTTGGTAAAAAAATGTTCTCAGCTATCTCAAGTAACTCATAGTTACCATAGCATTGGAGAGCTAAGAATAGGCACAGAACATGGAATGCCATGGTACCCTCAATCTTCTAGCCAGGCCTCCTTATCTCTCACACAGTAGCTTTTATCTGGAGTGTTTTACTGGCATGAGCAGATAAAGTGCTGCTCTCCCACCCTAGCATAGAGGCAGGACATGTGTTAAGGATTTTATGGTGTATTGGCTGAGGCTTTTAGTCACCACTACATGGCTACTTATGGGAATTTCTATGTTATATATGTGGATGGTTAAACATTTGAAACACACCCCTGTATGTATACATATATGTTTACACACACACACACACACACACATACACACACACACGTGTGTGTGTGTGTGTGTGTGTGTTTGTGAAAGAGAGACAGAGACAGAGAGACACAGAGAGAGGGACAAATGCAGACAGATACTTCTCATCGAGGTCACATGAACACACCTATTTTTTATCTTGATCCATTATTTAAATAAAGGAAATATAAATTAAAATATAGATTCAATTAAGCATTCAGAAATTTCTTTGATATTCATACAGCTACGTGGACATATCTCTGAGCATCCTTAAGTAGAATTGAGTTAAATGGGAGATCTCTGATTCTGTTGGTATAGGCAGTGTCTTATAAACATAGCCTTACTTTCTACCAAACAAACAAACAAACATAAACAAAACAAAACAAAAACCCAACAAAAAAAATTCTGAACACATTTCTTTGTTCTCCTTGTATTGCACATCCTTCACCTAAGTTGAGTAGTGGAGGAGAAGGAAATGATAACTTTATTCTTCTACTTAATTGGTGGATATTGGTACTTTGCATCTAGGCTAGCATCTCCAAGAAGGGGAATCCATGATCCATTTTAACAAGCTGGATAGCAGTTCCAACAGAATGACATGAGAACCCCAACTAGTTCCACAAAGGTTACTCAGTTGAAAGGTCAAAATGGAATTTATTGAAAGCCATTATCAACCTGTCCTTGATTTTTTTTTGTAGCTGAAAGGACAAGAGGCTTTTGACCTAATTTGTTTTTTGTAGAGCTTTCAAAATTTCAGAGTGTTTGTGAACATTCTCTTTTGCTTCTGTCTGTACAACAAACAAAACTTTCTCAAAGTTTGCTGGATTTCCAAGTTTTTCTCATTAATATGCAATGTGAGAAAATTTAAATGATCAAAGTATCAGAAGATGGAAAAGTTTGGAGGCAGAGGAAAGAAACTAAAACTATCCACAATACTGGTACTTCAATATAATTCTCCTGTTAGAGTCCATTGCTACTTTCTATGTCTCTATAGCTCTCATTTGTGTTAGCACATAATTTATACTTTTACTTTAGAGTTAACATTTTGTGCTGTCACTTTCTCCCATAGACATTTGCTAATATTCTTTTAACAGCTGTACAGTATTGAACTGAGAAAGATGCTCACTCCCTGCTTCCACATAAGCACCGATTCTTACCTTCTCTTTTGTTGTTCTCCCTTTGTTGAATCATTGAGATTTCCTATTTGAATCAAAGAGAATAACACTAAATTAGGAGCCAAATGGTTTAGAATGTGTAGCTTTATCTGGCTCCACACTCTCTAGTTTCTGCCTATCAGATGATGATACCAATGACGGTTCACTCTCTATACTTGAACAACAACAACAACAACAACAACGACAACCACCCAAAATGTGTTCTAGTGAATTGTGTAACACCATTACTTGTGGAAGCTCAATTAAGCCAGTTTAAGAAATTAAAACAATACAAAAGTATTATTTGGAAGATAGACAAACTAAGCTTTCAAGTCCCAATCCTCCCATCTCAGCCTCCCAAGTGCTGTGATTACAGGTGCATGTCACTAAATGCCGAGGAAGTTTGGGAATTATTCTCTCTCTAAAGTCTGTGTATCAACTTAGATGCCAGCTTTTGGTTTTATAGGTGTAACAGGGATGTAGTGAAGTTAGCAAACTCAGTAAAAAAACTGACTTCAGGGGCTGGAGAGATGGCTCAGAGGTTAACAGCACTGGTTGTTCCTCCAAAGGACCTGAGTTCAATTCCCAGCACCCACATGACAGCTCACAACTGTCTGCAATTCCAGTTCCAGGGGATCTGATGCTCTCTGTGTGCACCAGACAGAACATCAATGTAAATAAAAATGAACAAATCATTTAACAACGTTAAAAATTGACTTCACTAATATGACAAAAATTGATAATGTATTTGAAAGATAATCTGAACTCAAGAACATATCTGAATTTTCTACTAGTTATAATCATATTCTGAAGGTCCTGAATGTAACCTTTAGCCCTATGGCCCAGAGATGTCTTAGGATTGCTAATTAAAATGGCTTCCTAAAACATGTTTTCTATTCTTTTTTAGGCTAAGAGAAATTCTCTATCTTAAAATAGAACCAATACTAGTATTTCTTTCTATTATGAAACATTTCTAATATTATAATATGTAAAATAGGTTAAGGGTTTATATTCAACAGATATTATTAAACTAATTTTATATATGCATTTACATATATATTATTATTATTGTTATTATTAAGAGATGGAGGTGGCATTATGTTGCCCTGGTTGGCCTCAAAGTTTTAAGCTCAAGTAATCCTCCTGCTTTAGCATCTTAGGTACCTGAATGAAAGGTGTATTTCACTGTCTGGCATACAGATAAATGTTCAATGAATAAAATAGGTATAATTTAAATTCTATATGTAATGATTTCTGATTTAAGCTTCTTCCCCCATTTTTATCTTTTTCAAAATATAAATACTATCTTAAATTTAATCTTATTGACATAACCTTTTGATTCATAAATGGGTACACAAACAATATGTAATATTATTTCCCATGTTATACACTTGATCTTAGGCAAAAGACTGAGAAGCATTTTAAAATGCATTTCAATTCAATATGTTTTGATTATAATACAATATATTTGATCCCCCAACTCCTCCTACAACTTCTCCACCTCCTGATGCTTTTTCATGAAAACTTTAAATGTTCTCATACATATGACTTGCATTACTAACCTTGTTTTTGAGAACATTTTATGTTCATGCACATAGAATAATCATTTAAACTTCTGTATTACTTTCTATTATGCAACCATGCTATACTTTATTTATCAGACCTGTCACTTCAGCTTAAGTAGTTTTAAGAAGGGACAATTTGGAGTCACTGCCTTAAATATTTTGGTTAAGCAGAATGGCACTGTTGCCAGGAATCCATGTTTTCATTTTCTTCATTCTCAGTGTGTATTCAGTTGTTTTATCCCTGGCTTAAAATTTTTGCCTTGCCCTCTAGGAAGATTATTAACATGACTCATTGTGATGGTTTGTATATGCTTGGCCCAGGGATCAGCACTATTAGGAGGTGTGACCTTGTTGGAGTAAGTGTGTAACTGTGGGAATGGGCTTTAAGCCCCTCATCCTAGCTGCCTGGAAGAATTCAGCTAGCAGTCTTCAGATGAACATGATGATAATACCCCTTCAGCTCCTTCAGTCTTTTCTCTAACTCCTCCATTGGGAAGGGGTTTGCGGCCCCATGGGGAGAGCAACAATACCAACCAACTAGAGTTCCCAGGGTCTAAAACCATCAGCTTGGGAGCACATAGGGAAGGACCCATGGCTCCAGCTGTATATGTAGGGGAGGATGGCCTTGTCAGGCATAGGTGGGGAAAGAGGTCCTTGGTCCCGTGAAGGCTGGATGCCCCAGTGTGGGAGAATCCGAGGGTGGGGAGGTAGGAGTAGGTGGATGGGGGCACACCCTCATAGAAACAGGAAGAGGGGAGATGGGATAGGGGGTGTCTGGAGTGGGGAAATGGGGAAAGTGGATAACATCTGAAATGTAAATAAATAAAATAAAATAAAATAAAAAAAGATGATGATAATAGACTGAACTTCTCAACCTGTAAGACAGTCCTAATTAAGAGTTGTCTTGGTCATGGTGTCTGCTCACAGCAGTAAAACCCTAACTAAGACACTCATTAGCAAGAAATTTCTTCTGAGAGCAATACCTGCTCTATGTTTGGGATCAGATAAATGTGAGCTAGGCATTGGTCAACAACCAGGTTACCTATTAAGGTTCTAATCATCATATTGAATATTTACATTTATATTTATAATGCAATGTCTGTGGGTTTCATACATATTCGCTGGCTGGATTTCAATTTTGTAATTTAAAAAGGACTACAGTATTATTTGCTGTCCTTGAAGAGGACTTGGGTTTGGTTCTTAGCACCTATACTAGGTGGTGCATATCCAGTTCCAAGAGATCTGATGTTTTCTATTGCCTCTTTGGAACATGCATACATATGGTGTACACATATATCTACATACTGAGGTACACATACACATGCAAAGTAATAAAAACTATGGTTCAAAGTTATCAAAGAGCTATAGCTAGTAAGAAATTACTTTTGAGTTTTAGATTCAGTTAATTTTTTTTTTCTGAGTAGCTTAGGGTGGTTTCTTTTTTAGTGTTTTAAAGAATAGGAGTTGTATGCATAACAATGGTGGCACATGCCTTTAATCCCAACACTCAGGAGGCAGAGGCAGGCAAATCTCTGAGTTTGAGGTCATCATGGTCTACAGAATGAGTTCCAGGACAGCCTGAGCTACACATAGAAACCCTGTCTGGCATCGGGATGGGTATGGCCCTCATGCCTCACTGGACAACGACAGGAGGACCTGAGCCATTACAAGGTCCCCTTCAATTATTGGAGGTCAGGCCTCTATCCCCACCTTCACAAGAATAGAATTGCCAAAGCCCTTCTATACTTAGAGAAGGGAGGAGATGTCAGGAGCAGCCCTACATATACACTAAAGGCCTAAAATCAGCCATAGGCCTAAAGTCAGCAATAGACCTGACATACATGCATGCTAACACCAAGTCTTGGGTCTCTGTGGAAAAACACTGAAAACAGAAGGCTAAAATCTATTGTAAACAGGCAGCTTCTGTGGAAATTTACCAGCCTGAGTAGTCATAGGTCTTATAAATAGGCAGCCTCAGTGAACAGTACAACTTAGATAAGGACAAGTGAATCATAGGCAGAGTCATAGTGACCTGTCCCCTGAACCTACACTCAGCTGATACCTGTTCTGAAAGGTATCTGTAACTCCTATGCTCTGGTGCCATTCCCTTCCCTACATCCTGCCTTTTTGTGTTTATAACCCCTGTGTAAATAAGTAAATTATGATGTGATTTAAATAACTAACTAAATTTAAAAAAAAAAAAAAAAGGAAACCCTGTCTGGAAAAACCAACAACCACCAAACCAACCAACACAACCAACCAATCAACCAGCCAGCCAGCCAGCCAACCAAAACTAACTAAACAAAAAAGAATGGTGCATAACCAGCATTCTGTCTAGTTAAAAATGAGACTTTCAATGGATACCACCAATATACATATGAGAAACATTTATTGGACTTAGTGTGTTACAATGAAAAGAATAAATGAAGTTGGAAAGAAGATGGGAAATATGTCAAAGTGGTTGGGGGAGCTAAAGGGAGGAAGTAGGAGATGGATATGATCAGGGTACATTACATATGCATATATTCATACCTGTTTGAAAATTTTAATAAAAAATTAAAAATCCACATTTGCACATAGTGTTCATTTTTCTGAAGTCCAGGATCCCTGTAGCTTCCTTAACACTGAACAGTAGGTGTTCATTAGAAGGGCATGGTATAAGGCAAAGGATTGAGAGGACAGAATGTTAAGGGTTTGGGAAGACAAAGATGACATTACTTTCTCTTATTTGTGGGAAGAAAAATATAGCAGAAGTGGGAGATAACACAGAGTAGGAAAAGGATCAGTAGGAATAGGAGAGAAATAAGTGTAGATAGATATAGTGTAAGAAAATATGATCAAAATACCTTATATACATGTAAGATAATACCAGTAATAATCCTACTCTTTTGTGCAATTATTATAGCTGAATAAAAACAGTGAGCACTTTTGAAAGGGATTTACTCTTGGTTGTTCACTTACTCACATAGGTTTTTCTATTAATGGTGGTTACGTATCTATTTCACTTTTTAATTTATTATGCCAATAAGAGATTTTAGAAGCAATGCTTTCAAGATCACTGCAAACTATTGCTTTTACCATAATACAAACATATTACTTTTACCATAATACAAACATATTGCTTTTACCATAATACAAACATCAATATAATACGTAGGTGGAGTAATGCTAATTTTGGATGGCATATAGCCATCGAAACTGTTTGTTATTCTTGTTCCAGGAAAAAAAAAAGCTAACCAAATAGCCCATTATCTTAGTATACAACATGTTGTGACTCCTCATTTCCTTTTAGTCCATGCAGTCTATAATCCGTGGTTTGCCTCTGTATTTTGCTTTTGGTAATCAGATCCCTTCTTAGTGTTAATAGATAAATCTTGTTAATAATTTAATTATTTTGGTAACTCTATTGCACTTAGGGTAGAAAATAAGTTTGTGAATTAATTCAATTTTCCCATTTACAAACAGATGCCAATTACAGTAAATTGGATTTTAACTTTTGACTAAATCGTCATCTATAAGCTAAATGAGGTTTCAGCTGAATACTCTGAATGTGATTAGAAGAATCTTATGTGACATATAAATTAGAAAGGATCAAGAACTTGTGAGCCAAGAAATTTCAGATCTAAGATATGTTTGGCAAAGTTCAAAGTGGATTTTCCAATTATAAAGTAAATGGAACACATAGTAAATAACTGAAGCTTTTCTTGTTTTCTTCTCTGTGATCCAGAAATGACCATATTGATTTTTGAGCTTTTTTGTTAAAAGAAAATCAGTGAGATTAAATTTCATGGCTTTGTGATTCCTGAGTTATGGCTGAGTGATATTGTGAGGGCCATAGATTCTTTTCTGGCTGCTCTTGGTGGGCTGAAGTCTATTTTTAAAAACCATCTCTTATCTGCATTTAGAACAATAATGATGTGATTTGTTTTATGCAGATCAAATTTTCAGAATCGGACTACTTTGGCAACGTACTGCAAACCCGCAAGTATTTAGCACAGTCTGATTTCTTCTGGCTAAGAAAAGCTGTTCCCAAAACAGAGTGAGTATTTTTAAAAAGTGAAATAGATAAATACATTGGTGGGAAGTGGAATCACTTTAGAACTCTGTAATTCTCCTCAACCCAGGGTAGCTAGCTTGCCAGTTATTTTGTTTTATCGAAATTTGTGCCATGGATTGCCAGCTCTCTTTTCTGATATTATGTGGTACAGGTCGTCCATATATTACAGAGCTCCAAATCTTAGCATCAACATGTATTAGAAGAGTGCTCATTAGGATGCAAGTGTTGAAGATATTTCTAGCTGTAGTTATAAATACATATACAGATAATATTTCTATATAAATTTCTCTACATTTTCATACTCAGGTAGAAATATTTGAAGTTGTTAAAGAATGAATACTTTAGCACTTAGTATGAATATATATATATATGAATTTATGTAATTAAGAAGCAAATAAAACAATGATTCTCAACCTGTGTGTCATGGCCCATTTGGGGGGTGTCAAATGACCTTTTCACAGGGACTACATACCAGTTATCCTGCATATCATATATTTGCATTGTGATTCAGTTATGAAGTAGCAATGAAATAGTTTTATGGTTTGGGGTTACCGCATCACGAGGAACTGTATTTAAGGGTTGCAACATTAGGAAGGTTGAGAACCACTTAACTATAAGATACTGAGGTAGTCCATGTCAAAGAACTGAAAGCTGTATCATTTTGAACCAGTAGCAGTTATGGTTTATTTATCTTTTTCCTATCTGCTGTAGGAAATTTTTCTACAAATAGGAAAATACCCTTAAAAACTTTTAAGCCCATGTCCATTTAGCCACTCTTGGTGTTGATCTTAGTAGTGTTGTTGTTGGTGATGTTAGCAGCTAAAATTATTGTTTATTTACAATATGTGGTGCCTTTCAACTTATGTGTGTCTTTGTATGTCATCCATATGTATGTGTTTCTGGGTGGTGGTGTTTGTGACTTACTGCATATTCTCAAGGAGGCCAGAGGAGGACATCAAATACTTTCCTCTACCATTACAAACTTTATTTTTGGAGCATGTCTTTCATTGAACTTGCCACTAATGTTTTTATTTTTTTTTCAGTTAGGCTGACTAGCCAGTAAACTTCTTGGATCCATCTGTCTCCTCCTCCTCAATGGTGGATTGCTGGCATGTGTAGTCATGCCTAGCTTTCATGTAGGTGCTAAGGACCTGAATTCAGGTCCTCCATCTTTAATTGCAAGTGTTCTTTTCCATTTACCACCTACCCAGTTTGTGCTTTGCAATTCTTATGGATTTCCTCATAATGTCTATTCTGGGAGATGTACATACTATATCCCATTTTACAAAGCTTTTGCTATGGCTCACTTTTTCAATGCTTTAAAAATCTTCTTTAGATCAGATCATTTCTATTTTTGTGCTTTCAACTACAGCATTTCTTTTATAAAATAGTTCCTATTTTATTTCTAGTCATTGTTATCATATTATGGTTAATTCTTTGAATATAGCTAAATTCTTTGAACTATATTATAATGGCCACTTTCAAATCTTCCCCAAATCTATTATCTGGATTAACTTAAAGTAATTTTCAATTGATTCATCCTCTTTTCCTTTTTCTTTTTTGTAGCATAATTTTTGTTGTTGAAAATGACATTTTAGGTAATATAGTGTAGCAAGTCCAGATGCTACTTTACTTTTCTGAGATCTTTTCTGGATTTACACTGCAGAATCTGTCTTTCCAGAAGTAAATGGCTGTGAATTCCTGTGTCCAATTTCAGTCCTTTATTTTATATTTTAGGTTTACTTCCTGGTGATTATTTCATGTATGCAAGTTCAACCAAGAGTTAGGACAGACCCAGTGCTCCAGCATTTGAGCTTGAGTGCTGTGAAAGTCAGATACCTCTCTGGCTCCTTTAGCTTTTATATCCAATGGACTTTTTGTGCTCTCCCTTGTACTGGACATACTATTGCATTCAACCATGGGTGTGTGGAATGCTTATTTATCATTGTGCCCTTTTCTTTTTTTTTTCATATATTTCTTTTTTTAAAATTTATTTAATTATTTAAATCACATCGTAATTTACTTATTCACACAGGGTTATAAACACAAAAAGGCAGGATGTGGGGAAGGGAATGACACCGGAGCATAGGTAATCAGGGAGAGTACAGATACCTTTAAGAACAGGGTATCAGCTGGGTGAAGGTTCAGGGGACAGGTCCATTGTGCCTTTTTCAGTTTCAGGATCTCCCTTTGAAATTTCTGACTGGCTTTTCCTTATTTGTTTTCTATCATTGGGTTTGTTATATCTTAGCTGAGAAAGATGAATTTTCAGTTAATTCTTTTTTGAAGAAAGTTAAGTTTTCTATTGTACTGGGATGGACAGGAGTAATCCCAGCAAGATGTCCACCAAATTATGCTCTATTTATTCCCCAATTCCAGCAGGTTATTGCTCACTTTTGGTCACTTGCCAGAGACCTAAAATGCATGCTTGTTGACCATTTTGCCCAGGTTTATGCTTGATTCTCATGGAAAGGAATTGTCAGCTATGTCATACTATCATCTCCCAAAAGCTCATTTGATGGACCAGCTTTTAAAAATTAGCTAATATGCTCATTTTCATGACTTTGGTGGGCTGTTTATATGCTATCTTGAGCTCTTTCTTGAAATCCTTTTCAACACCCCACTTTCTTCTGTATTCTAGAAACACTAGACCCTTGTGTCTCCTTTTCCCTTAAACTATGAATATCATCACCATTCCCCTGTGATGCTCTTATGCACACAGTCTTGACTCTATCGAACTTCTATAGAGACACATAGGTACAATTGTTTTGTAAGTTATTAGCTTTAAGGAATAGAGGATCAAAGATTAATCAGTCTTCTGTGTATCCCTGATTTTACTCAAAAAGTAAGTACAAATGAAAAATAAACAGATGGTTTTACAACTCCTTGCTAATGACAGATAATAATCTATAGCCATCTGCTCCACTGTCCTTGTATCTCTGCTCTTATCATGTTATTTCTCAGCCTGTCTATTCTGTTCCATTCCCAGTCTACATTATTCATAGGCATTCTAGATTTAGGACTGTAAAATCTGATGACTCAAAGCAGATGACTTCAGCAAAGAATTTTCAATATCCCTGTGACCATGTTCATGTAGTAGGATAGTCATAGACCTATGTAAGTCATCCTGCCCTTTTAAATCATATTCATAACAGTTCAAACTTTTTAAAAAATATTTTTCTTTTATATTTTGGAATTGTAATGTAATTACATTTTCCATTCAAAGTCTTCCCATATACCTTCATTTCTGTCCTTAAAATTCATATAATGTCTTTTTCATTGTTGTCACAAACATATGAATATACATATACTTCTAAATATAATCTGTTCAGTCTATATGTTATTTATATGTTTGTTTTCAGGGCTTACCATTTGGTATTGAATAACCAACTAGTATGCTCTAACCTGGAAAAGACTATTTCTGCCAGTATTAGCATTCCTTAGTTTCCTATAGTTATTTGTGTAGTATTGAGGTCTTTCCATATTGGCATGCTTGTTGTCCTTGTTCGATTCATGTTTAGGGAGTCATGTTGGTGAGACTTTTAGCTTCTGATATACTAGGAGGCACAGTCTCACAGCAAACTCTCTGATCCCCAGGCTCTCATAATCTTTCTGCCCTCTCTTCTGCTGTGTTCCCTGAACCTCAGGTGAAGGAAGTGTTTCATAGATGTATCCATTGTGATTGGGCTCCATAACTCTGCATTTTGACTGGTTGTGATTTTCTGTAATGCTCTCCTTCATTTGCAAAGAGAAGTTTCCTTGATGAAGAAGAGGTGGAGGCTACACTTATATTTGATGCATGATGCCAATTGATTCTGATATTTCTCTGTTCATTTTTCTTCAGCTGACCTGCCTACTAGAGAAAGTGGAATATTGAAATCACCTACTATTAATGTATCAATGTTAATCTGTTTCTTTAATTCCAATAATAGATACTTTTAAATGAAATTGGGTGCCCCTGAGTTTGGTGCATATATATTTAGGATAGTGATGCTTTCTTGGTTAACTGCTGTTCCTTTAGTTAGAATAAGCTGTCCCTTTATATATCTTCTGATTAGTTTTTGTTTGAAGTTTTTTTTTCTTCTTGGTTCTAGTTGATTGCTGTTTTTCTATCCACCCTTTTACTCGAAGGCAGTCTTTAAAGCTAAGGTGTTTCTTGTAGACAGCAGGTAGGCAGATTTGTTTTTATTCAGTCAGCCTCTGTCTTTTAATTGTAATACTAAGGCCGTTGTTATTTTAAGTTATGTATTAAAATATTTGTGCTAATTGCAGTCATCATGCTGTTGAGGTTCTTTGCGTTCTCAGTGGAACTTTGTTTTTTTAACAGTGTGGTTCTTTATTTCTTTCCACAGTATCTTTGCTATGCATAGTCCTCTCTTCAGCCTAAAATACTGTTTTCTGTATTTTTTTTCAGGTTTGGTTTATTGGATATAATTTTAAGGCTGTTGTATCTTAGAATATTTTCCTGTCTCCTTCAATTATGGTGGATAGTTTTGCTGGGCATATTAGTCTAGGCTGCTGTCATCATCTTTTAGGACTTGGAATGCATTTCTACAGGCTCTTCTGGCTTTCCATTGAAAAATCAACTGTTATTTTGATGAGGTTTCCTTCATATGTGACTTTTTCTCTCAGAGCTTTGTTTTGTATATTTAGTGTTTTAACTTTGCTATGCCATGTATATTTTCTTTTCAGGTCTTTTCTATTTGTGTTCTATGTGTTTCTTATAGCTGCATGGGTGTGTCTTTCCTTAGACTACAGAAATTTTCTTCTGTGATTTTGTTCAAGTCTGTTCTATACCAGTGACTTGGGAATCTTTACTCTCACCTATGTTTATATGCATGTTCCTTTCTTGTGTTTAAGAAATATTTTTCACATTCTTAGCTTATTTGATCTAGATATTCTACTGTATCTTCAAGTCCTGATACTCCATACTCCATTTATTCTATTTGTAAGGCTTCCCATCGAGTTTCTTAGACGTATTACTACTGAGTTTTTCAATTCTATCATCATTTCATTTTGATTCCTCTTCAGTGTTCCTATTTTCTTATTGTCTCAAGTTCTAGATTCTCTTCATCATTTTCATCAGTTTGTGTTTTCTTGGGCATCATTCAGGTGTTTATTCTCTTTAAATTTTTTCTCCCTAATTACTTTGAGCTGTTTCTTTATGCCTTCTTTTAATTCCTTAGATTCTTTGATGAAGTTTATGATTGTTCTTTTAACTCTGTGTCCCAGGGTTCATCTAGGTACTTCTAAATGGAACGTATTTCTATAGGACTGATATCTTCTAGGGAGAAGATATCTTGAACTTTCATATTGTTGGCATTTTTTTTGCAATGAGATATGTGCATGTGGATCTGTTTGTTCTGGATCTGTTACAGACTAATCAGGTTGAGGTAGAAGAGAGGATATATGAGTGGTTTGCATCTGATGTTGGTAATGGCTTGGGTGGAATCATGTCAGGTAGACAGAGGGTATTGGTCTGGTGTGCAAGATATATGTCCTGGTTCAAGCCTTAATTGGTGGGGTAGATCTGTCTTTCTAGATTAAAAGATTTACTGTGGTATGGAACATAGTACATACTGAGGCATGTACTATGGGGAGGGGGGACAGGTCAGAAGGGTCTTGGCAGAAGCTTAGACATCATTTGTAGAAAGAGGTGGGATGTTTGGATGTGGTGTAGAAGGGATCTGTGGGTAATGGTACATAGAACAGGTCCTGTAAGAAGTCTAGAGGTTGGTTACTGCACAGGCACTGGTGACTAGACAATGCCAAAGCACTGGATATGGGACCTGGACTAGATCTGGCAGACTGGGGAGAAGGCATGGATGGAAAGGCACAGTAAGACTAAAAGGGCTACATCATATGGAAGGATATGGAAGAGCTAGTTGTGTAGAGAGGTTGAATACTATGCAGAAGGGACCTATAGTTCAAACTTTAAGGAGAGGTTGGATGCTATGGAGAAGGGACCCATAATTCAAACTTTAAAAACTCTTATCCTTTGTGTGTGTGCATGTGTTGTGTGTGTGTGTGTCTGTCTGTCTGTGTGTGAGATGCTTTCACATATATGTGTAGGTGTACTTGTGTGTATGGAGTCTTCCTCCATACCTTCCTCCCTTATTCTTTGAGACAGAGTATTTTACTGTACCTGGGGCTCATTGATGCAGCTAGAAGAGCTGGACAGTAAACCTTGATATCCTTCTATCTCTCCTACCCCTGGGACTATGTGTCACAATGCCTGGCTTTTCACATGGGTACTGAAGATTCGATCTTAAATACTTATACTCATTAAGCAAGTACTTTACCAACTGAGCCACCTCTATGTTATTGAGTCTGCCAGCTTAATTCTTCAATTTGAAAATGTTATTTATTTAGTCATGTTGAGTGTCTAGGTTGCCAGTGGGAAAATTACTAAATGGGCCCTTTTAAACATTATTCTCAAATATTCTGATGGTCTTAGCTATTCTTCACACTTTATTCATGCCTTGGGAAAATTCTAGGTGTCATTAACTTGTATAGTTCTTCCCTCTACTTTGTCAGTGGAACACAAATATCAGATATTCCTCTATGTTCATGAGGCATTGGTACCGGGACATCTGGACATCATTAAAATGTGAGGATGCTTAAGTGCCTTGTACAAAATGGTACAGTCTTTGTATTTAATCTGTGTACACTTACCTGTATAAGTTCAATCATCTTTATTTATAATACCTAATTGTCTAATTGCTTTTCTAATGCTGTACTAAAACACTATGACTAAGGCTACTTATAGGAGGAAGGATTTATTTTGGGCTTATGGTTACATGGGGATAAAAGTCCACTCTGACAGGGTAGCCTGGCAGCAAGTAGCAGGTATGTTAGCTAAAGCAGAAACTGAGAGCTTACATCTTTATTTTTAAACTTCATTGATTCTTTGTGAATTTCATACCATATACCCCAATCTCTTTCATTTCTTTGTATCTGCCCTCCACTCTTGAAACTCTACCACCAAAATAAAATAAGATATAACAACAACAACAACAACATTGTCATAGAAGCTGTAGTGTGTCACACAGTGTATCCTTTTGCCTACACATCTTTACTTGCAAAGATTCATTGCAATGAGTCATTGGTCTGGTTTGAGGCCTCTGGCTTCTGCTACATTATCTGTATTGGATCCTCACAAGAACTCTTCTCAGATATCCTGTTGCCCTGTATCATGGAAATTCTATAGCTTAGGATTTGGAGCACTGGTTCTTTTACAAGCTCTAGAAGATCAAAGATGGGGTAAATGTTAGGGTGGGCCAACTCAAAGCCTTGGATCTAGATCTAGAAGATAACTGAGTTGATCTGCCTGTCAGTTCACCTGGGCCCGAACCACTAGCACGAGCTCTCGAGCACTGCGGTGGCTAGCTTACCCAATGCTGCAGCCCACAGGCCAGCTATTCAGCTCTCATGCCCTTGGGCCAGTTCACCTGCACCGATAGCACCAGAACCAGGTCTAATGTGCTACATAGATGAGGTGCATGGCCTGCTGTTCCAAGTGCTGCAGCCAGTGAGGGTCAGGACCTGCTCTCCTGCTCTCATGACCTTGGAGCCAGTTCTCTAGCATGCATAAGGCCTCGAGGAGTTGGGGAGAGAATCTCTCCCTTGCATATGCCACCACAGAGTAGACAAGAGGCAATAGGTCACATCTAAAACTCTAAATAGGAAGCAGAGAGAGCTAACTTGAAATGATGGGAGTCTTATCCAATCCCAAAGCTGCCCCTAGTACTATTACTTCCCCCAGCAAGACCAAAATTAAAATGCATGAGATTGTTGGTACACTTTGTCATTTAGGGAATAATAACAATCTGTGTATGTCAAGTACACATACATTCCCCCCCCCCCCCACCTAAGCTGTAGATACACAGTGCTGTCTGAATTTACTTCATAAAGGTATTAAATTGATTGAAACATCTTTTAACATTAAAAATAAATGTAATACTTGTAATTATTACTCCATCAATGTATATGTCTATTTCAGAGAAAAGAATATTAAAAACTTTAAGGTCCTATTTCCATGGCAAAGTGACATGACTCAAATTATCTTTTAAAGGAAATACCTGTCTTGTCCATTTCAAGCATTGTAGGGAATTTTAACTTCCTGAAACCCACAGGCTTTAATTGATATCTTTTAGGTCTGAAAATTCATTAGTTAATCAGCTGAAGAGGTTGCTGGAGTAGCTCCTCTGTACTAGTTTACTTTGAACAGCACATCATGATTATCATTCCAAAAAGCCCTGGAATAACATTTTGCTTCTTTGTGGGGCTGGGAGATAAATACCCTTTATTATCTTTTTTTTTCTCATGGAATCCATTTTAGCTGCACTAATATGCATTAAGAAGTTTCTAAGGCAATGGGAAATGTCAGCAAGAATGAAATTAATTGGGTGGTCATCCCTGAAGGTACATATTTAGGGATTGGTTCTCAGAATTGTCACTTCATCAGTTTGCTTAAAAAATAGCGGATTTACTTTACTGCTTGGCTTGAGTCAAAAGTAATTTCTTTCCCTCAGGATCCTCTTATTTGACAGAAATGATTCTAAGCCAGCTTTCTTATTAACTCACTCTCATTCTACTGTGACAAAACATGCCTGGGCTCTATTCTCTAACTCTTATAAAAAATTTGCAAAAAACCACATTAAACATGTATACACATTATAGTCTTTCTCAGAGTTTTGGTTTGCAAAAGCATTATTTATATTACTGGATGTGACTAATATTATTTGCAGGATATTGGTAAGAAAGTATCATATATTCATGTTTTTTCATTTCATAGTCCCTGGACTACCATTAAGAGTTGATGAATAAAATGTGAAATTTTAGCCTGATTATATCTATTTTAGACAGTAAAAGTAAATCAGAGTATCAGCATATTTCAGATCATTGCATTTTGGTATTACATTCCTTTTAACTATACCTCTGCCCCATATGTTTTGAGATTTAAGGTTTATATAAGACTTCTTTCCTCCCCATTATCTATTATTTTCTTCCATAAAAACAGATTGCAGGAGTCATAGTAAGAAGAATCTAAGGTACTTGGGTAGTATTTTTGTTTATTAACATAAATGTGTATTTAACAATAGATTTAGTGATCAGAACCTGCTATTTGGACAATTGTCTTAGCTCATAAATCATCCTAGGAGGTAAAGTGCTACAAACTAGAATGCCTTCAGGGCCCCATCAATTAAGAAATGGGCCACTTGGACAAGTGTGATCAATGAAAAGAATTAGTGTCTATCACCTTGACTTTAAGGAATTCTAACTCAATTTTTTAAGATCCATCATATTGGCAAATAAAACTGTTTTCTGGGAAAATCCAAACCGTTAGGTAGATCTTAATCTGTACAGAGTCAACTTTTCTACATTCTACTTATTTGCTGTTGCACATCAAACTATCCCCCAAATTAGGGGCTCAAAACCATGATAGTCATTTAACATGTACATATTCTGATTCTAGGCATGGTCAGTAGACTTAGATCTGGGGTTATTGCTCATAGTCTTTCATTTAGTTGCAGTAAGATAGAGACTGGGCCCCCTCTCTTATATTTGTCCTTTACCTATTCATTGATAAATTTCCTACTTATTGGTACTAATTAGTTAGAACACCTGTGTATGGCCCTCTGTATATGGAACTTCTTAACAGAATGCTCGTTGGTGGACAAAGTTGAATAGCAGGTTTCTTGAGGGAGGAGAGGAAAGAAAGGAGAGAGGTTGTTCTTTTGTGCATCATGTATTGCCTTTGAAAATTCCAAAGTGTCTGTTTAAAAAATATTTACTCTTTTAAATTTTTTTTGAGACACGGTCTCATGTATTTCCCGCCTAACATCAAACTTGATGTGTAGTTGAGGATTATCTCCTGAGTCTACGTTCTAAGTGCTAAGATTATAAGTCTGTGCTATCATGGTTAGTCTATGCAGGTTATGGATGCTACCAGTGCTTTCTGCATGCTAGGCAAGTACTCTACCAGCTTCTTTCCAGCTCCGTTCATCTTTTTCTTTAGCAGTGAGTCTGCAGGATAAATCCTTATAAAGAGGAAAGGAATTTTAGATTTCATACCTTAATGAGAGAAGAAAAAAACTATTTTGTAACAGATATTGAAGTTTGCACCAGAGATAATAAAACTAATATATAACAAACTTGAATACAATAAAGGAGATGTACAAAACATTTCAGATGGATTGGCATCATTCCAACAAACAGAAGATACAAAAGCTTCAACGACTGATAGGACCTGCTGGTGCAGATATTAGCATCAGCTCCAGAGACTTTTAAGATTCCAAATGGACCCAAGAATAAATAGCATCTCTGATAGTTGAATAAGGGTCAGGAATAAGAAGGTCATATATGTGAGGTAGGATGTTTTATCATTTCTTGCTGAAGCTTTAGAATCTCTCTGTAATGGCCCTAGCCAGTGTTTATCTCTTTGTTTTTTGTGCCTTTGTCTATCAGCAGTTAGAACACGTTACTGTAATGTTGTCACTTACAAAAGTTTACTTTTTATGAACAGGCAGAGAGTGAGAACTGATGAGAAGAGAAGGGCAGTCTGTAGAACATGCATTATTACAATTATTAATACAAATATATTATGGTCTAACTCATTTCCTGTGGTTATATGCCTGAGGTTCTGACTTCTTTGAATATTGGCCTCTTATCTAAGAGCCAATAGCACTGTGTGAATTCCTTTTCATCCTTTCAATCTGCCTGACTTCCCATCTGCAAGTAACTTTTCTGACCTCTAGTTCTCTGTTACATCTATTTGATTCTAGCTGAAAAAGGTTTGCCTGCTCTAAGGGTGCATGTGATTAGATCAGCCTATCTGGATAATCTAGGATAAGCTTCGTCTTTTCAGATTCTTAACCTTAATTACACCTGAAAGTTCTTTCTGCTGTATAATGGCAGGATCTCAGGTATTATAAGCTGTGACAATAATTCTACTCACTAACGATAGAAAGTTGGGGTCAACAAAAAAAAATACTCTCTTCTCTACTTGTTTTCTCAACAAAGTAGGCAGTCAGTAACTTTTGGGTAAACAACCAACAGTGTCTATTGAACCACTTATCTTGATTTGCCAAAATTCAAGGTACTCTCTTGATTCCTGTAACTGTCTCTAGAATAATGCAAAGCCTAATAGAACTATTTTGAAATTTGAAAGGCCAGACTTCTTCATCTCTAGATGGGCTAATGATAATGTGCATAGAACATGGCAAAAATGTTTAGTGCCTGCTAGCTAATAATTACAATGATAAGATGGCATGTTAATCGATCTTTCCACAAGTAAAGAGAAGCTGTGAATGGACCAATAACAATCAAGAGTTGGTTTCCTACCAGTCTTATGTTAGCCTGATATATATTAATGTATTTCTCTGACATTTTCTATTGACATTGAGTAATAAAATTGAGTAATAAAATGATTGTTTTGAAAAGGGATTTATATACGTCATTTTCTTTTTCATTTTGGGGTTTGAACCCAGAGCCTCATGAATGCTAATCTGTGTTGTACCATTAAGCTAAAGACTCAGTAGTTATACAAGTTTATTTTTAGCAATTTAGTTTAAAAGAAATTGTCTGAATTTAATCATAAAAGGTGGTACTGGGCTAGATATCATCTGATGCCTATCACATAGCCCATGAACCAAGAGTGATTTTTAGAAATAAACATTTGAAATTGGTCTGATGATGGTAAGCCATAAGTTGAATCACAGTTAATCAAAACAATATCCCACCTCAAAAGAATTGTCATTTTCATGAATAAAAATTATACTTATTGATTATTATGTTTGAATTTCATTAATCATTACTTGTGGATTGGTTTTCATATATGTTAATATCTTCAGTTTTGCTTCTTCATCCATAAAGCCTGAAGTTTTTACATTAATTTTTTTACAGTAAAAAAGACTGTTCATTCAACAGAGTAGGATCCCTGAATGAGGCAATAATTCTCCCGATATCCGTGTTATTTATGTTTATTGTTTTCCAATCTGGATAATAATGGCTACCCTCTGGCATTTTGTCTCCCTTTCTGCAGGTGGTTTACAAACCCAACAACAGTCAATGCCTTTTACAGTGCATCTACCAACCAGATACGTGAGTACCAGACTGTGGAGGGGGATTGCATTGATCCTACAGTTGCTTTTGGTAGATTGCTCATCTTCATATTTTAATTCTTCCAATCATTCGACATCTTTCCATCTAGTGTTTTCTTCAATTTCTGTAGTGTTTTTTAATGTAAGGCACTTTCACTTCCTTTCTACTTGTTACTCCATAAGAAGAATTTTATGTCACCATTGGCTATTAAAACTATAGTAAAACATAACCACAGTGAAGTTTTCCATGAAAAGGAACACATGTTTTCCTTTCATAACCATCTTGATTATTTTCTACATACTATCTTAGCATTTTATGAGGAAAATGACAGTTAACTGGGGGCAATTTTTTGAAAAAAGAAGCTTGAATTGTGTTGTGATTAATCCTAGGATGTAATTGTCTTTAGGATGTTTATTTCTGTATGTTGGATATGTGTAATTATATATGCTGCCTTGGTTAGCTTTAAATGTCAACTTACAGCTTTGGTTATCTGAGAGGATAGCCCTCATTGAGGAATTGTATATGTATATGAAAAGAGTGAGAGCAAGAGAGCAAACCATAGAGAAAGAGAGAGAGAGAGAAAGAGGAGAGAGAAAGAGAGAGAGAGAGAGAGAGAGAGGAGAGAGAGAGGAGAGGGCCCACTGTGGGCAGTACCATTCCTAGGCAGGTAGTCTTAAACACCATAAGAAAGTAGTCTTCCCCATTCCACCTGGATATCCATCCTATATGCAGTCACCAAAGGTAGAGGTTGATGTGGATGTCGGTGTACATGCTGACAGGAGCCTGATATAGCTGTCTCCTTAGAAGTCTGCAAGAGTCTGACTACTCAGAGGCATATGCTCACAGCTAACCATTAAACTGAGCATGGGGTTCCCAATGGAGAAGATAGAGTGAAGGCTGAAGGGTTGAGAAGGATTCGAGACACCATGAGGAAAACAACAATCCAACCAACCAGAGCCCCCAGGGTCTAAACCACCAGCCCGGGAGCAATTAGGGAGGGACCCATGGCTCCAGCATATATGCAAGGGAGCTATATATAAGTGGGAGAAGAGATCATTGGTCCCATGAAGGCTGGACGTCGTGGGGGGGCGGATACATGGGGTGGGGAGGTGAGGTACAGGGGAGGGTGGGTGGGGGTAACCAACGTGGGGCAGGAGGGGGGGGGGAAGGGTAGTGAGTTCCTGGGAGGGAGTGGGGGAATGGGGGTAAGGAGAGAACATCGAAATGTAAAAAAAATTTCCAATAAAAAATTTCCAAATTAAAAAAAAAAAAAAAAGAAAGTAGTCTTCATTCCTTCAAGCCAAACTAGAAGCAGCATCTTCCATGGTTCCTGCCTAACCTCATTAGCTGTGAAGGTGAGTTCCTCTGTCAGAGGTAATCTGTGTGGAATTCAAACAGACCTAACTTCATGTTCCTGCCTTGCCTTTTCTCAATGATGGCTATGGTTGGAAATGTAAATCAAAACATTCCCCCACCCCAAAGTTGCTTTTGGTAAAGGTATTTATCACAGGATTAAAACTAAAGCAGAACAAATGCTATGATTAATTCTTAAAATTTGTCATGGGAGAGGAAGCACCTAGCCTCTCAGAGACTTAAAGTGGCAGGGTGGGGGATACAGGAGGAGGGGGTACTCAGAAAACAAGAGATGGGGAAGGATTGTGGGAGGGGTGACTGGGACGGGTTATAAAGTGAATAAGCAAAAAAAATAAAATTAAAAAAAATATTACTTAGTAAAATAATACAGACCAGAAAGAAAAAATAATTTTCTCTCATATGCAAATATATGTTATAAATGTGAAAGTACAAGAGTGATTGTTTTGGTAAGAAGGAGTGGCCAGTGAGAGAAGTGAGACAGACAAGAAGTAGCAATGGGGAAGATGATGATTAAATACATTATTCACATACATTAAAATGTCATAATGAAACCCAATATTCTATTTTTAATATGCACCATAAAAAAGAAAATACAACAACAACAAAAAAAAATTGTCAACGTTCATTTGGCAAGAATTTAAAAAAAATTCTGACAGCATTCAGCATTGGTATTAAAGATCCTGCCACTGGTAGAAACAAATTAGGCAAGTTGACAATGTGTAAAAAGCCAGAGACATGCCTGCATATCTGTGACCATCATCTGCATGCCTGATCTATCCCAGGGTTTTGATTCACAATGTCTTCTTTGGTCCTCATTATCACAAACAACAAAACCCATGGGGGAACTTGTTAGAAATGCAACTTCTCAGATTCTAACTGATACACAAAATCTTGGATATGGGGACTCTAAAACTGGTTTTAATAAAACTTTCAAATTTCCAATTGTTTCTACTGAACTAAACGTTGAGGAAACTTTTCCACAGAACACAAAAAAGGCAAAAGAAACCAATGTGAGAATTCATGTGGCAGAGTATTGATGATAGCAGGGAAGGGAAATAGTTTATGTGTCCCTGTGCTGGAAATAAATGAATATGGGAAATTCATCTGAAGGAATAGATTTCAAAAGTGCAAGTTAGATGGTTATTATGAACATTAACATAGTTCCATAATAATTTGGTTTTTACGCCAACAGCAATCTTGAGAAAAATATGGACTATGAAACCACATTTAAAAAAAGTTGAAAATTATTTCAGAATAACCTATAGGTTTTTACAGTCATATCCATTTGTATTTAAAACATTCATGAGAAGGAAGAATCAAATTCAAGTTGGTGTTGTGAAAGTCTTGTGGGGGGAGCTGACGGGTCCAGGTTAAACTCTTTGGTTTTCCTTAGGGTTTTCTACCATTCCTGGATGACGAGCCTTAGGGCCCAGTCCTGCTTCTGTTTTGTTTGTCCTTGTTTCCATCTTTGCTCACTCCCTATTGATCACATCAAATTTTGATGCTTCAAAAGCATTTCCACATTGGGGAAAATATTTTTACTAAAAATTTGTATTTTGTGTGGGGTGTGGGGGGGGCATGCCAGGAATTTGGGAAAGGAAGAGGCAGCTTGCAAGAGTCGCTTCCCTTTTTCCCCCTTTGTGGGGGTTGAACCAGGTTATTTGGCTTGGTAGCAAGCATTTTATTCCCTGGCCATCTCACTGACCCAGATGTTTATTTTGATAGAAAATTTTTATTGAGAAACGTGTATGCTCAGGCACATGTCCCCAGTGGTAAAGTTTGTATACCCCCATAGGAGAGGCAGAGAGGTAAGGTCTTCTTCTTCTTTTTTCTTTTTATTTTTGTTTTGGTTATTTTATTTATTTATGTTTTCAAATGTTTTCCCTTCCCAATTTCCCCTCTGTAAACCCCCTAACCCATCCCCTCCCCCGCTTCTATGGGTGACTCCTCACCCTGCACCCACTCCCACCTCCCTGCCCTGGCTTTTCCCCTATGCTGGGCATTGAGCCTCCACGGACCAAAGGGGGTCCCCTCCTATTGGTGTCAGATAAGGCAGTCCTCTGCCACATATGCGTTTGGGGGGCCATGGGTGCCTCAGGTTTTCTTATGAGACTCTTTATCCAAAGATTTCCTGATTGTTTGGTGTTAAGGTTACATTGCCGAAGGTTTTTTTCTGCTTTTCATCATAGCAACAAAGGGGAAATTGGGTGTAATTTTTTTTGAAGCGCATGTTTTCACTTTGAAGTATCTCTAAATGGTTTGGTGGGGGGTTTGGTTCGAATGGTTGTGAGGGAAACTTTGGTGAATGGGAGGTTTTGAGAGGAACAAAAATGGGCCACCTTGATCAGGAGAACTTCAGAAAGGAGTGAGCTGGGCCTAAAGGATGAATAGTATTCTCTGGCAGAGCAGCTCTGGAGGGAAATTGTGAAGTCTATTCTGCTGTCCTGTGGGGGAATTTAGTATCTCAAAAATGTTCAGTTCCTTTGTCAGAAGTTGTACTTCTATAGGCTGTTTCTCTCTCTCTCTCCTCTCTCTCTCTCTTCTCTCTCTCTCTCTGTCTGTCTGTGTGTATCCCCTGTCTTTCTGTCTCTGTCTATCTCTGTTCCTCTATCTCTGTCTGTTGTCTCTATAAACTCTCTGTTTCTCTCTCTCCTCCCCCCTTTTCTCATAGCTACAAGGTTCAAACTTTCTTGAGAATCCAAAAAAGTTTCCAAATATCATTTTTCTGCTTGACCAAGTAGAAAAAAAAAGGCGCTGATGCCATGAAGTAGAAAGATGGGGGAAAAATGTCCTCAGAAATAAAGTGATGCCGCCATAGCTGGGATCTTTCATTTTTTCCTCTCCATTTGGGGTCAGCTTTGGGGTGCTGGGCACCCCCAATGTATCTTTTGTCCCTTTGTTGTTTTCCACTTTATTTTTGAATTTTGGGATTCACAGCTGGTATCTAAGCCGGTTCCGCCACTGGTACTTAATCACTTAAAAGCCAATTTCTATGATAACGAAAAAGTTTTAATATGCAACACTGGAAAAGGAAATTGGTCAAGGAACCTTCAACGTCTTCAAAATTCTGAGTGAATTAAAATTTAATAGCTTTTTTTATTAACAATATTGGGACATTCAAAATCTATGTAGCGTGGCTCATCTAATAAAATTATAAAAAAGTAACTTAATTACATGAAGTTAAGAAATTAGAGGATGTAAGATACTGTCTGGTGTGTTTTGTCTTTAAAAAATTTAAAAAGTTAGCAAATTTGGGGGCAGGATCATTTAAAATAAGCTTTAAAATTTAAAACAAAATTTTTTCATACTATTGTCCCTTTAGAAGTTGTGGTTTTTAATCATTATCCCTTATTTTTAAATTTTTTTTTCATGCCCTGTGGTGTTTTTATTAAAGTGTTTTGTGCCCCCCTTTCTTACGGGGACATTTCAAAAAACCCGTAAAGGGGACCCTTTTCCCCTGGATTAAATTTAAAAAATATTGTGTTGTGGCCCGCCCTTTGGGGTGTGGGAAATTTTAACCCAGATCCCTAGAAGGGGTTTTTTGGGGTGCTATTAACTCCTGGCAAATTTTTCTAGGCCCCCCTTATTTTTAAAATACGTACACATACAAAAACCAACACACAAAACACCTCACACACACACAACACACCATATGGCAATATATACATAATGGGATGTGGGAGGGATGTTTTTTTTTTTTTTTTCCCTTTTACTGAGTTGCTGTATAGGGAATTTTTCCCTTTTCTGACCCCTACACCCAGATTATCTGTTTCCCCTTTAGCTTTCTCCCATCCCCCCCAATCCCGGAAAGGGGCTTTCCCGATTGTCTTGGGCTTTTTCTTCTTTTAAATCAGTCAGGATGATATTCCTCAGGGGGGACTCCCTTTCCCGGGAGAGGGAAAAGCCCAAGGTTTTTTTACTTGATATTTCCAGAAAGCTTTTTAAAAATGAGTGTTTTTAAATTTTCCCAAAAGTGTTCTTTTTTTTTTCTCATTTCCCTCAATTTTGGTATTTACAGACTTAATTGCACCATCTAGTGATTTAAAAAGGGCACTTTATGCAAGAAAAAGGGGGAGAGATTAGTCTCTTCACTGGTGTTTCCATTTCTTTTAAATTTTTTCCCAAAAACTTCTGCTCCTTTGGGGAATTAAGGGGTACTAACAATAGTTCTGTCTCCTGGGTTTTCCCTTTCGGGGCCTTTTTCTTTCCCGGGAAGGGCTGACCCCTTTTAAAAATTTTCTGAGGAAATACCATTTTTAGGGGAACCCAATGGTTTTTGAAAGTCATGGGGGGAAAGGGGTTTAAAAAAAAACAAATTTTAAGCAGGTTTTTAAATTTAAAAGATTAAAAGGGTGTTTTTTTCCTAAGGGCCCGTGCTTGCTTCATTGTAAATTACATTTTCCCGGCAAGTTTACAAAAGAAACCTTTTGGGGGACTTTTTTTCCCCCCCCTTTCATTTCTGATTTTCTGGAAATACCCAAAATTTAAAACAGGTTTTAAATTTTCTTTTACACATCTTCCCCCTTTTGGGGTTTTCCCGGGGCCCCCCCCATCCCCCCCAACCCCTCCTCTGGCTTCACTGAAGAAGTGAAAAATTGAGGGGATTTTTTTAAAAAGGAAAATCTTTTTTGATTTGGGGGTTAAATTTTACAGAAAGTGGCCATCTGTTTAATTGGTTTCCCATTACGTTTAAAAAAAACTTTGTAACGTTTATTTATTGGGTTCCCTTCCTGTTCATTATCAAATTTTTTGAATTTTTGCCAAAGTTGCTGCTTATTGCAGTAAAGAAATTTAGTAAAACAGGGAAAACCCATAAGGGCTTGTTTAAAACTTTCCCCAAACCCTGCTTTTTTTTTGCAGAACCCTGAGGGTGGGGCCATTTTTTAAAATTAAATTTTTTTTGCAGGCAAATTTAAAGCTTATTTTTGCCCCTTTTCAAGGGAGTATCCTGTCTTCCCCAAAAATAAAAGTGTTTGTGTGAAGTTTTAGTGATTTTTAAATTTGTTGTAATTTGGGGAATGCCCGTGAAGAGCTGTCGCCAATTTAATTACATTTTAATTTGGGAGTTCAGTTAAATGGAAGGCAAAGGCCGAGATCTTTTCACCCCAAACCTTTGCTTTTTTCCCAAATTTTTGAAAACTGGGTAAATTAAACATCCCACTTTTCAAAGGGACAAAGTAAAAGCCCCCAGTGGGGAGCTTAAGTATGATTAAGGGGGTATGATTTGGGGTTTTGCCTTTTGGGCCCCTTTCTGTTCTGTTTGCTGCATGATTGGGGCACCCCGTAAAAGTGCTTTAGGAAGGGTTTTTGGGGTAGATTTTTTAGACTCCAACATAAGGCCAAAAGGTTTAAAATTGTATTTCTCAAACAGTATGTCGACACCCTTGGGTAGACCATTAAAAATTTATCAACAGAAAAAAAGGGGAATACATCCTGCTTTAGTTTGCAACTGAAAAGCTGCTCAGACACAAGCAGAAGAAAATGCTATGCTCTGGGGTACAAAAAATTTGCCTTGACTAAAAGGGGAATGAAAAAAGCCAGGCACAAAAAGGAAAATGTACTATTTCATTCCATGCTTATAAAAATTTGGAGGGAGGAAAATTTTATCCAAATGTTTGAAGTTAAAATTGTAGCCAAACTTTTTTGGGGTTATTTTCTGAGGGAAATTTCAAAAGTATTTTGTCCCTTTAAAGACCAATGGTTATATTGGGGTGGTTTTTTTTACAAAATTTTCCCTTTGGGTGACGGTGATATAGCTCAGTATTTAAGATATTACCTAGCAGGGGTGATGCTTTGAGTTTTCCCTTCCCAGCCCCAACACACAAAATATTTTGGGCCCTTTTCTCTGGGGTTGGTAATCCTTGATGTTAGTAGCAAAATTTTTCCCTTTCCTCCCCCAAAGGTATTTGGGGAAAAGCATTTAGTAAAAAAACAGTATCTTGGCTTTCTCATAGGTTTTCCTTGGGCCAAGTTTAGTTTTTAGAGGTATAAATCAGGAAAACATGTTCTATACATTACCAGGACACAGATATTTTTTCAGATTTGCCACAGAGCCTCAAATTCTGAATTCTGCTATTATAACTACAGATAATCTATAAGCTAAGTGAGTATGGCTGGGCTTCAATCAAACTTTATTTACAGAAAAGCAGCATGTTGGATCAATGCATGGGTTACAGTTGTAGTAAAGCCTATGTGAGGATTGGCTTCTGGGAGCTACCAAGGCAAATCTGATCTAGCTTCTATGGTTCTTTGAATCTAGTCATGTGGTAGTAGTGTCTGGAAGAGTGAGCCGCTCGTATCCAATTTTTATTTCTAATAATATGGATTGGTCTCTAACATTAAAGCTTGTTATATGTGTTCATGTCACTGTGAATTTGTTGTGTGCCTCATCCAGTATTAAGTTTTTATGTTTGTATATCCAAATATATATTAAAGAATTATTTTAAGCAAATACAATCTTGGCTGAAAAATAATCCTGGCCTGAGGGTTAACCTAACAGTTTTATTATATTTACTGTTATACCCAAGAGATTTTGCTGTCCCAGTTTAATTACCGATGTTGAGCTAGAGAAGATAATAAGCCTTTGTCCAGAGGCTGGGTTTATACTGACATTTAAACCAGAGAGCTAATCCTGAAATCAAACATAAATGTGTTTTCCTGTTAAGGACAAAAAACTATTTTTAAAAATGGGAGAAGTTCCCCAAATTTTTTGTTACATCGCGAAAACCCCTAGAATGGAAGCCAAGTTAGTGAATATTCACCTGTGGATTTACGGGAAATTTTAAAGGAACAAATAAAGTCTTGAATTCATTTTATGCTCTATTTGGAGGGCTGAGGGAAAAAGGGGAAAACAAAAAAAACCCCAAAATTTAGGAACAATGTTTTCCCTAATTATGGAAAGGGTATGGAGATACAAACAAGGATTTACACAAATTTCTAATTATCCAGAACCCCAACTTACCTGTTGCTTGTGTATTTAAAAGTGTTCCAAAAACTGCGGAACGTAAAAAGAGTTCTTAAAAAAATTTACCCAAAAAAATTTAATTTCAAAATTTCTAAATTTTCATTAAAAAGTTTTGGGTGTTTTCTAACAGTGTTTGCCCCAATTTTTTCCAAAAATTGGGTAAATTTAAAAAAACATAAAAATAAATTTTTCTAGTAAAAAAAAACATTTTTACTCTCTTCCTAATTTGGGATTAAGTTAAGAATCTTTGGATTGGGGTTTTGTACTGTAATGTCTGAATTTTAAAAAATTGCTCTTTGAAGCACTGACCCCAAATAGTGGGAAAGGAAAAATTGGGGTTTTTTACTATGGATAAAAAGATTCTAAAAAAATTGGGTCCTTTAAGGGGGTGAAAAAGGGTGGATTTAAAAACGAAAGTCCCCGCTGTGAAGGCATTATGATCTTATTTCAGATCTCTAGTACCCATGAAAAATTGGACATGGGAACACAAAATCTAAAAAACCCACTTTTAAGGATGAAAGGATAGAGGTTGAAGCCCCTAAATCTTAATTTCCACCTACTTTATGAAACCCCAGTCTCAAAAAAAAAACTGGAGAGCAATCCATGAAGGGAAAACCCAAGTGTCAAAAATCTGGGCCTAAACATGCATAAAAACACACACATATCTAAGGGCTATCTGAATGATTTTACTTGAGGGTTTTGTCCCAAAATCAGCAAATGAATTTTAGCTTAGAATTAGGGTAAAAATTCCTAATTTAAAATTTTTAAATGGCCCCGAACATATATCTGCAAATTTTTTTGGGGAGTTTATACAAAATTGGGAGTCTTAGTTTTGATGAAACAAAAAAAATAGGAGAGATGTCTTAGAAGATTCAAACAGTTGCTTTTAAATTGTAAAGACCCCAGGTTTATTGTCAACACTCAATTTTGGTGACCATAACCACGTGAATTGTTGTTATGTAAGGTAAAATTGAGTTAAAAAGGGGTCTAGTGTCTCTTCAAAGGGTTCCACAGGCACCTGAATACACACAAACACATAAAATGAATATATTTTAAAAAACATTGAAAAAATCTGAAAAATGCCGAAGATGTTTTATATCCTACATAAATTCATTCAAAATTTAATTTATTTTGTAAAAATAAATAAAAACAAAAATCATCTTTATGAGCAGCCGATAAAATTTTATCTTTACTTTAAAAAAGTAAAAATATATGTATACCAAAAAATTGTTTATAAAAAGGGCTTTAATATTTATGATTAGAAATACCTTTTATATTTACAGAGGTATACCCCACCTATACAAATGGGCCCAAAAGTCAAACATTTTTTGGGGGCAACCATGTTGTGAAAGGAAAAGATTAAGAAGCCCAGATCTGAACATATTCTGACTTAATATTTTAGAAAAATTTGGGAAAAAACCTTATTTCTGGGTATCCAAAGTTCTCTGAAGCTCCTTCCCATACTAATTAAAGCTTAGATATATAAAAAACCCTGGGAAAAATTTTATAAAATAACAGAAAAATGAAATTTCCCGAGGCTGAGTAGTAAAAGACTTATGACTTCTTAAATTGCTTTCTGATTTATCACTCTGGGGGAAACCAATTACCACATCATGAGGGCACTCAAGAAGATTGTGGTGAGGGACACAAGTGAAAGGGTCCAGAGGACTTTTTGCCCTTTCTACACCATGCCCGATCCCTTAGTTTTAAGCATTTGAGTCCCGTCCAACAAAACCTTCATTTTGACTGCATCTCCTAAGAGGCCTTTTGGGCAGATCATCCCCCCAGTAAAACTGCTTCCAAATTCCGAACCAGGAAACTGTGAAACAGTACATGTTTATGGTTTTAAGAAAAAATGGAGAAAGAATTTTCTATACAGCATTAAAAACCCTCCAGATAATGAGTTGAACTGGGATGTAAAAGCAAAATATGATAACGGTATTAATAAATGTGTGCTTTTCCCAAGGGGGGAAAAAATTTGATTT
>JAJTUV010002508.1:0-134997 GCA_021653895.1 Mastomys natalensis
GTCTACAACAAACACAAACATGATACTTCTAAGGTTTCTCGTGATTCAATTGCCACTTTACCATGGACCTATGACCATGGACCTTATGACGCCGCTTTACCGCGGACCTTGTGACGGCCCTATCCACCGGGCACTTTCTGTGACGCTGCTTTTCCGCGGACCTTGTGACGGCCCTATCCACCGGGCACTTTCTGTGACTCCGCTTTTCCGCGGACCTTGTGACGGCCCTACTCACCGGGCACTTTCTGTGGCAATAAATATACCTGTACCGCCGTTCCTAGCTGCTGAGTTCTGAATCCAACGAAGGTGAAGTCCTCAGTTTCCCCGGACGGGCCACCATATGTCGCGTCCGCCTTGGCCAGCAAGTAAGACGCGACACGATAGGATCCTTCTCAGTCGGCTTTATTCCAGGAACGACTCTTGACATAGGGATGGGGAACTGGACGGGGGACCTGGACCAGGAAGGGAAGGGAAGGGCCTGGACCCCAAGCAGCAGAAAGGAGCTGCTTATATAACTGCCCTAGGCGGGCTGGGTGATGTGTCCTCCCAGGATAGGTTAAGCTGCCAATACCTTATTAGCATAAGCCCGCTCAGAAGGGGCACGAGGCCGACACATGCTCAAAGGACTTGTTTACCAGTTTCTGAGCTGGCCACTCTGGAAGCCAGCTGCTTACATTGTCAGGTGCTGGTCATACGACTTTACAACTGTAAACACGGCTGCCTACAGTGGAGAAAGAGGAACACTCCTCCATTGTTGGTAGGATCGTAAGCTGGTACAACCACTATGGAAAGCAGTCTGGCAGTACCTCAGAAAATTGAACATAGTGTTACCTGAGGACCCAGCTATACCACTCCTGGGCATATGCCCAAAAGATTTTTCAACATACAACAGGGCCACATGCTCCACTATGTTCATAGCACCCTTATTTATAATAGCCAGAAGCTAAAAAGAACCCAGATGTCCTTCAACAGAGGAATGGATACAGAAAATATGATACATTTACATAATGGAGTACTACTCAGCTATTAAAAACAATGAGTTCATGAAATTCTTAGGCAAATGGATGGAACTAGAAAATATCATCCTGAGTGAGGTAATCCAATCACAAAAGAACACACAAAGTATGCACTCACTGATAATTGGATATTAGCCCAAAAGCTCACAATACCTAAGATACAACGCATAGACCACATGAAACTCAAGAAGAAGAAGGAAGACCAAGGTGTGGGTGCTTTGGTCCTTCTTAGAAGGAGTATCAAAATACTCAGCCAAAGCTCCCAGAGTCTAAACCTCCAGCCTGAGAACACAAAGGGAGGGACTCATGGCTCTACCTGTATAGGTAGTTGAGGGTGGTTTTGCCAGGCATCAGTGGAAGTGGAGGCCTTGGTCCCTGAAAGTTTGGATTCCCTAGTGTGGGGGAATTCAAGAGCAGGGAGGCAGGAATGGGAGGATGGTGGGATCACACTCTCATAGAAATAGGAGGAGGAGGGATGGGATAAGGGGTGGATAGGAGAGGAGATAACATTGAAAAGTAAATAAATAAAATATCCAATAAAAACAACCAGATAATGGGTCTGGCAATTGTAGTTGAGCAGTTGAGAATTTTTGTCAACAATTTATTATGGGGATTTTGTATAATCCTTAAGGACAAGTGTCAGAGGCAGCCCTGCTTATACACTCAAGGCCTAAAATCAGCAATAGGCCTGACATACATGCCTGCTAGTACCAAGTCTTGGGTCTCTGTGGAAAAACACTGAAACAGATGACTAGAAGCTATTGTAAACAAGCAGCTTTGGTGGAGGGCTGCCAAGCCTGAGTAGTCACAGACCTTGTAGATAGGTAACCTTGGTGGATAGTACCAACTTAGATAAAGACAAGTGAATCATAGGCGGAGTCATAGTGATCTGTCCCCTGAACCTTCACCCAGCTGACACTCTGTTCTGGAAGATATCTGTACTCCCCTGAACACTTACACTCCTGCGTCATCCCCTTCCCCACATCCTGCCTATTTGTGTATATAACCTGTGTGTAAAAAAGTAAAGATTACAGTTTGATCAGCCTATAGACAAGCCGTGTTCCTTGTGTTTGCCCGTTTCTCCTCATTCTCTCTTAGGTGATCTCCTCGGACGCTGTTTAATGCCCTGCAGGACAGGACAGACAAGGTACTGTAGAAGAGGCCCATGAAACTTTAAAAAGATTGGTGAGAAATACTGTTGCTGAGACAAAACATGATGCCAACCTGTGAGCTTGCTGAGTGCCCTGACAAGGGTGATTGGGGAGCTGTTTTGGATATATGTTCCTGACACACCTTTGCTTGACTATATCCCAGATGGGACAAGCTGCCTTGTCTCAAGTTTTTAGACTTTGTGGCATAGAGAATCGAAAAGAGAAATTATGTTTCTTGTATTCTTCTTAAAGATGACCAGCTATTAGGACTCAGTCATGTACTGGTCTAGACATCAATCCTGACAGGGCCTTACCAACCTAAGACATAAGTGAATTACTTTTGATAATGCATATTTCATCACTAGTAAGGAAGGCATTCTTGTCAGAACAACCTAAGACAGACTTAGTCTTGTTAATGAAATAAAAAAGGGGGAAAGGTGGAGAGCCTTTGGGGCTGCTTGTCAAGAAGCTGACATGAGCCAAGGACAAGGAAGTAGGCTTCAAGCAGGAATCTAAATATTAGACTAGAACAAAGAAATAATTTCAGACAGAAATCTAAATTTTAAGCTAGAACAAGGAAGTAGGCTTCAGACATGAAAATGACCTTGGGCTAGGATAGGGAAGTAGGCTCAGATACTTTGGTCATCCTGATAAGCCTTTAGAAACAGTGATCACAGGAGTGTTCACGTAACTGGGTTTAATGCCTTGCTTGCTGTTTGACTATTTGTGTTTATTATATTGCTTGTTCCTCGACTATTTGCATCTATTGTATTGCTAGACCCTCAACCTAGAACTGACCTTAATACATGCATGTAATCAAAATGGTATAAAAGCATAAAGGAAGAGGGGGGTCTAGGATAGGGGGGTTCTAGGGAGGGGAAATGGGGAAAGGAGATGACATCTGTATTGTAAATAAATAAAATATCCAATAAAAAACTTTATTTACAAACAAACAAATGAACAAAACAAAACAAATAAAATTGGTACTTCATGGTGGCTCAAATCAAAAGTAGAGGAGAACCGGCCTGCGGTGGCACATCGCTGTAGTGCTCGCGCTCTGTCGCTAGGGCGCTGCGTCCGTCCCGTGTTCGATCCTTCCCGCTGTCCTTCAGTGGGAAAAAAAAAAAAAAAAAAAAAAAGTAGAGGAGAAAGGAAAAACCAGCAGCCGATCCTCAAGTTGGGATGGCAAGGCAAGATGCGGAAGCTCCTTGGGGGTGAGGAGGGTGTCACCCTCTTCCATGCATCCTGGGGTGTCCCTGTTCGGGCACCAGTCATGAGCCTCTTGCCCCTGATCAGCTTTTGTGCTCTGACAGTCTCGGGATTTAGAGGAGCTTGGGAACAGGGTCTCAGGCAGTAGTGAATACGGTGGGTATAAACGGCCTGGGAAACTATTTCAGAGGACAGCTTATTTATTGAAATAGAGGGGCCAGATTATATAGCTAGAGGTGGGGGAGGACCTTCCATTCTTTTCATCAGGATTAACAGACTGACTTTCATATGATTTTTTGAGAAGCCAGTCTAGTGGGGAAACAGAAGTTTTACTGGCTTTATCATCAAGTGGCCCTTTCTCCTGTGGAGGCCTAAGTAGACCCAAGCCTGATTTGGGTAGGGAGCAGTCCTATTCCTGCTGTGCTCTCTGGTGTGGCCCACCGCCCCACACTCTGGGAGCTGTCTGGGGTATGGGCAGTGTTCTACCATCTGTCATCTGGCTTGGGACAGGTGACAACCTAGAGTGATGAGCTGCCTAATATGGTTGTTAGGATCTTAACTCAGGTTCATTGGAAGAGCAAGAAGCACTCTTAACTTATAAACCATCTCTCCATCCTCATGAATACACCTTTAAATATTTCATTTCATTATAAAACAATCTTGCGGGTGTCAGGCCCAAGCATTCCGTAGGAACAGGTCAGAAAGGGCCACTTGCCTTAGCATATTCCTGTGGTTACATATCAAAAGCCCATGCTTGCCTTGAGGCTCCTGTGGTCCCTATTCATATGTACCTCTAATACATTTCAAAGCCCACACCAGCATCCTGGCTCTTCCAACCTCCTTCTCTACTCTGAACACCCAAGCTTCTTCAGTTCACAGGCTCCTTCCCCTGGGCTACTTGTGCTTTTTATAACCTACACAATTTTTCCATGCCCACTTCTCCAGCTCTGGCGATGGTCAGCCTGCTTCATATTCTCTCTGCTCTGGACTCTGACAGGTAGCTCTGGCTGTTTTCTCTTTTTTAGTGATAATAAAAACCTCCCCATTCTTGGAGTAACCCTTTCAGTTATTTCTTTATTGTGTGCTGACTTACATCTGGTGCTGAATCGTGGGGGTAGGGTGGGTGGCAGACAGGAGGGAAGGGTCTAAGCAAAGGCACAGAACGCTGACAAACTGACTGATTCATGGGTGGAAAGGACTTTAGAGATTTTGCTTTATTTTTGTAAATATAAGAGGGAGAATAGCCAGAGCCTTTGGGAACTTCCAAAATAAGCCGTGGCTATGTCTCTGGGGCAGAGGGTAGAGGGGCAGACTTGTCAAGGGCCAGGGCTCTTGGGAGCAGAGAGAAGAACAGGAGCAGGAAATCTGTATGGGTTATACAGAAAAACAGTAGTTGCAGGTAGGTAAGGGAATCCTCTGAACTGGAGCAGACTGGAATAAGCTGGGGTAATCTGGAGGTTAGCATGCACCATGGGTATATGTTAACAGGCAGCATAATGCCTCATCCACCAGAGGAAAGAGAGATAGGGAAATGGTTCTTCCTGGCAGGCAGAAATCTGTTTCACAGGTTCTGAGCAACAGTGGAAGTATCTGCCAGCAATCCTTCTGTTTTTCCTGCCAGAATCCAGCCCCTGCTGAATACAATAAGGATAGCATTACCTCACTTCCCTGAGAAAAATCCACAGGACACCATTCTCCTTTCCTGAGCCTGAGCCTCAACCACACTAAACAGTTGATAGACTTGTTTATATCTCCTGCACCTTCATAAAGATGATCCCAAACTATCGATTCTCCTGTCGCCACCTCCTAAGTGTGGGGATTGTAGGTGTGTGCCACCATGCCATTTCATTATTAGATCACACTAATCAAGTAATAGAAGCACCAGCAGCATTTACACCAAATGTATTTTGAAATATTTTTTGGCACCAGGCAACATACAGTATTAGTAGATAGTGAAAACAAATACACAAATTATAGTTAGCAAAGGCAGCCACTTTTAGCATCCTGATTTATGTTTAATGGTTTTGAACTACACAGATTCCAACTTCCTAAGCCAAATAGAAAATCATTAGTAGGGTTTTAATTGTAGACATCATTTCCCTTATAAACCTCTACATTATGAATGAGATGCTCTAAAATAAAATCAAGTTCATTTCTGATGATGCACTGAGCGATGCCAATGCCTATCAGGCAGACAGGTTGCTGTCTAGCATTTGCTTGCATTTTGGAGTGCTGTATGAAAGCAGTGAGCAGAGCTGTTGAGGAGGTCCACCATCAGGGTAGGCAGCAGTTGGAAGCCATCTTCTTCAATCATCTTCTCCACAGATCTTCAAGAGCACTGTTCTGTAGTCTCCAGAAGTATCTGACTGCAAACAACAGGACGGACAGGGAAGATTAAACACAGCATAAATAAGGAGGGGATTAGAGAAGAATCAGACTCCACAGTGTTAGGGGAGTCACTTGGGCAGGAGACATGTGAGCTGCATCATTTCAGTACAGCACACCTGCCGAGCTGTCATTCTTTCATTCTTGAGGACAGCTGTGCCCCAGTCTAACATGTTCTCTGCAGTTCCTAATGTTCAAATCCTCCTGGAGTAGTGCGACTAGAAAGATTTCAGCAACGACATGATATTACATATTAGCTGCTAACAGAAACTCTAAAATCTGTAGCTTAATAAAAAAAATAATGTTAACTGACACATCTATTTGCAATTTAAACACTTACCATGGGGCAACTGGAGGTGTCACTCAATGACCTATAATATTCTTAGCATGTGTGAAACCCTGAGTTGAATTTTCAATATAAAATGCTTAAACAAAATGTTTATTTTGTGTTAACTATTGTAACCCTTATAAAACATCTATGCAGCAGAGTGTGAACTCTCCTATTCTCCGCGTAACAACTACAGAGGCTAAGAAAGGTGCCCTCAAATCAGAGAGCTAAGCCCTCACTCCTGCTGTGTCAGTTTCCTGGGAGATTCAAACATTCCATCCTGCAGGAAGCTGCCTGAGCAGGGAGGTAAACAACTCCAAACAGCTTTAGGAAACTGATCAAATTCTCTAGGCCTTTCCTTACCAGAGTAAGCAATAAAAACCAGCAGTTCCTCTCAGACCAGCCAAGCTGCAAAGACTGAGTCCAAACAGACTGCCTGGGAGAAGGAAAAACCAGACAAACTGCCTGAAAGAGGTTTAGACCAGAGTCACTTAGAAAGGACACTCTCCAACCCGTTCAGCTGCCTGCAGGCTGTGCAGTGTGTTCCAGGTTGTCAGCTTTGGTGAGCAGTCTCCTACCCTGGGGTGGGCTTTGGTATAGCTGTCTGTGAGTCATTTCTAGCCCCTAAAGGAGGTGTAGTGGTCCCCCAAGCAAGCAGAAAAAGGTGCTGGTTGAGAAACGATAGTCATGTCAGCTAAAGGGTTAGCGCACAGCTGTCACATTCTCTCTACAAGAGACATCATTAGAGGCAGACTCAGCATTCTACCTGGGGTGCCTTAAATCTTCACATTTAAGTGACTTAGTCGGCTATTATTTCTTGTTACTTAAGTTCATGTTTGGAAAGGTATAGGTAGGGTAGATATTAAGGTCATGTTGAGTAATGTAGCAGAGTCATTGGATAGAGAGGCTGGACACAGTGTCACAGTAAGAGACACAACAGGATTAATGCACAGCCTCCCATTGCTGCAGATGATGGAATTAACCCTTTCCTCCCTCGGTTTTCCTAAGTTTTGCATTGTCACTTGCAGCCTTCTTTGAAACTATTGGCAGTCAGCCACACTCACTTTGCATTAAAAGAAAGCTTCCAGTCACTGTGAGCTGACCTGTATACCATGGTTTAGGGTTTGACTTGCCAAAAGAATACACCTCAATGAGATGACTCGTCAATTCTGGTAATACAAGTTTGATCCCGAGAAAGCACATGGTGGAAGGAGAAAACTGTTTCCACAAGTTGTAAACACAACACACACACACACACACACACACACACACACCACACAAGCACGCCAGTATGCAACATACACTCACACATGCAAATAAATAAATGAAAAGATACACAAGAAGCTTATAATAGGACCATGGTTTGCTATAGGGACTAAACAAACATCTGTCCTATCTCTTGCTTCATTTCTCTAGATAGTCAATATTGCATTTTAGAAATGCTGTTTTACAAACGTGCTTAGCTAGACTAAAAATAACTTTGGGCATCATTTGTACCTTCCTAATTACATCTTATTTATTGTTCTTACGAGACAGGCATGGATCTGGGCACAGTATGAGCCAGGGCCACCTAAAGATACTGTGTCTCAAAGGGTCAGGTATGGTGACATATGCCTGCAATCCCAGCATATCACAGGCAGAGGCAAGAGGATCGAGAGTTGAAGGTTATTTGTGGCTACATATACAGTTTAAGGTCAGCCTGGGCTACATGAGAGAGCCTGCCTCAACGCCCCTCACCCAACACACACAAAAATAAAGGGATGAAATACTTCAGCTGACCTGCTGCTAACAGTACTCCATGGTTCTCTCTCCTCCTGACTTCTTCCCGCATTTACCCTCACATTGTATCAGTACAAACAATTGAGCCTTTTCAAGTTTCAGTAGCTCTTCAAGTTATTACAGATCTAGTCTAGGCTCTCATCTCTTGCCAGTGGTGTGAGTACAACTGTATCAGTCTAAGTGCCCGTCATTAAGTCTTGCAGTTTTGTATACCATGCTCAGTGACCATCCTATCCCGCTAGAGCACAAACATTTCCTAGTCCTTAGCTTGTATTCTGTCCTCAGGATACAACATCTTCATTCGCCCTCCTGGAACATGCTCTTCCCATGACTTCTGTCCCACCACTCAGGCCTGAAAGTGCTCCCTCCCCTCAGGCATCTCAACCTTCACCTTCTCTGCTACTCGGCCATTATGTGGCAGTGATGGGTAAAGCTCAACTCTAAGCTTTCTCTTCCTCACTCCACATTTTCTGTCTATGGAATTTCACCCTTATGCAGAGATTCAGAAGCATGACCATTGCAGTTTGGCTATGGAATGTCCCCCAGAGCTTGAATGTCTGGTGCCCAGCTGGTGGCACTGTTTAGAAAAGTTATAGCACCTTTAGGAGGTAGAGGCTTGCTGGTGTTGTGTGTAATTTTAGGACGCATGTTTCCCTTTGCTTGGTCTCCTTGCCCAGTGCCGCAGCCCCCTTGACTTAGCTCCGAGACCATGCTACTGCTGCTACAGGCTCCATTTCCATCATGCCTGTTCCTTTTTGCCCAACACCAAAAATGGCCGACTCACCCTGGTTCCCGTGGCTGGCTTGTTAAGCTGCAAACCTGTCCTTCCTGAGAATGCCAGGAGCTACTGCTCGAGTTCCACAGACTGACCCGAGCGGTTGGCTACACTGACCACCAATGACCATTCCGCGGTTTTGCCCTCTCTTGCTCACCTAAATTGCTGCAAATGGAAACCACCAGACAGCCTTAATATTTAACACCAGCCAGATTTGTATCAGTAACTCTCCAACCCCAATATGCCCACACAAAGAACACACAACTCAGTTATAATGTTTATGAGCTGCACGCCTAGATTGGGCAGATCTACCACGACACTACTATTCCCCAGCTATGAGATCCCTTGCTACTGTGGCTCCTCCAGGCCACGTGATTCTTCTCCATCTTCCATATCTTCTTCCATCTTCCCTCTCTCTGTCCCTCCATCTCGAGTCATCTCTCTTTCTCTCCTTCCTCTCTCTCCTTCTCTAAAACTTCTAACCCTACCTTTCCCTTCCACTGCCCAATCACAGGCTCTAGCTTTTTTTTTTGACCAGCTAAAATGGGGAGAAGGTTGACATGGAATCACCTGTGTACTCCTCATAGGGGGCAGCCCCTCTTCAGGAAGCAGAATTAACATCAAAATACAAACAGCACCAGGGCAATCCACAACAGTGTGGGCTATTAGTTTAGTTTTTTCTAGCCATGGCCCCAGCCAGCTTTCTGCTGCAGCTCCCGTCCTCCTGTCCTCCTACTGCCTGTTGTCATGCCCTTCTATGTCATAATGGATTCTTTATCTCTTGAACTGTAAGCCAAATGTGAACTCTTTATCCTTTAAGTGAGTTAGTTAGTGAGATTGTTTGTTTATTCATTCACTTATTTTAGAAACCAAGAGTCTCACTGTGTAGCTCTCGGTGGCTTAGAACTTACTATGTAGATAAGGCTTGCCTCTTACTTAAGAGATCTGCTTGCCTCTGCTTCGGATTGCTGGAATTAAAGGCATGTGCCACCATGCCTGATTCCTAAAGCTGTTTTCATCAGAGTATTTATAGCAGCAACAGAAGGCACCTGGTGCAATGACTCTTACGATGGACCCATACCAGCAACCACTGCGCTGACCTCTTCAAGTACTGCCTCCTAGTGTATCCCAGTCTCAAGACCTGCAGGACCAGGAACTTCCTCACTCTTCCCAAGGACAAACCCTCTTCTCTGATCCTCATGTAGAAAACTGCACTTCTTGCTCTTTCCCAAGATAGGATCCTGGATGTCGTCCTTGACACGTTTTCCTCGATTCTCTTACCAAATCCTAGGTCCCTCCCTCTTGTGCTTCCAGTTTGGCTGTGTTACAGTCTTCCACCCCAGTCAGAACTACTCCAGTGTGTCTGTGTCAACCCCCACACTCATCATCCCATGTCTCCCCTAGTCCCTGCTTAAGTCACCAGAATTGTTTTTAATGACAGAGACATCGTCTACCATTCTCACCAACTTCACAATCCCTTGTGCTAAAGACAGGACTATTTAAATGGTACCACAGAATTCCTGCATGGCCTGACCCCTCTACCTGTTTTCAGAGTTTCTTCTGCCTCAAGATCTTTCCAAGTTTATCTATCCCACATTCTTTCTTTAGAATATTAGGCTAGCTCCATGCATACAGGCACAACAGTCTCCTTGCTAATGCCTACTGAACCTTCCAGATCATCTTTCCCCATAGAAGCTTTTCTTGTCAGTCAAGTCCTCCTGTTATATGGACTTTTAGTACCATGTCTCTCTCCCTCACATGAAAGTAGTGATTTTTACACATATTTGTAATTTCATAGGAGCAGAAAGTTATTTCTCCACGTAACATTAGCCCTGAGTCTGACACCGAATTCCCTTAATAAATATTTGTGCTTAGAGGAATCCAGCACAAATTGCCCAGCTTTGGAACTCTGGGTGAATTCATTTCACTATGTTATGCTTAAGTATTCCCTGAAGTAGGTTTTCTAATTAAACAATTGACTTAAGGTTCCTTTTCCTTTGGCGTCTTACCGTGATTCTCTTTCTAAGATGCATCTTAGGACCCTGTTGACCAGCAGAATTCCAAAGGAGGTGCCTAGTTCCTGCTGTTGACCTGATAGGCAGACTTGGGACCCATTGCTCTAAGAAATGTTCCTTTCCAACCCCCAAATGTCTTTTTTTTGGCAGTTCCTATATTTCTGTCTTCCATACTGCACATTAAAGACTTGGCTAGTTTATGCTGTTCAATTGCCTTCTATGTTAATGCCTTCTTTAAGCCTTCATCTAGAGTCTATATTCTAGACTATGAGATTATTCAGCTTCTCGGACTAGCTACTCTATTGTCCTTATAGAGCATTTTTTATTACTGACTTGGGCAGTCTAACAAAAATGCAGTCTCATCTAAATTTTCATTAATGTACTTTTTATTTTAGACAGGGCCTCAAGTATGGAATACAGGTTGGCCTCAAACTAGAGATCCTCCTGGCTCAGCCACTTTCAAACTATGGATATTATAGGCAAGTGTCACTACGCCTGAATTGTCTCGTGAGGAAAGGAGGGTTGTTTTTTGTTTGTTTGTTTGTTTGTTTTTTGTTTTGTTTTTAACGTACACTCTCCCTTTCCTTCTCACCAGTTATCATCTATGAGAGGACTGAACTGTATTTAGATGTCTGACTAACGGGACAAAGCAGAGGATGACAGAGTCCAAGAGCAGAATTATGCAACATTTCCATGTTCTAACTCCTGAGTTTCAGAAACAACCATCTTTCAAAGATCCCACTGACCAGCCAGGAATCCATGAATGAGATTACCTGTCTACACGTGCAGCAGGGAGAAAGAACGGAATCTGAATTATTTCACATCTCAAACCGGACTCTTCAGTGGTGGATTTTTCTTTCTCTCAAACTACAAAGAGTTTAAATGTCTCCTAATAAAGTAAGTGTCCATTATGTGAACCATGGGGAACAGAGAGCCGCAGTTTAATCTAATTTTCTGGTTTGCTGAGGGTGAATCAGAAGCTCTCCTGGTGTTCCAACCTTGTTACTGACAATTGTTATAAAACGTATGAGTCTGCTTTTCTGCCTGGGCAAGTACAGTGTGGTTAACGTTATTGAATCTTCCTATGATGATTGAAAGTATTGTAATGTGTCAGGATCAATTCAAATAGAGTTGAGTGTAGGCTGTTGACAAAATCCATGCTAAGTCCTAGGTAGAGCCTGTTGCTTTTTCGGATCAGTTATGACTTTGACTTACCATGCATCTTGCCCAGTCAAAGTTTAGCAGAAAACAAAGACTCTGGTTTTAAAAGCACAAAGGAATTTGGTGAGCACCTCTAGCTGATTGGCTAAAGTGAATACATTCATTAGCTCCTTAAAAAAAAAATCCTTTGTGAGCCCTGATGCTGGAATGCTTCTAAGATAGTTAGAGATCCCCAGGTCAACGTGTATGCCTGGTTAAAGGTGTCTGTTATGGGTAGGGCTGCATGGTGGGTAGAAGGAAAGACTCCAACTACTCAATGTGACACAGGAACATGGCCTAGGCTAGACATTCCCAGTTGCCAAGGCTAAACATCACATTCCTCAGGGACGAGGGCTCCAGAGTCCTAGGGGCTGGAGGAGTAGAGCTAACAAGAATCAGGATCCACACAGTGTACAGTAATCCCACAGCTAGCCTGGGGTGTGTGCTTCTAGCTTGAGACTCTCAACACTTCCCTCTGGCTGCCAGTTGCTATCCTATTTGTCTTAATTCTTCTGGGCGCTGATTCTCAGAAGGTAGCAGCTTACATCCCCAAAGCTGATTTTCCTGAGAAAGTTTGTAGAGTATCTAAGAACTCAGAGATGAATAAGATAAGTCATGCAGCCTGTGGAACCTTTGTGGAGCCAGACTCTACGCTGGGTGACTGGAAAGGATGGGAAGTTCACTCAACCTCAGTGCCCAAACTGGTTCAGGAAACCAGACTGGATTAATTCCCTCGATTACCAGGGATCTTTGTGTGTTATCTGGGGGCTATGTTAAAACAAAAGAAGGCAAAACAAAACAAAAATAGAATCCACAGAATACCACGAGGAAGGCTGGGGCTTGTTCCTTGGCATTTATTAGCTAGGTGGAATATTTCTATTTCAGCTACGGCATTGAACCAGGAATTTGTATGGTTTAGGAGACTTTTTCTGAATAATTGTATCAATTTTACTTCCTTAATAATTCTTAATTTATTATATATATGCCTGTACACCGAGACTTGGGAACAGTGACCATAGGCTCACTGGTAAGCAGAAAGGAAGGAGGAGCAGACATATTAGAAATATTCTATATTTCTAATATGAATGGCAGAAACAATGGGACACTTTTTTAAAAATCAAGAAACTATAACGATTGATTAATTCAGTTACATAGCAAATAAATGTTCTTCTTGGGAAAGCTGAGGGCAAAAGTAACGAGAAGATATTTATAATGAGATAAAAAAGAAAGCTAACGTGCTTTATGTAAAGGGAGGCCTTAGATATTAACAAAAAGCAGTAGAAATCCAAAAGAAGAATGGGCCCAAAACACAGAAAGAGAAAGCACAGAATAAAAGAAATAAAAATGGTATTTAAAATGTGAAATACATCAGTTCTAACCTGCACCTGTTGGACTGTAAAAATACAAATGAATTGTCTATGAGTAGAGAATAACTCTGACAAAAACACAGAAAGTTTGTCATCTTTACCAAAATTAATTTTTTTTATCTTTCTCATCCATTTACCCATAACCCCCAAACACTTGTACCTTATGAAACTATGTATATACACTGTAGCACTATTTTGAATAGCTAGGAACTGTAAATGTCTGCTGATGTCATTGGAATAAAAATGGAATAATACACAGCTATGAAAAAAGAGAAGCCTTCTTCATACTGTAATGAAAAGAACTGAAGATACAGAAGCCATCATCTTTGGTATATAGAGGACTTCCTCTTCCTCCACCTACTATTATTATTATTATCATTATTATTTTATCATTATTATTTTATCATTGCTGTGGCAGGGGTTAATCTTATAGCCTTGCACATGCTAGGTAAATGTTTACTACTGACCTACTTACACAGTTCACTAAAGGAAAATGTGAAATATGTATTTTTCTTTCCTTACTTTATTCCTTACTTATTCCTTACTTATTGTGGCAACCACAATGCTGACATAATTGTTTAAAAGCACTGCAGCATAAACAATAGACAACCAAGTTACACATGCATTTTTTTTCAAAAGAAAATTTTATGGCCAATAAACTTTTTAAAAGATGACTTACTATTATATTCTTAGTATTTAAGAGCTGGAAAACAGTTGCCATTTTTAATAATTTTTTAAAGATATATTTATTTCTAATTTCATGTGCATGCATGTTTTCCTATGTATGTTTGTGCACCATGTCTATACAGTTCCCACAGAGGCCAGAAAAGGTTGTCAGATCCTCTTGGACTGGAGTTACAGATGATTGTGAGCTGCCATGTAGATGCTAGGGACCAAATCCAGGCAGGTCCTCAGGCACCACTGAACCATGTCTTCAGTCCCCAGCTTCCACCTTTAAGGTATGTTTTGTTAGAACTATTTTAAACCCAGAAAGCACAATAACAAGGAGAGAGAAATGTAAGTCAGCCTATGACAGAAAGATTGTGAGCAAAGAAGGGGGAACCATGCCTTGCAATTTCCACAGGAGACTCACTTGGATTGCCGAGTATAGAGAGTAGCCATAGTGCTTCTTGAACTCATGTCTGATGTCCAAAAGGTCAATCTCTGATCTAGAAACCATTATTCTGTTTAGAGTGAATTCATCCGTTCCAGCACCCTGGGAAGAAAAGATGGGGAGAGCCTCACCAGTTACTCAATGACATGCAGATATTCAGTTGCAAGAGATAAATGATCATAAAAAAATTATCCAACCACAGTAACTCCTCTTCATTCATTTAGCACCAGACTCTACCATTCATCCATTTATTCATTCAAGAAATATGTGTTGAGCCCCTGTGATGAGCCTTCACCATGCTACAAAGAGGAAGTATCTCTAATGAGCTCCTAGTTCTATAGCAGATACAGGCTAGAGAACAGGTCATTGAAAATAAGTCTGACACCAAACCCTAGCACAGAGGAATTTTGGAGCTATTGGCAGTTGTTAACTGCTGGGACAGGAAGAGCCGGTTTCCTCTAAAAGTCAAGCCCCTGATAAGTCGCCCACACACCAGGGAAAGGTCACAGGTGCAAAAATATTTGGGCAGCTCAAATGGACCTTGATCAGGAAAAAAACATGGACACAAAATTGGGTGGAAAGGGAAGGGGAACGAATCTGGGAAGAGCTGGATGTGGGCGGGTGAATAGGATCAAAACATGTGCCAAGTTCTCAATGAAAGAATCAAAATCATTAAATAAAAAGCTATTTAAATTAGTCTGAAAGATGGGAGATACTGGGTTCTAGAGTGGGGAGTTTTAGCAGAGCCTGAGGAAGGCTAAAGATTAGAAAGGTCTGCCTAAGAAAGTACCATTTACAGTGAAGCCTAAATCATCAGCTGGGGTACACTGAGATGGTGAGGCACTGGGGAAACTGAGGCAGAGGTATTAAGGCACAGGTATTAGATGTACTAGGGAAGAGGGGTGGGCTTGTATAGAAAGTGAAGACTGCTCTAGTAAAGGATCTCCTCCTCCCCCACTCTGCTGTGTGTGTGTGTGTCTGTGTGTCTGTGTGTGTCTCGGTGTGTATGTGTGTGTGTCTCCGTGTGTTTGTGTGTGTGTGTGTGTGGTGTCTGTGTGTGTGTCTGTGTGTGAAGTATATGAATGTTTAGGATATATAAATAATGAACAACAGCAAATGATGCATCTGGAAAATCTAGACGTCACTGGCCATGAAAGGAAACTCCAACTGTATCTCAAAGTTGAGCACTGTCACATTTTAAACTAAGAATGCTGAGATCACACCTTATCCATGGTTGTTTTCAAAGACTGTCCATTTGCAAAATAAAGCACAGATTCCAGGGGAGAAACAGAACGAGGACAGGGGAATAAGAGGAGAGTCTCTGCGACCCACAGGACATGTCTGCAGCAACAGAGGATGGTCATGGCCTCAGCATGAGTAATGTTCACAGGAGAGAACAGGAGCATGTGTGAGGTGTTTGTGGGTAAATGGTTAACATTATGATGTACCATTTGGACAGTGGGGAAAGAAAGTGAAAACTTTTAAGGTAACTGTGAGATGAATACTGGGTCTGTTTAGTGATATTTCCAACAAGTGCCAGTTGAACGTGTACTGTATCCCAAGCATTATTTTCTGTGCCATGCACATAGTAGTGAATAAATTCTGTCCCCATGGAGGTTACTTTCTACTAGACAGAGATAGCAAACTATCTGATTATCTTAATGAATATTAATAAGGAGGAGGAAACACAGGGCAATAGAATGCAGAGAGATGGAAAGAGAGCCAGTTGACTGTATAAATGAGGGGGTGTTACGTAAGGAACCATGGAGTTGTTCTGGCCTAGCTGCCTTGAGAGGAATGCTTCCTAGGCCTTTCTGGGTAGAATTCATGGTTCCTGAGGCACAAAGGGCCTTCCAGTTCTTGAGAGATCCATGCACCCTCTCAGGCAGTAAAACATTCAGGCTGTTCTGTGCTTCTCTGTATGTTCCCTTGAAGTCAAGGAAGCATGGAAGCTTGACATGACAGTTGGTCTTAGACATTAATCTTGTGTAACCTGTGCACCTTGTAGACATCATTGTATCCTGGCAAGGGCAATTGTATTGATCCTGGAAATTTCCATTATATTCTGTTTCTGATGAAGGTATTAAAAAGTCCAGTTGCTCTCAATACAATTGCCATAGCCTCAGTCTTGCTATGGATCCTCCAGCAGGCCAGATTTAGCTCCTCATGGCCATATCAAGTGACCTTAGTCCAGTAAGTAAGCATGGGCACTTACGGGTTACTTCAAGAGGAGACATTTGAACTGAGACCTGAAAAGATGAGAAAAAGCCAGCCACATCTACGGTGGAGGAACACTACAGATAGGAAAACAAACACAAAGTTGCCAGTGGGGGACAGCTGTGATAACCAGGGAACAGTAAGATGTTGGAGGTGGCTGAGGCCGAAGGAACAAGGCCAAGGAGGCAGAGTTCAATGACCAGAGCTGAGCAAGGCTAGTTCTGGTTGGTACAACCTGTGAGATCTCTGAACACAGGAGCCAGGACTGGTGGTGGCCTGAGGTGAGGGAAATGAGGTGTACAGTTGGACATAACTTTTAGAGCCACAGGAAATGCCCACTAAAGAATTGAGGAAGTGCTTTCTTGGAGCAAAGCTCAGATGTAGGAATGAAGGCTTGAAGAGAATTTGTGTCATTGGAAAGAGCTGACATGTTGCTGACTAGGCTGAGTTCATGTGGTATAAGGGTGCTTAGGAGGCCATGCATCTCAGGGGCTGTTTGAGGTCCAAAAGTTCTACTTCTTACACAAATGAAGTGAGGGAAATTATTTAGGCAACACTTTATCAGCTCCCTCTACCCTGGCTGGTGCATTTATTATCATACTTTGAGGCAAATTAGTATAAAAATTAGCTTCAGAAAGAAAACTCACTGAAGTAGAAAAGAAATATAACATCCCATCAATATTAAACAGTATTTTTATTCTCTGTGAAGGATGCTATCTATGAGTACAATATGAAAGTTCCAGACCAACCTTCAAAGCCTGATGAAGTCTTCCTGCCAAAAAAGCCGAGGTGTTCCTTGTACAATGAACTGTTTATTGTTTAAAAAAAAAAAAGCAAAGTAATGATGAGTTTCACTTAATAGAAACTGAGTCTATCTTACTTACTACTGAATTTTACTCACAAAGAGCGAGAAGCTGCTAATCCTGGATTTCAAAGCCCTGTAATGTCATATTTGCACAGAAATTCAAAATAGTAATTACCTTCAGACATGGGGAAAATAAAATTATGTGCCAAAGATGCCCCCCCATGTCTGAGTCATCTGCACATCCCTGCCATGTTGTGTACGTCATTTATGCTGATAATTCCCTGGGATGAATCATAGCTCAGTTGCAACATCTCTGGCTACCAATGAATAGCTTGGCCTACTAATGACCGTGGAGATGTCGTTACACATAGCTCACTACATAAAAGGGACTAAACCTCAGCTTGAAACCAAATCTCTGCACAGATGCATTTTCCTTTTAAATGACTGGATTAGGATGTATAAGCTAGTGATATTAACTGTATTGGAACAATTATCTAAAACTTGAGTTTTTCATCTAAAATTATTATAGTCTTCCAAATCTTTGTTATCAAATGGCAAGGAAAACAAAATAAAAACCAGAAATAGGAAGCTCACAAAACCATAAGGAAATTAGTTTTCTTTGAGATAAAGTGAAAATACACAGCAAGAGTAACGTCTATAGAGAACACACCTATTTGAGCAGCACAGTTATTTCTGTGCCCTTAAATCTCATTCAGGCGTGAATCTGATCGTAGGTGAGCAGGTGAATTTTATAATAGTTTTTGGGTCTCAGAAAAAACCTTGATTTTCCTTATAGTGGCTAACATGCTTACATACAGCAAGGCAAAGACTTGCTGTATGTGGTGGTTTAGATGAGAAATGTCCTGCACAGACTCTAACATTTGAACACTTGGTTCCCACTGGTGGCACCATACAGGAGGTGTGGCTTTGCTACAGAAAGCCTGTCACTGTGGGTGAGCTTTGAGAGTTGGAATCCTTGAGCTACTTCTAGTTCAGTCTCTCTGCTTTTCGGCTGCAGTTCAAGATGTAAGCTCTGAACATTCTGCTCCTGCTGCCATGCCTGCAGCCCCTTCTTTCCAATTTGGACTGTTATCCCTGTAGAAGCATAAGCCCAAATAAACCCTTCCCTTTATCTCTAAGTTGCCTTGGTAGTGGTATTTGTTTTCTCACAGCAACAAGAAAGTTACTGATAGAGTGTGTAAATGACTTACAGAAGACTTAAGAAGTGAAGCTGTCTGACAAGAAATCAACCATTCCCCCTGCTGCTATTAAACGTTCTTCAACAAATATTAAGTCTTAAGATTTGGACAAAACCATTATGAGTCTTTCTATTTCTTTTTTAAAATCTTCTTAAGTTTCTCAACTGTCTTCCCACAACTAGACATACACACTCCCTCTTATCATAGTCCTTCCTTTCTTTACCCCACCCTTTCTTTATGTTCTTAAATATAAGGTTTGTTCATTGTATCTGAAAATAGGGGAAGTGGCAGAGTAACTCAGTAGTAAGGAACTTACATTTCCATACAACATCATAGGAAGGGAAACTGGAGGAGGAGACACTTCAATTATAATCATTACCAACAGTTCACAATCGCCTATTTCCTACCCTCTTTATTGTCTTGACCAAACTGTAACTTGCTATAGGTTCCTAACGTCTGATTTGCTCCTGATCTTGAGCAAGCATTAAAATTAAGACCATACTCCTTTATCAGCTCATCTCACAAACTCAGGTGCCCACAGTCCAAGGAAGTCACTTAATCCACCTAGCTCCAGGTATACTGTGTCATTAGGGGGATGAACCTGCTTGTTGGGGATTGGTTCTAATGCTTTGAACCAAAATCAGGAATCTGCTTGTCTAATGCTGAAGGTCCTTGTCCCCAATTGGTGTTTGATTGATCAATAAAGAGCCTATGGCCAATGGCTGGGCAGGTAGACTGAGGTAGTACCTTTGGATTTTTGACGGCTAGGAACTGGAAGGAGGAGGAGGAGAATCATCAGGATTCAGAGGGAGACAGGTCAGATTTAGAGCTACAGAAGGGAAATCATCCAAAATGTAGGTGAGAAGGAATGCGGTCCCCAGAAGAGCTGCCCAGAAGCGTCTTGGGCAGCAAAGACTAGGTAGCGAGGTAATAGGATGTACTGGCTGGTATTGTGTGTCAACTTGACACAAGCTGGAGTTATCACAGAGAAAGGAGCCTCCCTTGAGGAAATGCCTCCATAAGATCCAGCTGTAAGGCATTTTCTCAATTAGTGATCAAGGGGAGAGGGCCTAGCCCATTGTGGGTGGTGCCATCCCTGGGCTGGTAGTCTTGGATTCTATAAGAAAGCAAGCTGAGCAAGCCAGGGGAAGCAAGCCAGTAGGTAACATCCTTCTATGGCCTCTGCATCAGCTCCTGCTTCCTGACCTGCTTGAGTTCCAGTCCTGACTTCCTTTGGTGATGAACAGCAATGTGGGAAGTGTAAAAACTGAATAAACCCTTTCCTCTTCAACTTGCTTCTTGGTCATGATGTTTGTGCAGGAATAGAAATCCTGACTAAGACATAGGGCCACAAAGAAAAAATATAGAATTATTTTTTAATAATTAAGTCAGGATTACAGGGGGAAATTTGTGTGTGTGTGTGTGTGTGTGTGTGTGTGTGTGTTTCATTTGTGAATCCAGGGCTCTGGCGGGTGACTGGGAGTGCGACCTGCCAGGAGCTCAGAGCAGTTTAGCCAAAATTAGTGCTACACCTGCTTTGAAGGATTGTCAAAGGTTTAGATGACTTGACATTTGTGAAGAGTTGAGCACAGTGCCCACCATACAGAACTTGTTTAAAAATAGAAGTTAAAGCACCATAATTAGGAGTCCCTCTTCAGAGGTGGGACTTAGCATTTGGAGAATGAATCTTAGCTACCAGGAAGAGGAAATTACTCTGAGGGATCACCTGAGGTGATCTTAGTGCAGGTGGCATGAATTACTACAATGGATATTAGAAAGGACTTCCCACTGGTGAGGTGACAAGGTGTTCAAAGTCTAGGCATTCGCCAATGGAATTCTGAAGTCAATTCTACAGTGTCCCTAAGTAGAACTAGCCTAGATCCCCTCCTCTCTATGAATGTGTATGAGACAGTGGGGGCAGGGGGTAGGGAGAGAGGGAGAGACAGAGACTGAGAGACGGAGATATATGCATGTGTGTGTGTGTGTGTGTGTGTGTGTGTGTGTATGCACACAGAAAAGTTAGCATGGTTTTTGACTCTTCACTAGAGGTCAAAAATCCTAACTTCGAGCACTGCCTCATCTTTTGATCTCATCTTTCTTTGGAGGCACTTTCTTTGTGCCTGAAAAAGCAAACCGTAAGACCTCATTGCCTATATGACAGTATTACTGACCACTCATTAATTTATGTGTCTATATGGGGATGGATTCAGCCTGAATCCCACCTGACCAATCACTCAACCAAAAAGGAAGAGATCTACAGCTCTGATTGTCTCCAGTTCGGAGGCCATTGACATCTTCCAGAGAAAACAAAGTACAGTGGAACACCAAATTGATTAAGACTCAGTTTCAACATGGTTCAATAAAAATACCAGTAGAATGTAGTATTTCAACTCTCAAAGAGGGCATAATCTAAACACAATGACAAGCCAAATATAAATTTAAAAGTAGATAACTTCTCCATGTATTATTTAACAATATTTGTTGAGACAGCTGTTTGTGCCATGTACTGCTGGGGGCTGTAAGGAGCACACAGATGGATTGGTCCAGATTCTGATAATTAGCTCACTGTGTCATGGACTTCAAAGAAGTGCAAACAGTTCCATTTATTAAAACTCAAAGGCTTACCTATGGCCAGCAGCAGGTCTTCAAAATGCCCAGATAATTCTCCTTTAATGCTGTCCTCAATGTCCTTCTGGCTAATATTTCTGTACTCATCAAATGCTAAAAAATAGCACCATAAAAATATTTAAAGCATCCCAGAGGGCCACACTCGAATATATTTCACACTTAAAAATGTAAGATGTAGCAGGTCAACGAGCAAGCTCAGAACCTCAACAGCCATCAAGAGTTGAGCACGATGAAGACTGATCTCCTTAGGCCATTTTTTTCAGTGATCTCCCTTCCCCCACTCCCAGCTTGAAGCAGTTAAAAGAGCTCAGAATGTTCTGTGACCAATAACTTATCTATTGTAAAATTATAGCAGTTCTAGGAAGCAATGCTATGCTAGGTGCTTAGAAGTGCTTTACCTGCTACAGAATGTTAACTGAGATTTCTTAAAACATTTTTAATGTTAATTTGATGGTGTGTGTGTGCGTGTGTGTGTGTGTGTGTGTGTGTGTGTGTGTGTGTATGCATGTGCAAAGGTCAGAGGGCAACTTATAGGAGGTAGTTTTCTCCTTCAACCACCTAGAACCAGACTCAGGTGGTCAGCTTGGTGGCCAGTGCCTTGACCTGATGAGCCACATTACTAGCTCTGTCTAGGAGGGTTTGGATTTTCTTGTGCAGTGGGAGTCATTCTCTAAGGCAGGATGGCCCACTTCACACCTACCAGAAGCCATTCGTATGTCTTGATCGGTATACTTATGTCATCATGTGTTCAAGAAGATATCATAAGCCAAGCACATTTTTTTTTCAATGAGGTTTTTTTTAGTTGCTGCTCTTTTGTTTTGAGATGGAGGTCTCACTTATGTATCCCTAGCTGGCATAGAACCTGCAGATATCCTCTTGCCTCTGCTAGGAGTGAAGACATGGACCATTCAATACATTTTGAAACAAAGAAAATTTGCAAAGGTCACCTTACCTCTCTGTTTTCAAGGAAAGACCTATATAAAACCACTAATACATTGCACATAAAAATCACCGTCAAAGTTAAAGAAGCATGTTTCAAAACTAAATGTCGCAGCAACGGGCTTCTGTTTTCTCAGCTCAGCATAAGGTTGGTCCTGCACTGCAGCTGCTCTCTAAACTGGTACCTGGCAGCCACTGTTGGAATATGGTCCCACCAAATGGAGCTCTGGGTGCTTTTAGAACAACTCAGGGAGATACTTGAGTGAGAGACTGAGTGGGACTCAGTCAGGAGTCTCAGAAGAAGAGCTGGTTCTTCCCCCACCCTCATTTCCCTTCATATCAGAAAAAAGTCACTGTTCACACCGTTAATCAATCAACAAAGCACCCTGTCAATGCCAGGGAGAGGTAGGCTTGAAGCATGGCAACCAGCTTTTGCTCTCTGCATGACTGCCTCTGTCTTCTTCATCCTCATCTAGAGCTACGCACAGGTAGGTAGCCTACTAAATCTCCAGGGCAAAACAGAAGAGAATTTCAGTGCTGCCTAGTTAAAATGTGATTTCTCCCTTTGGTCTCCTAAGATGTTTCTACATAAACTACAAAGACCTTTGCAAAAACAACCCAGAGCCAAGAAGACTTGAGTCATTCATACTTAGTTTCAACTGTGGAAAGCTCCGTAGACACAGGATCTCGGTGAATTTGTCTTCATCTGTGCCCCATCTCTTCTCACCAGCATTATAGAGGATCTGTTGACAGACAGAAGAAGCAAATGCAATTTTTTCTCTATTTGAGGGGATGGAATGGGAAGAGTGGGAATTTTACTCGATTTTAGAGGACAATAAAGGCACGTCTACACCTTTCACTTTTAGAAGACTTCAAATCTGAAGGTCAAATGCAGGACCTTGAGGAAGGAATGGTGGATAATTGACACTGGCAGGCAGAGGCTGGGCTGGATGACATTTGTCTCTATGCTTTGCCTCAGACAGGACAGGAGAGGACAGGGCCAGGGCAGAGCCATGGGTGCTAGTGGTAGTGGTGATGATGATGGTGGTGGTGGTGGTGTGTGTGTTTGTATAAAAGAGACATTCTCCTGACTGTTACTGACCTGAGCATCTTTTTTGGCCAGATGTTCATCCACTTTGAGGCTTTCATCTCTTCTACCCTAAAGCAGCAGGGATGAGAAAAGCAAGGTCAGTCCTTCAAGGACACAGTTCTCCACCCACCAGCTCATCTTGGTAGGTTTTTCCATGCAGACCATGTAGCAGAGAAAAATCAGGCTCTCTTGGCTCTGAGTCTGTCTCTGCCATTGATAGTCAGCCAGTGTAGCACGGCACACAGTCAAGGGTCTCAACCTCCTCTGGAAACTCAAAGGTGTTAGAATGAAAAGACAAGGCATAGACAGAAAGTATTTACAAAACATGTTTGATAAAAGACGAATAATCAAAAAATATAAAGAACTTTTGAGGCTTAAGGAGAAGATAATGAACAACCTAATTTTAAGAGAGAGTAAATGATCTAAGGAGACATTTCACCAGAGAAGATGTTTAGACAGCAAGAAAACATGGAGAGACAGTTTTCATCATGTCCCTGGGGACTAGAAATTAAAGCAGGATCTGTGAACATGATTAAACTCCAAACCACTGATAACGTCAAATGCTGGGAAGGAGTATCAACAATAGGAAGTCTACTTTCACTGCTAATGGGGATGCAAAATGGTACATGGACTCTGAGAGACCCTCCAGCAGTTTCTTACATTGCTAGGCCTATTGTTACAGTGTGATCCAGCAACTCTGCTCTTTGACATTTATTTAAGCAAGATGGACACATGTCCATACAAAACCTTGCACATAAATATTGAACTGAATTTTATTTATAATTGACCAAGCTTTGAAGCAACCAAGATGCCCTTCAACTGATAAACAGTTTATTCAACAAAATATTATTCAGTAAAAATAGGTACAAGCTGACCATATATGGAGAAACATCACAGGCATATGCAATATCCATTATGTTGGTAAAATGATGTATGTTTTTTGATATCACTAAGCAATTGGCTCTGGAAACAGGACTGACCCTCCAAGTTCAGCCTTAAGCATGTTTGTCATGTGTCCTCCAAAAGCTCTGGGTCAGGCTAGCCCCTTGACTCTGTAACTGGGAGAGAGCAAAACAGCAAGCAGCTAAGAATGCTAAAACATGCTGTCCCTGAGAATAGCTAAGAATTAAACTACCTCCATCCACAATGACAATTGTTTATATTATAATATCATAATATTACAATGTCTATGGCGGGAAAGGAGGCAGAAGCTCACTGTAGAGAGAATACTGCCCTGCCTGGATCTGAACAGGGACATCCAGTCATTTCTGCTTTTCTCTCTCTCTCTCTCTCTCTCTCTCTCTCTCTCTCTCTCTCTCTCTCTCTCTCTTCTACTCGCTGATGGCTCTCTCACTTGGAAGCCTCACCAGTAGGCAAACAATGCTCTGCCTATTAATCTCATTTCAGAGCTCCACTGGCCAAGCTCTGTTCCAACTGGGGTTCCCCACTGGACCACTTCTGGATCTTTGTAATCACCAGTTGGATGTTGCTACCTTTTGCTACTCTCTCAACTGGGATACTGCAGTGGTTTGTGCTGGATGTTGCCAGTGGCCCCATTTGATGGAGATGTTCTATCCTTCTGCAGCTACTTTTGAGAGTTCTTTTACTTTTGCTTGCTATAAGAAACTCACTCATTCAAAAAAAAAAAAAAAGTGCAGCTATCATGAGTCAGTGTCCTGACCACACAGAACAGCAGATGTGTTAATGCTGAAAACCAGTCTGAACGGCAGCATGGCGAGTAACTGCAGCTACTGGACACTACACAAGAGGCAAGCTAGAAGCAGAAAACTAAGGGAGGTTTCTGAGGGAGAGGAAAAGGGTGATATAAATAGGTAGAAGACAGACTTCTGGAGAAGTGGAGCTATTCTGCATGAAACTGTAATGGAAGGTCCATACATAGATTGGTTAAAATCCACAGAACACTCAAGTGAACCCTGAAGTACTGATTTCTACACAGCCAGCCCCTCAATTATTCTTTCCTAGTCTTCACAATACCTCAGGGGCTTAATAGCTATCTAAAGTGTAGCTTCACAGGTACGAACACAGATTCCTGAAAGCTTAAAATAAATTGTTCAGATACGGAAAGCCATTAGGCAGCAGGAGGGTCCAGTTATGCTTGATCCAAAACCAGCCCTGGAGCTCTTGTCTCCCTGCGTACAGTGAGTGAGCTCATGCCAAACACAAGAGGATGCACACTGGGACACACACCGCCCAGGCCACGTCTGCTGCTGCCCTTCAGACGTTTAGGTTTGTAGATTCAACCTTCCTGAAGTTTTCAGCAGTGAAAGCACCTGAAGCTCTAATGAGGATGGACTATTTCCAAGCGGCTTAATGGCTCACTTTTCAAACGCTGCCTCAGCTGACATGCTGTGCCTCTTGGGATTTCCCCACACATCAGGAGCTGTGTAAATCAGCTGCAAGAAGTCAGAGAGACGGGGCTTTAATCACGTCCTCTCTTATTCAAGCCTGTGAATAAATCTCATCCTTGACTTTACTACCTTATTTTTTTTTTATGCGTGTGGGTATTTAGCATGCATGTGTATACGTGTGCCACATGTATGTGTGGTACCCATACACACATGCCTAAAGAGAGGTTGAGAGCCAACATGTGAGGGTGAGACTGACAGTTGCTTACTGAAGAGCGGCCAGGACTCTTAACTGCTGCTCCAGCTCTGAAGTTAGCATCTTTAAAACATATATGTTATTTATTACAAATTAGTATGTATGTGCCTGGTGTGAGCACCAGTGCAGGTGTGGAGTCAGAGCGTTACCTCATGGAGATGAATCTCTCTCTCTGTTCACTTTTCTGTGGGTTCCGGGAGTTGGACCCTGGTTGCCAGAGTTATTGCAAGTGTTTTTACTTGCTGCAGCTTCCTGTACTACTCCTAACATTACTGAAATCATAAACCTTCCAAGTAAAGTGAACAGTGGTCTTATATGCCCACAGAATGTCACTTCCAAGGTATCAGGGACAAAGTCCTGAAACAGGATATTTTTTTCCTGGATTTACTACCCAGTTATGAGAATAGTCCTATGTCTTCTCATTTGATTTAAACAAAATGTGTATTCTCTTGAGCTCAGAAGAATTCTGCATGTTCTAAATATGCAAACATGGTGGGAAATGAGCACTTTTGAGTTTAGGTGGGCAGTGCATCAGAACTGCATACTGTGAACCTCAGTGGAAACACTTGTAATCTGTTGACTGATCTGAGCCGGCCAAGGCCTTTTGTTGTGGTTATATCACCACCTATGCTTCTGGGATCTTGGTTAAATGTTTTATTGATAACTGCAATGCAAATGTCATGTGAACGAATCATTTCAGAGAAAAGGGAAAATCTCATGGTCCTCAGTTCTGTGGACTCCCTGAAAGCAAGGGGAAGCAGAAAATAAACAGTGAAACCTTACATCTGCCAAAGTCAGCAGAGCTTTCCGGAAGTCTCCAGATGTTTCAGAACTAATGGCATCTCCGAGACTCTTCTTATACACTGAAACCAAATAACAACATGATTAAGTCCTGAGGAACTAAAACAGACCGCTGCAGAGCAGAGGGCAGTGGCCGAGGGTCCCCTCTGTTTGACTTCCTGATGCTTTGCTAGTGTAGGATAAAGGCATTGCTCTGGGTATTGTGAGAGGCAAACAACAGGAAGAATTGTGGTTCTGGGTCAAACTGTGGTTCATTTCATCTGACAGTGGCTCTGAAGGACAGGAATACCCAGGACAAGAATCTACTAGTTGGTTTTATTTCCACATTTACTCTTCTTTACATGAAGAGTCCTAACCTTCAGCAGAGGTAAATGAAACAGTCTGAAGTTGTGTTCTTGGTGTCCTGTGACCCAGGTGCAGCCCAGTTACTAAGTTCTTGATCACATGTAGGCAGGCGTGAATGATTTTGTTGGGAAGTCTACTCAAAGAGATGAGCCATTGCCACCGTTGTCCTATCCTTCTTTGATTCTGCCTCTTTACAGACTGAAGCCCAAGGCTTAGACGCTGTGCATCACTATGAAGGATGGGGCCTGAGTCTCTGAAAGTTTTGCTATAGACATAGAATTGTCAATCTGTCAATCTCTACATATAAGAGAATTAAACATTGATAATGTGTAAGCCACGCTATTGTTCAGTTTTATTGAATCTAAACTTCATCTTAAGAAATCATCTTAAGAAATACTTCTAGATTATATTAATATTGCTTTAAAAATAAAGAATAAAAAAGTAACCAATGCCTGCTTTGTGTTGACATATTGTAGTATATGCTATAATATATATTATATACTATATGATACATTAGTATAGTACACACTATACTAGTATACAGGTGCACTAGTATACATTAGTTGTAGTCCCTTTTGCATGGCAAGTGGTAAACTGTGCTCACTTTTATTTTATTCTTATTTGTAAACATTTATTTATTTTCTTTCATGTGTGTGAGTGTTTTGCCTGCACGCATGTAAACATACTTTGTACGTGCCTAGTGCTGACAGAAGTCAGAAGAGGGGTCAGACCTCTCTGGAACTGAAGTTACATTATTATGATCCACCATGTGGGAGCTGAGGACTGAGCCTGGGTTCCCAGTAAGAGCTGCAAAGTCTGAGCCTAACCTAACCTAACCTAACGTAACCTAACCTAACCTAACCTCTGAGCCATTTCTCCAGCTTTGGTATTTATTCTTAATATTTTGTAGTGTTGGGGATTGAGCCCAGGGTCTTGTGCATGTTAGGCAAGAGTACTACCACTGCACGTATTTCCTGTCCCACCTACAATTCAACTTTTCTGTTCTGCTCCTTTAGAGGACTGATTCCCTTGCTGGTAATACATATCTGGATATCTGGATGGAGGTGACACCAGTTGTCAATATGAATCCCATCCACACTCTTTTCATTAACTTCATATAAACTTTCCACACGGATAACCATCTTTAAATCAATAGAAGACAATTACAGAAAGTGAGAGCTCACATCACAGCAAAAATATCCTCAGCACAATTTAATGACTCTCTTTAATGAAATCTATCATACAAATAAAAGGCACCATGGATATAAATTATTTATCTCAATGGTGATAATATTTCCTACCAGTCATAATATTTTGCCCCACCCTACACTCTATTTAAAGAAGGAATTTTAATCTAAAACAAGTCAAAAGTATTTTGTAATTTTAGAATTATCTAGATACGACTAAATATTCATGTCACACAGTCTCCTCTGGCTTCCTTCTTCACCACATATTTTGCAGGAAGTTGGACTATTAAAAAACAAAAATGCAAACAGTAGAAGAATGAAGGGTGGATGTGATTACTGCCCAACACACACATGTATGCAAACATGACAATGACGCTTATCAAGATGTACAACCAAAAGGCACCAATACTTATAGCAAAAAGGAAATAGGCAAAAATGATTCCAATCAATTCCAAATGATTGACAAGTGCCTTGTGCGTTTTGAAGCATATCAGGGTAAAGGGATGAGATTGGTGTTGCAATAGGAAGGAGCCTGAACGAGGTCTTAAGCCTCATGATCCCTGATTTGGCATCCCTTCACACACCAGTAACCTTAAAATCCCAGGAAAAGCATAATTCCTAGCTGGTTATTTAGACTATTGTGTCGTTGCATAAATGGAACAGCTCATTGCTTTTATGAAGGCCAAGTTGATGACCTCCTTTGATAGATTCTTATGTATGGGTCACAATTTCACATTACAATGGCATCCTGTAGGACTCTCCAAGTATTTTGTACTCACAATAACTTTATACCCTTTATTACATTTGTGTGTGTGTGTGTGTGTGTGTGTGTGTGTGTGTGTGTGTGCGCGCGCGCGCGCGTGTGCATGCCACAGTCCATGCACTGGGGTCCAAGGACAACTTTTGGAGTAAGTCCTCCTTCGCTACCATATGGGTCTCTAGAATTTAAACCATTCGTAGGCTTGGAGGAATGTGCAAGCCCAGAAAACTAAAACCAAATATTCTAAACACTAATTATGTACTCACCTGTATCTTTTATTAACCAGTTCTCTCCTCTACTTCAAATCCACATGTTTCCTGCTAAGTTTCTATCTGGGAGTGAGTGGAGACCAGTGGGCAGGGAAAGGAAAGAAATGCACATTGCCTCCTGCCTTTGCTGTATGTTCAGCCCTGAGAGGCAGCGGTGGCCTCTGCAGCAAGCTCCTTGCGGAATAACAGAGGCGCCAGTTCCAGACAGGCAAGATCTTCCTACTAGAAATCTGAACTGTTCCTTAGAGTTCCTGATGCACCAACACCGGGCAGGTGGTTTCCTCCTGAATTTACAGTTTCAGATAGCCCTAGCTTCTGTGCTATGGAATTCTTAGCTTTGGAAGTATTGGGTGTATTACCATCTATCTTTAATGTCTGTTCTTTTTTCTATTTTCCAAAAGTACTGATGCAGTTATCTCTATTAGACTTTCTCTGTTAAAATGCCTAGTATTGTTTGTGGTTTTTTGACTAGACCCTAATTAGTAATTAGTACACCAGTAACAAATTAGTTACCTATTATTTAGGTATCTATCACTTAGTAAGAATTTCTAAAAATAACCCTTCTAACACCCATCTAGGGCCCAGGATTCCCCTTTCCATGGGCTTTTACACAAAAGCAGACCTCCTAGAAATGCAGATTTAGGGAACATTGCAATGTTGAGGTCCTTAGAGAACCTTGTGGATGTTGTGTAATTTAGAATTGAGTTGCTATTTGGTCCTTGGTTCTTGGGACAAATCCTTGGAGACACTCTCTCTCTCTCTTGGACAATGACTCAATCAATCACATTTCAGTAACAAAGCCTGATAAAAACAATACTACTGGTATTCAAGTGAGTATGGTAACATGGTGATTGCTCACCAATGTACCATCAGGGTAGAAGCTTGAGATTGAAGCTCTCAGACCTCTGTCTCTCTGTCTCTCTCTGTCTCTCTCTCTCTGTATGAGTGTAGGCATGTGTGTATATGTATATGTGTGTGTGTGTTGTCATTTGGCTGTCCATGAGTGACTTCCTTTATAACAAAACTGTCACTGGGAGTATTGCACTTTCTTGACTTCTGCTAATCTTCTACTGAGCTGCAGAACCTGAGCATACAGTGAGAACCCTGGACTACAGGCAACTGGTTAGAGATATGTGTGGCCTGGGAATGTGTGAGCTTGTGTCTGAGCCTAAAGTGTGGTAGCTAAGAATCACCTATGAGATCATACCACCCCTGAGCAGAGTCTGAATTACAAAGTGAGGACTTTCCAATTTTTACACAGCTAACAGACATCAGCACTAAATGGCTTACCAGACTTCCCACAGCCAAAATCATGAGTCTGTCTGAGTGGTTTTTACCTTATAATAGAAGGGACTCAATGATATTGATGAAAATGGTTGATTCAATTAAGTGAATGATGCGGGCAGAGTTCTCTGAGTTGAGGGTGTAATAAACACAAGATAGTAACACCATTATTATGTGGCAGATCACATTCTACCTTGCCCTGGAAATGCACGGTTCATGGTAGGATGCATCTTCCTTTCCCTACTTCCTACCTTCCCAAGATGCTCATGATAGGCGAGATGCTAGGAGAACCAACTTGGCTCACACACACGTAAAGGCAAGAAGAAAACAAGGTTACCTGTATAATAAGCCTGTGAGATCTCCTTCATCTGCCGACTTGTCCTGGTTGTTAGGATTTCAATCAGGGTATCTTCATCTGTGCCAGTGCCCTGACAAAGGAAAAAAGAAATCTTATCTTTGGAGCACTTAAAAAAATTAATTTCATGCTTTTCAGTCTTAATATCTCATTTTGAACAGATGAAAGAACAGCTCTAAGTAAATCAGTGTAGGACCTCATATTGCTCTACACTAGGTTGCTGATTTTCCATGCATTTTAGAATTAAAATAACAAGTCATTTGGCATAGACCGACATCAGGTTTTTCCAAAAAGTACCCCATTCTACTGTGAAGACAGTAAAAAATAATCCTAGGGTGGAAAAGTATAGGGGGAAATTTCTTGTGTCATTAAAGATCAGAAGTGATGCTCTAACAGAATTAACCCAGGAAGCTGATGTAGCAACTCTGTTTAGAAAGGGCTCTGCAGCAATTTTGAATGCGTTCATCCTTGCCCTTCTGGGCAGGGTTGGTCAGCATCTCCTAGCCTTCTCATGCACAGAGGTTTTCAACTCTTCAGTAAATGTTGTCGTAGGCCTTGCTGGCTTGGAGCCCAGCTACCTCTAAGCCTCATTTATATCAAGGTCACTGACTCACCTTGTGAAGCTATTTGCAGTAGAACTTGATCAAATAAAGCCAATGAAACTTATAAACAGACTCAATTGTGGCCGGGATGCCTGCCACTGAATCCATCCATACAACTAAATTCTAACCAATGGATATGTGCAGAATAGTCACAGGTAGGCAAGTTCTAGGTGTGTCTTTGTAGAGAGGTTAGAAAACCTTCCTTATCCTTTGTGGTTTTTAGATGACTAGGGTTGTGTTGGGGATTGGTTCTAGAGCTTTGATTCAATCAGGAATGTGTGAATCTAAATGTTAAAGGTCCTTGTCCCCAATTGGTTTTTGATTAATCAATAAAGATGCCAGCAGCCAATGGCTGAACAAGGGAAATGGGGTGGGACCCTTAGAGTTGCATGGACTAGGACACAGTGGGGAGGAGACAGAGGATATCCAGATGAAAAGGGAGGATAGAAGAGGAAAGAGGCAGGAGAGAGAACCAGTGAGCCATGTAAGAATTTGGGAAGTGGCCAGTGGCCTGGGGTAGCAGGGGAAGGTTTAGGAGTGCCCAGTCTTTGAGGTAGCCAAGACATTAAAAAAATAAACTAACGTGTGTGTCTTTCATTCGATGATGCAAAGATAGCTCCTAAGCAGGTGTGCACATACCATCTTCCAGGAGCCAAAGCAGTGTAGCAACAAACTCACTGCAACAAGGTTGTCTACTTTAGTCAAGAAGTAGAACCCAGGGGCTAAAGATGGGAGAGCCTGAAGGGTCCTTGATAATGAGACTATCACCATTGTCAGCCTGGAATCCTTACTGTGGATCTCTTCTTAACCAAAGAGAACATTTCCTAATGCTTGCTGTTGAATCTGATCATAAGAGTCACACCTGTTAAGCTCTCCCCATATGAAAGTCATTGATACACACTGCTCACATTTCATTTCCAGACTGTCTGCTGCAAAGGGGGTTACTGGCTAACGGCCTCCAACTCCAACTGCCACACTTTTGGGTCTGCCTGAGCTCTTGATGAGCATCTGCTGTCTCCAGGCTGCCCCTGGTACCTGATGGAGCACAGATGGGTGAAGTACCAGAGCTAGGCTCTTTGTGCCCGGCGTGAGACTCCTTTCCTATGCCACTATTGCCTGCCATGCTTTCTCAGAGATGCACCATGTTCTGGGCTCTTCCTCGGGAGGCCAGACCCGAAATACAGCCTAAAGCTAACATTTTTTTTTCTTGCTGTATCCTCTTTGCCCTTCGCAGGCATATCTCACTGCATGTCAGCTTCCATCCACCCACTGGCTTCTCAGACACTCATACCCTTTTCAGAAGGAAGTAACAAGCTTTTTGCTGTAGATTCGAGGCCAGAGTCGGGCCTGTGTTCAGACCTGGGCCCCCTTTCCCTCCACTTCTTGATAAGTCGGTTAAGCACCTATTTCATTTCAAAAATTTGACGTAATTTCTAAATTTTGATGGATCCCTTTAAAAATCCAAGACAAAGCAAAGCCAGGTCTCACTGTGTAGGCCAGGTGGCTTTGAACTCATAATCCTCCTGCCTCAGCTTTCCAACTCTTGGGTGCTGTTGGAATCAGAAGCATCCAGGCACATCATCCATGTCACTTCTACAAAGCAGCATCTCCCACACACTAGAAGGCAGATGCAAGGAAAGAAAAACTACAATTGCTGAGGTCCCTTATTGTGATGAAGACTTATATCTTAATTATATGGAAAAAATGTACCTTAAAAAAAAAGAAGAGAATATTTTCGATGGCAATAAGAGAAAATTAAAAATAAAGTTGGTTCTTTCCATAACTGATAACTTACAAAAATAGCTCATTGTTCACTCACTTCAGTAAATTCCACAGAATCAAAGTCAGGAAAGAGATTCAAATCTTAAAGACCACCTGTCACACTGGCTGGGCCACCAGGTATGCATCTGCCTTCTAGTGTGTGGGAGATGCTGCTTTGTAGAAGTGACATGGATGATGTGCCTGGATGCTTCTGATTCCAACAGCATCCAAGAGTTGGAAAGCTGAGGCAGGAGGATTATGAGTTCAAGGCCACCTGGCCTACACAGTGAGACCTGGCTTTGCTTTGTCTTGGTTTTTTATAGGGATCCATCTCATTGCTCCAGTGTTCAAATTGAGATGGGCGTGTCCAGGAAGAAGTGGAGTGAGACACAAGCTCAGTGGCCCAAAAGGAGAAAGTATGGAGAAAGTATGGAATGTATACTGAGATTCGGATTCTAAGGGTCGCTTCTCTGATCATTCAGCATATCTAGCTGAACAAAGGACCCAGATTCCCCCCATACTCCCAGAATTCATAGGGTCAGGTCAGCTTATACCTAAGCTGCCATGCATAGAGATGACCCTCACTAAAAATGAGCAAACTGTTCCTATGCCAGAAGAGGAAGCTGCACAGAAGAAAAAAAAAAGGTATCTCAGAAAAAAATTCCAAAAAACTTCTGCCATAGGCTAAACTCATAAAGTAAATATAAGTCACACAAAAGGACAGTAACAATAAAATTGAGTAAATGAAGGTGTAATGTCTGCAGAAAAAGAACTGAGATGGAACATCATGGATGAGGACTCCAAAACAAGGTTGCTCAGAATGCGCAGGAAGCAGAGAAGAGGCCGATGAAGCAAGCTCCACCGAATGGAGATGGGAGGGGCATGATGTTCAGCTCTGTGTGCCAGCTTGGTCAGGCTACAGTCCCTGGTTATCCAGTCAGATGCTAATCTATGTGTTTCTGTGAAGGCACATTATGACTAGAATTAAAGTCCATTATGAATTGATTTTAAGTGGGACACACTTCATTTACTCTGCACTCTGTTTGGGGCCGTTTCATTCTATTGAAAGGCCATAGGAGCATAGGCAAAGCTTCCCTAAAGGAGAGGCTGTGCCTCTGGGCAGCAGCTTCTGAGACTGCTGACGGCTCCAGTCTTCCCTATCCGCCCTGCGACTGTGAGCTTACCACCAGACTCACAAGACATACCTAGTTCCTTTCAGTAAATTTCTTAATATATATGTTCTGCCTAATAGCTCCATATCTCTGGGAAATTCTGGCTGGAAGAATTAAAAAAAAAAAAACAATTATAGCCAGACATGGACCAGACTGTAGGGTGATGAAGGTGATATAGGAGCCTGGGGTTTAAGTGTTCACTGGAGACTCAGGAAGGCGAACCACATGACCTCACTTGAAAACGTCTTTATAAAAGTAATTTTGGCCATCCCATAGAGAGTAGTTCCAGAATGGGCAGAAGTGAGATGAAGGAACCTGCTTAGGTACTGAGACAGTGTAACCACGAGATGCAGGTGGCTGCCTTAGCACAGAAGCCATGGATGGAGATGCTGGCTTCCATCCTGTGGCTCTCTGGGATGTTCTTGATGCAGTACACTTTAGAGCACAGTGCACAGATTTGGTGAAAGGTCTGGGGGTTCTGAATGGGTAAAAGAAAACAAGGGCCTAAAGTTAATACAAGGCATAGGACCTAAGTAATGGATGGATGATGAAATTTACATTCATTCAAAGAAAGGAGAGACTGAGTGGCCAAAAACCAGAAAACGTGACCATCCATGCAGTCTAGCATCTGGGCTCCCAGTTACACAGAGCTCCCCAGAATCGCCCCATCCTTTAAAGAGGACAATAAAAATGGCGTCTGAGCCCACCAAGTCTGAAGCAAGTGCCCTGAGAGTTCCCTAATTGACAGTGGAATCTGGGGAACATCAAGAGCTTACCTTCATGGATTTCTTCAGTTGCTTTGCATCAAACACGGCCGGTGCAGTAACAAGAGCCACCATGACATGCTCAAAGTGGCCAGAGAGATCACCCTTCAAGTCATCTTTCAGCTCCTAAAATGAAAACCGCAAGGAGGAAATCATGAAATGTGTTTCTTTTCTCTTCCTCAGCAGCCGCTGATGAGTGTGACGAAAGCACACTAATCCACAGGGAATAGCAGGAATGCTAAGAATATTTCCGTGGATATTAATCTTCATCTTATGAAGTTTCCACAGTGCCCCACCTTACAGAGACTTCTGCAAAGCCTTCAAAGGAAGCTGGACAAGTGCACCAGAACACCATTCCTCCAAGTACTCTGCTCATTACACTTTGTACAAACATAACCAAATCATCACACCACACTCACAAATATGCACAATTAAAATAATAACTGCTAAATAGAAAAACAGAATGAATGAAGTTCCTAGGTCCTTGGTGCTCTCAATGCTTGGGCTGGGTAGGGGAGGAAGGGAGAGGGTCTTGCTGTAAACACTCTGTTAAAGTGGCTTGGCTCTCAGAGATCCCATTGGGCTCCAGAGAGAAAGCAGAGGACAACGGCTGGTCAGTCTCCTTTAGTGGATCCTAGGCATTCCAAGAAGGACCCTGGTGTCCTTTGGGACTATTTAAGAAGTCTGTCTTTCCCACCTAAGGTCAGGGACATGGTTTCTATCTCCAATATTCAAAGGCGTGATACAGAACAGTTTAATTTTCAGGCCTGGTAGAGAGGTTGCTAGCCTCTCAGGCAGTTCTAATGATACAGATTAGCACCATCACCACCCACCAGGGACACGGTAGGTCATGAGATGGAGCCATGTATCACCCTCCAGGCTTTAACTGCAGCAGGGATTTTTCATGTATAAATGCTACATTCTGCTGCCATCTGTCCTCAACCCAATGACAAAGAAATCTTATTTCACATGCTCTCATTCTGTCACACAATGAGAAATGGTTGTTTGCCCTTTGCCTCTACTGGTTCTTCCTCTACACTTCACAGTGCTCTAAAAATAGACCTTCCGTGTCACCTACATGTATGGGAGGAGTCCTGGCCCAGATGGTTCGCAATTCATTCATTTCCATACGTGCTTAAGGGTGCCTAATCAATGCTAGACATTTAAAAGTAGCTGGGATACAACGCTTATGCCTAAGATGTTCACCCTAGTAAGAAATTTAACACATTCAAAGATAAAGTACAAGTTTATTGTATAGTATATTTAGTGTGTGATACAGGGTGTCTGATAAAGGAATCTGAATGCCTGTGGGACTGGAGAACACTCTCAGGGTGATGTGTGAACTGACTCTGATGCTACCTGTTGGGACACCTTCCTTCCTGTACTTCATGACCCACAGCAACCAAAATAATCTTTCTTTGTTGTGCTAGAGATGCAGCACAGAGCCCTAGAAATGTCATGGAAGTACTGTATCATTAAGCTAAATCTCCAGGTTCCCAAATAGTCTTTCAATACTAAAATTCTGGGCAATATCATTCCCCTGCTTACACACTTCCAACGACTCCCTATTGTAGAATAAAATAAAGACTGCACAAGGACATAAAGCAGTGGTTTTCACCCCTCCTAATGCTGCGACCCTTTAATACAGATCCTCATGGTGTGGTGACCTCAACCATAACATTACTTCATTGGTATGTCATAACTGTAATTTTACTACTGTTATGAATCGTAATGTAAATATTTTGGAGTTGCAGGTTTGCCTAAAGGGTCAAGACCCACAGGTTGAGAACTGTCAACATAGCGCTCAAGCTAAGTCCAGTAACATGCATCTGTAGCCTCAGCACTGGGAGGAAGAGATGCTGAGATAGGAGGATCATTTGAACAGAGGGGCTCAAAACCAGACTGGCAGCATGGCAAAACCCGGTGCCAAAACCCACAATTAGAAATGTTTAGTAGTCAGGTATAGTGATGCACTTCTGTGTGTTTCTAGCTGCTTGAGAGCCTAGGGTGGGGCAATCATTTGAGCTAGCCTGAGAAACCTGGTGGTACCTGAAATATATTTTTTTAAAAGCTCCAGCATTCCATGTCCCATCAATTCCACCCTCCAGCTATATCGGGGTTCTATCTCCCCATATTTCCAGCTGGCTGCTGCCCAGGACATTTACATTTGTTCTCCCCTCTGCTTGCCCTGCACATCTGCAGATAGAGCAGGTCAGAACACAGCACACCCTTCTGACAACAGAACAGCAACACCTTCTGACAACAGAACTAGCAACACCCTTCTGACCTCACCGTGGTCAGGGAGCGTGTCATCAGTTTACCCTCTACCATGTCACCCCATCTTCATATTTATCACACTTGCAATGACTGAATCTATTATTATGTTTCTGGTAGGAGGCTAGGCTAGCTCCACAGGAGATGGGAGGAACTGGCTCTCCTAACAGTGAATCTCCATTCTCCAGTAGAGAGCACTATCAACAAAGAGATGACAAATTGTGTGTCGACAGTCCTGTTCTCATGTAGCTATTTTCTGACACTTAGTGGGTTTTCGTATGTTGGGTTTACTGAGTCTATACTTACATAACTATTTTAAAATTAAAAGGGAAATTAAAGGTTATCTAAGGCTGCTTTTCACAGATAGCTGACCAGATCATTCTTTGTTGGAAGAACTGTCCTTCTTATTACATGACACTTAACAGTATCTCTAACCTCTACATACTGGAAGTTAGACTCACACTCTACCCCCATGATCTTGAGGTCATCAAAATGTCTCTCTTGAGACTCAGGACATGTCTCAGTTTGTAGAGTGCCTGCCTAGCATTCACAAAGACCTGGGTTTGATCCTCAGCACCACCTAATCCAGGCCTAGTGACTATAATCCCAACACTTAGGGGTTGAACACAGGGGACTGTTCAAAATAATCTTCAGCCACTTTGTGAGTTCCAGGCCAGTCTGTGCTACATGAGACCCTGTCTCAAAACAGAAAAGGTAAGTCTCCCTTGATGCCAAGTGTGCTCTGGGGAGGAGACTCAGTGTTGGCTTAAAGCTGTTGCTCTAGGGCAGTGGTTCTCAATCTTCCTAATGCTGCGACCCTTTAATACCGTTCTTCACGCTGTAGCGACCCCCAACCATAACATTATTTCAATGCTACTTTGTGACTGTAATTTTACTACTGCTATGAAACATAATGTAAATATCTGACATGTCACCCCTTTGAATGGATCATTTGACCCCCAATGGGGTCATGACCCACAGGTTGAGAACTACTGCTCTAAATCACCATTCTTCATTCCACAGTGAAGAAGCAGAAGCCCCAAACCATTGAGATAGTGAAAGCCAAAACCTGGACCAAGAGTCCTGGCTCTTGAGCAGATGCACAGGGCAACTCTGCCACACTCAGTCTAAAGCCAAAGATCTGTGAATGGTGTGCAGAGGAAGACAATGGCGATCGTCTCTTCCCGGCCTGCTATGTGCATGGATGGTACCTGTTCATACGCCGCTTGGTACTGCTTGACAATCAGCTGCCGCTGCGCGTTCGACCGCTCCGTCAGAATGTTGATGAGGGTTTTCTCGTCAGTTCCTAAATGAAAACAGTGTTATTTTATGAGCCAAGGATTCTCCTTATTTGTTTCAAACAATCGAATCAGGGGTCCCAAACAAGCACAGACAGGAAAGCGTTTTAATTTTTAGTTTCCAGATTTTTGCTGGGTTAGAATCTGTGTGTTTGCAGGTTTTTTTGTTTGCTTGTTTATTTTTCAAAAGGAAGTTTATTTACGTGATTTGAGGGCTGGAAAAATAAAAACCAGTCAATCCTTGTCTACACCTTCCTATGCATACAGAGAGGAACATGAAGAATTGTGCTGAGACAATTAAATATTCATTCGAGATAAAATGAAGTTGGATATCTCTAAATGCTCCTCCCATAGGGCAATCCTAAGTAGACTGATGATCAAGTAAAAAAAAAAACAGAATTTCTAAACCTGGGAGGAAAATGCAGAAGAGCTTTATGGCTTTACAACTAAAACAGTACAGTAGACGTGAGTCCTAGGAAAAGTATTACTAAGCTTGGTTTTGGTAATGTTAAAACTTGATGAAATAAATGTTAGCATGATACTTTTGGGGAGGAGGGAATGGGAGCATGGGCCAGGAGATGGATTAGGAGGAGGAGGACGAGGAGGACGTTTCTATGGCTTGAGGTTTTACTTAGAAAAGTTTATATCCAGGTCCAAGAGTACTATTAATTTTTATAATAATTTTGGAGAGTGATTTTGCAAAATTTCTAGTTTAAAAATAAGCATTCTGGTAATCTCCACCCAGGACTCCCAGCTCTTGTCCTGCCCTAGAGAAATACTAGCAACTGTGCCCAGTGAAGTCTAAGCCGGAACATTCACCAAGGACTTTTACACTGTAATAGAAAAGAGTTATAGGCAATTTGAATGTTTCATCAACATTTCCAGTTTATGATATAATATACAATAGACTACTGTACAGTTAAAATTAATGACCCAGAGCTAAGCATATCAACATGAATAAATCTCAGAAACATTATGTTAAGAGGTAAAAACAATCGGCCAAAGAATGGATGGCGCACTTCTTCAGTTTTACTGGTTGAAACTATAGAGACTAGTACATACTTCTGTATGTAGCTGTGGCACTGGAAGTCCATAAGTGTAAAGTCTACTTTAGAAAGGTGATTTTCTCTAGGTAATGGGGTGACATAGAACCTAGGAAGACAGGTCTTGGACTGTATCTGTCATGATTTGTGATTATGATGGTGATAACCAGTTGATGGAGCTGTGTGGTGTTGGTAGGATTTAATTGAGCAAACATTACAAATGCTTTATTTACTGAGACTCAGCTCCCGTGCACTTCTTCATGGCTTCACACTTTAAAATATCCCCCTGGCAACTTTTCTAATTCAGGATCCAAGTTGGGCCAACTGGCTCTGTAGATGGGAACTTTCCTGGCTTGTTTTTTAACACTGATACAGGAGTTGCAAAGTTCCACTCACCAAGTCCTCTGATTGCTTTCCGGATAGCTTCGGCATCCACTGACGGGCTAAAGCCCGGGTAATCTTTTATAGTTCCTCGAGGTCCAACCTAGAAGGAAAGCTCCACTAGTTCAAAATCACACTTCTATTTATATTATAGTTACATATACTCGACTAAATGTGTATCTCACATCGTCATTGATGAAATTATGTAAAAGTGTTTATGCTTTTAAAATTCTACTGCCTTCAGTTGACTCTATGCGTAACTAAATGAGGGCTCACCGAGCCAGGCCTGAACACAGCTCACGGGCAGCATGCTCAGAGGACCTATCAGAAGTCTTGTACTGGCACAGTTTGGGCGAAGACCAGCGGCTTTGAATTTGCATACTAAATACCTGGAACAAATGCTTTTTAAGTTGTTAGAAGCACAGAGCAGAACTTCTAAGTCCTCTGGAGGAGCAGCAAGTGCTCTTAACTGCTGAGCCATCTCTCCAGTCCCCTTGGGCATAGGCATGAGAGAGACCTGTGGCAGCCTGGTTTCTTGCTGTTCCTGGCCTAGTGCAAGATCTCCCATCCCTAGACACACGTGTACTACATGTAGCAAGAGGCTTCCCATGTGGGATAAATTGTACATATAAAACATTGCTTCCCTAGGGCAATGAGTTGTTTCAACATCAGAGACTCTGAAGACTGCAGGATTTAAAGTTCCTACATACAAACTATAAGAAAACTTAAATTCTCTTCATCTACCGTATTCCCCTGCGAGGATTGTGAGTAAGCTACTCATCACATCTCACATCGATGATGTGAGCAGCTGTGGATCGGAGACTCTGGGATGTGTGAACTGATGTTGACTACTGTTCTCGGGGAACCCTACTCTAAAGAAGTAATAAACGAAAATGCTTTTGAGACTGTTGGCTTTTAGGCTCTGCTTAATATGTGTGTGACAGTGGCTCCAAGACTCTTGTCTGAGTACTCTGCTGACATCTTTGCGCTTCAAAAATAGCATAGAATATTTTTTAAATAGCTACATTACTAATTTTAAGCATGTAAATTAGAAACATGACCGTAAGCCAAGAAAGACCATACTGCAGAAGAGTAAAATAGTCCAAAATTGCTGAAGAACTACAGGACAGCCAAAAGGATGTTGAAGATCTTCAAAGTCAACATGTCTTCCTACAATATATTCTGACCTTTTAAATAAAAATCTGTGCTAATAGCAGTAACATCTGACATTCTCTTTTTAAACGGAGCTTTCTATCGACTGTGTTGTTGTGAATTAATATGGTCACATCTACGTTCTTCTGAAGTGTCTATTTTCATGAAAGGACATTATCTTGTCACATTAAAGTGAATGGAAAATTAATGTACTGGCACGGTAGCGACGAGAGCCTGCTGACTCAATAGATGAGATGGAACAATTTGTTTCAATGTTGTCAAACATTGTTTAAAGTACTCCAAAGGAAAAAAATGAAAACTAACAAGCTAGACTGTGCCAGATAGAAAGAAAATAGAAACGACTTAATCAGTTGTTTAACATAATTCTTTGGAGTTCAAGGCTTAATAAGCATTATAAACTGGCAGCGACAACTGACTTCAGTACTGTGCACTCCCACCTTTGAGCTCTTGTACTACCCTTATCTACCCACCCACTCTATTTGACACTCTGGAAGGACCCATTAGGTACCCTATGCTAGGTACCTTATATATGTTAGCTACAACCCACTGCAGTCCCGATTCTATGTATGCCTGACTCTGTGTAAAAGGCATCAGGACTTAAGGAGACTGCAGAATATACTCTCATCCACTCAGCTAGCTGAGCCACAGATCTGAGTTTGAAAGTAGTCCATGCTGTTTTAAATCATCCCTGCATTTCTGGAATCATGCCTCTGTTATCTCCTGAGGCGACATTTTAAAATGCATGTGACTATGCCCTGGATCTACTTCAGACATGCTGAACTGTATTTTCAGGAACCAGGTGCTAGGTTCTACATTCTTGTGAAGTTTAATTTGTGTGATTCTATACCACGAGGATACTTATTGTGGTTTCTCTGAATACAAGAAGACAATATGGTGGATCCTTAATGTTCATATCTTATAAAGACTTAGGGTTTACACTAGCTGTGACCTCTGACCTGCTCTCTATGACCTACAAATCAAAACTGTTAAAATTTCAACTTACAAAATTAGATGAAGATAAAATTCCTAACACATCATGCAACTCTTTTTCAGGTGAAAGGTTAGAGGAACAACTTACGTAATAAAAAGGTTCTTCTCTCTTTCTTTCCCTCTCTCCCTCCCCAACATGCACACATACCTGACAACTTGAAAGAAGCATTAGAATCTGGTTCTTACTTAGTTGTTTATTTTTCTGTGACAAAATCAAACCTCAGGACCCCATACTTGACAACCAAGTGCTTTACCACTGAGCCAAAGCCCCACCCCTGAACATGGGAATTCTGCAGTCTAGTGATATATTGAAAAGTGTTTTATACGAACAATATTATAGGACTTACTTGGTAAGGCTTGGTTATCCAGGCCATTCAGCAATATTTATATGACTTATCAAAATTGATTATAAAATAACCAGACTCATATTGTTTAATGAATACTAGATAATGAACAAAAGATCATACAAACATCTTAGATTTCTTCAATGACCTTAATGAGGTGGATTTGAAGGACTTGGAGATACAGCTCAACAGTTAAAAGTACTTGCTGTTCCCGAGGACCCAAAGTTCAGTTCCCAGCACACAAATCGGGAGGCTCACAGACATCTGTAACTCTAGTTCCATGGGATCCAATGCTATTGGCCTCCAGAGGCACCAGCACTTGCATCCATATGCCCACATGCTGACACATGCCCACCTACACATAATTAAAAATAACAGAACAAGGGCATGCTCAGTCCCAGAAGGACAGTTTGTTTAACAGAACTTCGTTGGTTAGGAAGGCACCTAGATGTAAAGCCACTTCCACGTGAAGAAAATGCCTGTGGTTTACAGCACATCCCTTTGTCAGGAAGGGAGGTTAGGGAACTCCACCTCAATGGTTCTCAAAATGGCTTCCTGGATCAACTCCATAGGAATCCCCTGGAATTTCCAGAGATGTAAATCTTAAGCCATAGCCCACTTTCATCAAGTCCACAATGACGGGGTGGGACTCAGCGTCTGGCTTCATGACCACCAAGTGGCATAACCAACATTGCACTTCATTCTCAGCCGCCTAGAAAACTAAAATAAAATCAGCAAGCAAGACCTGGATACTGCATGGGTGAAAGCTAAGGAATTCAGCAATGAAGTGTTGTTTTAGGAATGTTGATCTTTACAGCCAAAGCTATTTGGATTGCTGTCCTGTTTCATGACAGACAGCCTTGTGTTTTGTCAGAGAAGACCTGTTCATTGGTTCTTAGTTGAGACTATTTTCCTAGCACCATGGGGAACATCCCATGAACACTTGGTTAAAGTCATTTTCAACACATGCTTGATCAGTGTTCCATCTACTTTCTTATGTATATTTAGTTTCTTCCCTTTTCTCAAACTTGACCTTTAAATGCTCCCAAAAGAAAAAGGATGACAAAGCCCACTGGGAAGTAAAGTAAGGAAAGGAATGAAGTAAGAAAAAAAAATAGGAATTCTTAATAAGGATTGTTAGTTGCCACACTGTCTAGAGCTTTGCTAGGAACACTTTAAATCTCCATGATGAACACAGAAAGCAGGCACTTAACCCTGAGCCTGGATAGCCAGAGAGATACTTAAGAACATTGCCCAAGCTGATACAACCAGATAGTGCCCCCTGCTGTTCTTTTCTTCAATTTACTAGTCTAGACTATTATCGCCTTTGAATCTACTTTATGCCAACAGAATTTTCCTTACTTCCTAAAATCATCTTTGGCTGCCAAGAACATAGTGCCCTGAAGCTAGTGCATGGCCAAATTACCTTCCTCGGGGTAATTATCTGCTGTTACTTTGGAAGATCAGTCTCCTAAACATGGCTGCACCTATTTCTTCATGGACTGTATACTAGATTTGCAATAAAAGCATTGAAGCTGTATATTCAAAGGATGATAAAAGAGAAACACAGGGTGCCAACTCTGTTGACACAAAACATATTTAGAGCCAATGGCTCCAGAGTAAAAATGGCAGCCACCACGAGCACATTCCAAAGTGAGGCAAAGCCATAGCATGCGTCACTTCGTAAAGCCCCATAAAAGTCAACTCTAAAAATTAAGCCTCAGAGAGAACTCAAGGGCTTTCAGAGAACCTGGGAGAAATGATTACTCTTTATGCTTAGTGTTAAGATGCTGTCCTGGGTCGTGAAGCTTTATGATACAAGGGGAATGGAGCAGACTGCAAAAACAACGTAGCCCAAACTTGGGAAACTCTAAGACTTTTTGTTCAATTCTTCAAGTAAGAAATGGTCTTTTAAAACCAAAGGAAGTGTCTTATCAGAAGCCCTGAAATAAAATACAGTCACATGAGGCAGGTGGTATGAGACCATGTCTTTCCTATGACAAAGAACTAACTAGTGACCCAAAGAATGTAACTGTGATTGGATGCTAGCTCACTCCCAATGTCAATGGTTGAGATAAAGTCATGGTGCACAGGCATGGGCCTCTGATCCAATATACCTAGTAACCTGTAAGACGATAGCTCTGCAAAGGCAGACTGGCCTGCGAGTAGGCCCGTGGGGGAATTTTCATGATTAGTGATTAATGTGAGAAGGTCCAGCTTGCTGGGGGCAGAGCCACCCTGGCTTGGTGGTCCTGTGTGCCATAAGAAGGCACGTATAGCAATCTTGTACTCCTTTGTGGCTTCTGCTTCAGTTCCTGCCTCCAAGCACTCCACTCTGTGATGTACTATTACCTAGAAGTGTACAATGAAATAAATCCCTTCCTTTTCAAGTTGATTTTAGTCAGGGTCGCCTTATCACAGCAAGAGGAACCTCAACTACAACAGGCTCCTCTTTTACTTGGGTGCAAAGTGAGTTTCGAGGCCAGATCTTTCATTGAGATGTGAGAGATGAGAGGGAAGGCAGAGGTGGAGTCCAGCATCTCCACGCTCCTAAATACCTGTGTCTCCCACCCATGTGTGAACTTGCAGGGTCAGGAAGAGCAAACACACCAGGAAGGAAAGAGTACTAGGGTGTCTTCAACCAAGTAAAAAGTGGGTAATTAGTGCTCCAGAAGTCCTCCAACTCCACCTGCTGGGGCCTGGTATTTTCCCCCTCCTTAGTTATGACCCAGACCCAAGACAGCCTTGAAATAAGACATGGATGGAGCACTGAGCTTCTCTCCCACACCAAACCTCCCCTCAGGACTATTGTCTCCTTGAGTACTTGTGCTAATGGATGTCTTCTTTAGGTCCTAAGTCTTTCTCACCATCTTCAGGACCGCATCATGGCTGCCCATGCTATGCTCTCTTCTGAAGGGTCTCGGCTTTCTTATACAGGGCTTTCAACCACTTATGATATCTTTTATTACTTATAAGAATCGCCATCACAGATTCTCTCATCCTGGCACACTGCTCTTCCTTGTATCCAAGCACAATTGTCTTTCAACTGAGGAACTACGAAATGAGATCTAGTGTCCCCACCTGTCAAACCCCAAGTCCCCAGCATAAAAAGGGACGGGAAAGGCAGCAGCTCTAACTGTCCCTAGGAACACATGGCCACAGGAATTTGACCCATCTGGAGATTGCTGCTTGTAGCATTCCGTCAACTTTCTACCATTAAGGATCCCCTCTCCCAACGCACTTTCTTATGGTCTTGGGGAGCAAAGCCAGGGCCTTGGGCACTGCAGGCAAGCACTTCATCACTGAGTTATATCTCCAACAGCAAACGTGGGCTCTTCATGTCTGCTACATGATTGGCATGTTCAGAATGTCTCATTTCACCAAGCTTCATTATATTTCCCCAGTTTCCTAGCGACTAGAAATATAATTTACAGTCAAAGCTTCTAAGCTTTGGCTTTAAGAGAGTACAGTTTGTGTCATTACAACTTCATTAAAGAAATGAAAGCAGGTAAGGTTTTTGGAAACCCAGTGCTTCAGTGTGAGTGCAAGGTGGTTTAATGAGGATGTATTCAACTTTGCCCTGGTTCTTGGCAAAGAGTTTAAAAAACCTTGGAATTTCCTGAGGGTTAGGACTGCCTTTGTTCTGTGCCTGAGGTGACTCATCATGGTCCTTTGACAGGTTCAGGAAGAGAGCTGGTCACCAGAAAGACCACATGATTTAGATGGCTGGCGTTGGAGCCAGCTCCACCTCTTGGGAAGGAAAAGAGTCTGGATATTGAATTCAATGTTACAATAACAAGTTAATAGCTTAATCAGTCATGTCCAATTAAAACTTTGACCACTGGCTCAAGGAGCTTCCCTGTTGGTGAAGATGCTAATGTGTAAGCAAAGCAATATGCTCTGATCCCTCAGGGAAGGGACATGGAGACCACACACACACACACACACACACACACACACACAAACACACAAAACACACACACACACACACACACACACATACACACACACAACACACATACACACACACACAACACACACACACACAACACACACAACACACACACACACAACACACAACACACACACACACACACACACATACCACACACACACACACACACACACACACACACATACACACACACACAACACACACAACACACACACACACACAACACACACACACACACACACAACACACAAACAGAGAGAGAGAGAGATCCTTTTAGTAAGTGAGCTATTAAGTAGAATTTCAGGTAGTATGGTAAAACTACAGACCATATGGGCTACATGAATAAGGTAAAGCTTTTTATAGTAAACAAAGTTTTGAGATTCCCAGAAAACTTTGAGTTCTCATCTGGGAAAGAGAAAGACTTAAAGGTCACAAGCACTCAGTTGTCAAGCATGGCTCTCTGATGTTTTAAATTCATATTGGAATTAGCTGCACGTAAAAGGAATATGTCTCTATACAGGCAATCTGCACAGTAAGTGGAATTCCTGACTTTCAGCTGGCTAGCGAGTCCAACCAGACCCCAGAAAGAGAGGCTCCTTGACGTTCTCGTGTCTCCTTAATTTTCTCTTTCAGTCCTGAGTTATTACAAGTAGACTAACCACACACTGGTGACCTCCCACTGACCCAGAGATATGCAGGGATGGGCGGCCTAGATCACATGTTTGTGCTTGGGTGTGTATTTGCTTTTGTGTGCAAGGAGGAAAAAATAACCATTGAGAATGAGCTCAGCTGCAGCCTCGGACATAAATTCCTTAAATAACAAAGTTCTTAAGTTGTCTTTCAGGGACTGCCTTCAGAATCCTCTCGGGAGTAGGTTGGAACCAGCTTCATAAAAATGGTTCTGTGCGAAGTCAGTATGTCCAGTGTCATGGGCTGCATTGGGGTTTGGGGATTTTTGAACTCGTGATATCAACAGGTCATTGACTGGAAGGTCATGGGTCAGGAAGCTGTATGATGTCTGTTTCTGCTTGTGTACACAAGCTAAACTCGCTTTGACTATCCATTTAGAAGCATTGGTCCCTCCCCCTTCCTAAAAAGACCCTGCTGCCAGCACATAGAGGCAGCTCTGGGCAGCTTAGCTCCTGGAGTCTCTGTCAGTCAACCATGCAATAAAATTTTTTTCCCCCTCATAGCAACACAGGGCACCAGTACTGGTCTGTATGTCTATGCATCTGTGCATGCCTGGAGCCCGCAGAGGCTATAAAAGAAATAGACGTGGCCATCCATCACATGAGTACTGGGAATTGAACCCAGGTCTTCTTGAAGAACTCTCTCTTGAAAGAGAGAAGAGAGAGGAGACGAGAGTAGAGACAGAGAGAGACAGAGACAGAGACAGAGAGAGAGACAGAGAGACAGAGACAGAGACAGACAGAGAGACAGAGACAGAAGAGCACACTGAGAAAGATGACCTACAAGACAGATCCATTTTTCCTCTAGAGGCTGGAGTAGCTTTGGTAGCCTGAGATGCCTTTCTTTAATTTTGGGTTGACCAGGTTAAACAAAGAAAAGGAAGCTAATAGGCCCACAGCTCTTCAGGTGAATATTGTCAGGACTCAGGACCTGGATTGAACAATATCAATCAGCCTGAGTGAGTCACCCAGAAGGAAGGGTCCCTGCTGGTTGCATGCCAGACTTTTGTCTCAAGTCTCAAGTGTGTGAGACAAGCCAGAAGGATGCCATCTTCATTGCTAGCCTCCTGATCCTTCTCAGTCCCTGCCTCCCCCTCCACTGTGCTAGCTCCCAGGCTCTTGTGGTGCCCAAAGCTTCCCTCCTCCTAGATACCAGCTCCTGGCATGGGTTTACCCAGGTCACCACACTATACTCCTCACAGATAGCCCTGGCCATGTCCGTCTCCTTTCTCTCTGCTCTGGTCTCTACCAGATGCCTCTGGTTCTCTCTCTCTCTCTCTCTCTCTCTCTCTCTCTCTCTCTCTCTCTCCCCTCTCTCCCCCCCCCTTACCTACAATAAAACCCTTCTACTGATCACGGAGTGCCTTTACTCTGCTCTAGCTTACAGCCTTCACATACATGCTTACATAGTCACAAGCACTATTTACGTGGACACATCCAAGAGTATTAAGCCTGCAAAATTATTTTTTGGTAACTCTTAACCCGTCTAAACTGCATAGTTCAGTATAGTGAGACCATTCACATTGTTCTCAAGCAATTACCAGAACCTTTTCATTCTGAGGAACACAAAGTCTATACTGGCTTAACCATAACACCCTTGGCCTTCTGTGCTCCAGGAAACCACAGGCCTCTGTGTACTTCTTATTTAATAGAAGGAATTGCATAATGTTTATCTTTTCGTGGCTGTCTTATTTACTAGCTGAACATGCTTACGGTTCACCCATTTTTAAGGTACCTTTCATTTTAAGGCTGGATGATATCCCACATTGTGCATACGGAGCACGCTGCATGTCTTTCCCCTGTTCATTGAGAATCGGTTGCTTTTACTTCTTAGCTATTGAAATTTTATATTTATATTGAAAAATATACTGCCATGAGACTCAGTTCATATTGCAGATAGAACTGTGAGATAATTAAAGAGATTTGGCAGGGGGGTGTGTGTGGTGTTGTGTGTGTTTGGTGGGAGTGGCACTAAAGTAGCCAACTCAAGCTTTTTGTGTAGTATTTCTGTGTAGTAGAAAATATCCTTAAACTCCTGATCCATTTCCCAAGTGCTGGGATTGTAGGTTTTGTATGACCACATGCAGCAAAACATCGTCTTACTTGTTCACACAGTGCTGAGGGTGGGTCCTGAGCCTTAGCCATGCTAGGTGGGCACTGGTCCTAGACCTTAGCACATGCTAGGTGGGCACTGGTCCTAGAGCCTTAGCGCATGCTAGGTGAGCACTGTACCACGGTGGACCTTTGTCAACTGTATGTTGCTTTACTTTAATTTACAGTCATTTGATATGACTGACTGCAACAGGAAACTCGTACCCCATGTCTCATATCAACCACGACATAGTCTGTTAGATGTGTCGTGAACTCCATGTCAATTCTCTTGTGGATCTGGGCTATCATTCTGAAAAGCCTCTTCACCTGACTCTGTTGGAGATGCATAAAGTCAGATGGGCTTTCAGGTATAAAGAGCGCTAAGGTGGCTCTCGACCAGTGCATAGCACAGTCCCCCCCCCTCCCCCCCTTCCCCTCCCCGCACTGTCCACACCTCTGTGTGCTTTTCTTTCAACTTCTCTTATTCATAAAATGTACGCTCATGGCTTAAAGGCACAAGGGTAGAGAGGGAGACACAGGGAAAGAGCCGACTACCTGAGGTGCCTGAACTACCTTAGGGAGTTGTCAGCGATGCTGTGTGTGTCTCTTCCATGTCCTTTCTTTTGTACAGAGCCACTGTGTCTACTACTCTTGTAACTTGAGTTTTTCACTGATGACACATTTTGGTACAGTTTCTAATGTCATTTCATAGAGCTAGATATTTTCCCCACATTCTTTTTAATAATTACATTAAAATGGCTGAAAGTTAAAAATGAGTACTTTGTACCTATTGGGTGTTCATTTACATTGTATATTTCTAATCATACAAACAAATATGTTTTGATCCACGTTTTTCAGCCTTCATTCACATTTATGATACACAGAATTAGAATTGAGGAATAAAGGACACAAATATTTAACACTGACTGATGCTGACCCGAATGCTATCCAAAGTGTAACACAGTCTCCTAAGAACAGTTTGAGGGTTCCTCTTGAGTGCTATAACTTTGTCTTCTATTTTTCCAATTACCTAGTTCTTAGGTAGAAAATGCTTCCTTTTCCCTTAGGATTTCTTTAGTTCTCAGAGGTTCTGTATACGTGTGTACTGGACACTTGCAATTCTTTTTACTTGCTACTTTGTGTCCCATTGAGCTCATTTTTGAAATTGCTTTAGTCAAGTCATTTGTTTGTTACAGAAATAAATCGGCCTGATGGTCTTCAAATGTGTCTCCCTGAAGGTTATCTTCTCATTCTCTTTACTGTGTTGCTGCCACAATTACAAATTGATACATAAACAGATTTAAAAAAAACAAAAAACATTTTGTCAGGCTGGAGAGATTGCTCAGTGGTTAAGAGCACTGACTGTTCTTCCAGAGGTTCTGAGTTCAATTCCCAGCAACCACATCATGGCTCACAACCATCTGTAATAGGATCTGATGCCATCTTCTGCTGGGTCTGAAGACAGACAGTATACACATATACATAAAATAAATGAATAAATAATTTTTTTTTTAAAAAAAAGTTTGTCTTTTGCTTTAGCCTTATGGTTGTAATGGCTTTCCCTATTCCAAATTAATTCTAAAAGATCCTCTTGCACTTCATTTTTTTTATAATTGTGTATTTATTTATTTATTTTATATGCATGCATGTATGTGCAGGTGTTAGTACATACTCATAGTCGTGTGGGAGCATGTTGTGCAGGTATGTGGAGGCCACAGAGCAACCGTGAGTTTCATTTGTCAGGAGCTGTTCACCTTATTTTCTGAGACCGGAGCTCCCATAGGGACCTGGGGCTTGCTTTGCAAGCATGTTAGTAATATTCCCTCACTCTATGTGTTAGACATCTAAAATTATTTTAATGTCAGAAGGGAGATGGAATGTAGACTTTCCTTTTCCCCAACAAGCTAGAAGTCTCTCTAATTTTACTAAAGGAAGAAACTATCTTTCCTTATCTGATAGTAAATGTCATCTTTATCATTGTGTAGGCTGAGTTATACACTAAATTTATTCTCCATTCAGGCCTCTTTGCCAAGTATGGACCTCTACAATACCCTTAAAAGTGTTTACTGTATGTGTGTATGTGGGAAGGGGGGTGTTATATGCATGTAAACACAGGTGTCCTTCCTGGGAGGCTAAAGCTACAGGCAGTTTAAGCAGCCTGACGTGGGCTCTGAGAATTGGAACCCAGTCCTCTGCATTGAAGTGTAGTTTCGAAGCATGACACCAACTCCTCCGATACATTTTTGCTACTAGTCCTTTTTAGATAAGGTCTCCCTACATAGCTCAGTCTCTCCCCAAACTTGACATTCTCCTGCCTTAACTTTCTGAGTTCTGGAATTACAGATATATGCCAGATATATGTGTTTAGGATACATATACTTTATTATTTTTAAATATGCTCTAGCTTTTTGTCATTTTTTATAGTTAGTCAACTTTCTTTTTTTTTTTCTAGTTGTTTGACTTTCTGTTTGACTCATCTAAATCACAGTGGTGTGAAGGCTTTGGCTTTTACTCACCCAGATAGATGCCATGACAGTCCACCTTTCTCTCAAGCCGAGATCACAGGAACCTATAAAAGAAATTTAAAAAAAAAAAAGTATTAAATGGACAAAGCCATATTGTGATTCAGCACGCAACATTTTCAGTCCAACTCTTAATGTTTAATCCAGAAAGAAGCCGTCAGCAGTCAATGAGAAACTTCTCTGGAAGAGGGTGTGTACCTGACATCAGGAAACCCGTCCCCTGAGCAAGGATTAACTAAGCTTTTACAAATTTCAAACTTCTAGCAGAGTCACACAGGTATGGCCAGCTGTCCTCAGTACACCACTTAGATGCAGATAAGTAAGAATCAAAAGGAGAAAGAGAGCATTTACTTAAAGTGGCCCATTGAGAAGAGGAACAAACAAGGAGGTACAGGAACCCCCATGTCTGCCTTCAGGGTAAGGACAAGGAGCAGGAGTCACGCACAGTTAAGCAGTACTGCCTGAGGAGACTTCCCTGGAAACTTTCAGTCTTTGAATATCACCATCTCAATAGTGTGGTAGCCAAAGGAAGGGATCAGGCGGAGGCGTCTCCCTTTCCTTTCCCTCTGTCCTGCCTTAGTATAGCTACCAAGAGGTCATGTTGGCTCTAGACCTTTGAGGGCTCCTAGAAAGGAAATATTATTCCCGACCTTACAGGAATGGCTTCTGGGAAGTCTCTTTTCACTTCTTATTTAAATCCAGGAGTGTTTCTGTCTACAGTCCCAGCCTGTGAGAGGCTGGGGCAGAAGGATCACCTGGTCTACACAAGGACATCACATTTCAAAATGACAGCCACAAAACCAGAACTGTAAATATCCATTACAGATTTCTTCCAACAGAGAACAGGTTGGCATCACAGGGAAAAGGAAAAAAAAGGAAGTTGTTCCTTACCCCTAAACCAAGACAAATTCTAGCTAGGTTTGGGCTGATTTCTTACCTGTACATTTTACAAGATCCAAGCCTATGCAGCCTGTGATAAATGCCCACGTCTACTCTTTGAGGAGGCCAGGCTAGTCCCAAGTAGGTACAGACAGGAAAAGGCAACCTTGAACCCAGGCACACTCTCCATAAGTAAACTGTACTCAGACGTGCTGGCCTGTCTCCAGGGTTGATTCAGAAATACAAGTTGTTCCCACTCATCCTGGCAACAAAATATTCTTTTGTTGTTGTTGTTTTTTTGTTTATCGAGACAGGGTTTCTCTGTGTAGCCCTGGCTGTCCTGGAACTCACTCTGTAGACCAGGCTGGCCTCGAACTCAGAAATCTGCCTGTCTCTGCCTCCCAAGTGCTGGGATTAAAGGCATGCGCCACCACCGCCCGGCACAATATTCTAAAACTTAAATGGCAGCTCAGGGGCAAAGGTCAACATGAAATCACATTAATAGTCACTGGAAGTAGTATTTAGCCCTGATTTTTGCCCATTCTGTGCTCCCTAGTTAAAGGGTCTGACCTCTATCTCTCTCCAGAGTATACAGTGGGTACAGGATAAGGTTGCCTCTTGTGGTCAGACAGAACAGGAATTTCCATTTTGGTCCTAAATGCAGCCTCTTTCAGAGCTGAGAAGTTTTATAAGCAACTGGATCAGGAACAGTCACTTTAACCTCAGCAGTAGATTGACGGTTTTACAATTTAATGGGCAGTTGGGAAACAATGGAAACATAAGGGGTAAGACTCCCGGCAGGGAGCAGATCCTGGACAGCATGGCTCAGAGGTCTCTGTGTTCTCCCTGGCACTACCCATCCTAGTCTCTGCTTCTTGGCCACCATGATGTGGGCACTGTCCTCTGCTACAGACTCCCTTACTGGCATGTCCTGCTTCACGTAGGGTGATTAGCAATGGAGCCAGCTGACCTGACCTGAAGCAAAATCTCTAAAACCGTGCGCTGAAAGACATCTTTCCTCCTTTTAAATTCTTCCTCTCAGCTATTCTGTCACAGACAAAAAGCTAACACATGTCTTAATTCGAGACCTAATTTGAGTCAGGATTTCTCATGTGTAAACCAGGCTGTTGCTAGTACTGGGGAAAAATAAGATAGATTATACTGTCAGCCAGCATCTTGTGTTTTTACTAGGTGCCAGGTGACAGGAAGTGTTAGAAAGTGAGGTCCACAAAGTCAGGGATTTGTATAATGTTTATCCACTGGTGTATATGAAAAAAAAAACTTATTCAATGATTTGAACATAAGCCTCAGAATCACCTAGTTAGTGAGAGAGACATTAACAGAATCTCTACTTTGCACAGGGAGATGCTGCGCGCATGGGAAGCTATAGTGAAATCCCCACCATACAGCTATTGGGTAGAGCCTACTGAACCTAGACATCTAGATTCCAAAGGCATAAACCCTTAGTCCCCACGCTTTGTGGCCCCTGACCCAAACTGACGCTTGACATTTGTTGATCCCATATAATGTGGACATTTCTAAGTATGATATGTTTGTTTGTTTGTTTGTTTTTTGGCTTTGTTTTTCCAGACAGGGTTTCTCTGTGTAGTCCTGGCTGTCCTGGAACTCGCTCTGTAGACTAGGCTGGCTTCAAACTCAGAAATCCGCCTGCCTCTGCCTCCCAAGTGCTGGGATTAAAGGCGTGCACCACCACTGCCCAGCTCTAAGTATTATATTATTAAGCCACCCTTTAAGCTTGTAAAAAAGTAAAAGAATTACTTCACAGTGCAAGCCAAATGACCTAACAAGAGAGCTTTAAACACATCCTTCCTGAAGGGGATTATAGCAGCTACATAATTTTCTTGTACTTCCTCCTGCTTGATTTTCTACAGATTTCTCAACACCAACAGATCTGGGGACAGTGGTCTGAATTTCCTTATATTTTAAAAGTACCTTTCTAGGTAGTCTGAAAACTTCCACTTTTAGGAAAACCAGTAACGATTCTTCACAGAACCTTTTAGTCTATTTTTTATGATGTTTATGAGGAGTAGAAATTAGTCTTTCAGGGGCAGAAGCTCTTCTCTTGAACACACCTCCTGGGGAAGAATTTTGCCCAGGCTGCTCAATTTTCTATCAGTGCAGGACCCAGAACTTCTATATATGGCCATTTGTAATCACAAACCACATACCTAGATAACTCACCTGCCGACTCAAGAGCCAGGGGAGGTGATTCATGTCTAGTGAATAGAATTCTGTTGTAATCAAAGGAAACGGCGTCTTTTAAAAGAGAAACCGAAGTTCCCCAACTCTCAAAGTCCAGTACCCTAATTCATCTTTCTCCTGCCTATACAAATGCAACTAAAATACTCTTGGAGGGGAGAAAGATCTCGTGGGAGCGTTAGGGGAAAAGTTCTCAGCACAGAACTCTGAGCAGAGCCTGAGACCTTCCCCTATCCCTTCTTCTTTTAAATGTTTCCAAGACCTTTAAGAATGAGGGGCCCCCTGGATGTGAGCCTGGGCCACAAGACTCCAAGATTGGTAACTTCCTCAGCAAGGCCCTTGGACTCCCCAGATCCCGTCTCCTCTATTTGGATAGAAGGGGAAAGGGCTTGGGGGAAGGAAGGTAAGGGGACAGTGCGGGGACCGAGCTGCGCTCACAGAACTAGGGACCGCGGGGACCTGCTGCTCCGTGGGTGGAGCGGGCGGCCGTGGGAAACCTACCCTTAGGCGGCGGCAGCGACGGCAGCGACGTCCTGGGAGAAGCTCTGTGAAGGTGAGTGCTCGATAGCTCCGGGCTAGCCTGGATGGCGACCCAGACTGCGACCGCACCCTTCCTCAGCCCCTCCTCCTGTTTCTACTCAGGGACCGCCCAGGACTGGCTCGCGAGTGGCTCTTGGATTCCGGATCCTCTGTGCTCCACCTGCGACGCACCCACCACGCCCCTCGCAAGCCCTCCTCTTACCCTGTTTCCCCCACACCCTCTTCAACTCTCCACCCTTCCTCCAAACCCAAACCCTTTCCTCCCCCTCCCCGTCCCGCTCCCCCTCCCCCTCCCCCTCCTCCTCCTCTTCCTCCTTCTTTTTTTAATTTCTCACCCCACCCCACCCCGCGCCCTTCAGGGCTTGACTCGTTTTCTATACAACATGGATTAAGAGTTGACAGTCCTCACAGGTATCTACACTAAGTAACGCTTACTTACTTAGAGGGTCTTTCGTGCCAGGCACCATTCTAAATCCCACATAATAACCATGCTACAAGACAGATGTGGTTGTACTCATTTTACAAGTAAGGAGTCACAGAGGCAAAGGAGGTCAAGTCACACAGAAAGAACAGCAGAGCTAGATTTTGAACGCAGAAGTCTGGGAAGTTTCTCTGATAGGCCTATTGGCTCTAAAGGGAGAATTAGAACTTAGAGAAGCACCTCGGTGTTTTAGAGCCCTTCGGTACCACATGTAAGTCAAGGAAGATAAACATTAAAGTCCACTAGAATGGCCTGTTTTGTGTCTTCTCCCCACAATTAGAGTTATTTGAAAACAGAGAACCTCAATTGAGAAAAGTGACTTGAAGGCAAGTCTTTAGGGCATTGTTTTCTTAATTAGTGGTTGAGGTGAGAGGGCCCAGGCCCTTGTAGGTGGTGCTACCCCTGGTCCTGGATGCCTTTAAGGCAGTAGACTGATCAAGTCCTGGAGAGCAAGATAGGATCTAGTATTCTTCCCATGGCCTCTGCATGAGCTCTTGCTTTCAGTTCCAGGTTCCCTGTCTGGGTTCCTGTCCTGACTTCTTTCAGTGGAGGGGTGTGCTGAGGAAGCATAAACTGAAACGAACTCGTTCCTCCTCAAGTTGCTCTTTGCCACAGTGGTTTTATCCCAGCAATAGAAACCCCAAGACGGCCACTTAATATCAGGGCAGTCGTGTGTAGAAGAAGTCAGATGGTGTGTGTGTGCGTGTTTGTGTGTGTGTGTGTGTGAGTGTGTGTGTTCACAGCCACAATGGCAAGTGAACTCCGATGGTTAAGTTAGTGGCAGGTGCCTTTACTCACTGATCCCTGTAGGTGGTCTGGTCAGGTTTGAAAATTTACTAACAAGCTTGGCTACATGGGACAGATTGCTGGTCAGTCATAGGGAAGATAATTTAGTTCGTTCTTACAAAACTAAATATACTCTATTATTCAATCCAGGAATTGCACTTATTGCTGTTTGTCCAAATACCACAGAACCTATATACTCGCTACCAACTACACATGGATATTTGTACCAGCTTTACTCATAACTGTGTAAATGTGAAAGCAACCAAGATTTCCTTTGACGGGTAGATGGGCAGAAGACTGTGGCACATCGTATATTGGAATTTTATTTAGGGCCCAAAACAGGTGAACAATCAGACCACAAAGGCACCTGAAATGTGTATGGTTAAGTGAAGAACCTTAAAAAGGGTGTGGTTCCTACTCTGTGACATTCTAGAAAAGACAACAACTATGGAGATTTCGACTAGAAGACTAGTGGCTGCCAAGAGTTGTGGAGGAGGAAGGTGTGAGCAGGCAGAACAGAAATTTTAGAGCAGTAAAATCATGCAGTATGACTCTAACGATAGATAACTGACATTATACACTTGTCGAAACATGGTGCCAAGAATTGTCACGTCCGCCTTGACCAGCAATTAAGACACGACACGGTCAGATCCTTCTCAGTCAGCTTTATTGCAGGAACGACTCTTATGGACGGGGATGGGGACGGGGACCTGGACGGGGACGGGGAAGGGAACCCCAAGCAGCAGAAATGAGCTGCTTATATAACTGCCCAAGGCGGACTAGGTGACATGTTCTCTCAGGATAGGTTAAGCTGCCAATACCTCATTAGCATAAGCCCACTCGGGAGGGGCACGAGGCGGATGCATGCACAAAGGACTTGTTTACCAGTTTAGCTGAGCTGGCCATGCTGGAAGCCAGCTGCTTACATTGTCAGGTGCTCGTCATACGACTTTGCAACTGTCCCAGGTGCTATCTTAAACACGGCTGCCTACAAAGAATCTTAGGAAAACTATGGATTCTGGGTAAAATAAGTTAAAATTAATGTGAAATATGCCACTTTGTTGGGGTCTGTTGATAATGGAAGGTGTCGGACATGTACGAACAAGGGATGTATGTGAGATCTGCATGCCTTGCGTTTGTCTCTGCCAGATGAGGACTCTGAAACTCGCCTATGATGGTTGAAATTGATTGTCAGTTTGATGGGATCTAGGTTAGTCACCTGAGAGACAAACCTCTAGGCATATCTTTGAAAGAATATTTAGATTAGGTTAGCCGAAGCCTGACAATCCTCCTAAAATATAGATCAACACCACCCATGGTACAAGACTGAATAAAACGCAAGCTGAGCAGGGGTAAGAACTCCTTTCTGCTGCAGGACTGATGATGGAACAGAGCCAAAATAAACTAACAGGCACATTGTCTTCTTATCCGGTGACTTCATTTAAACTCTTTACATATGTATATATGTATATTTTAGGTAGCTTCTGCTGTAGTCATCAATCTTCCTTCCTTCCTTCCTTCCTTCCTTCCTTCCTTCCTTCCTTCCTTCCTTCCTTCCTTCCTTCCTTCCTCTCTCTCTTTCTTTCTGTAGTGGCTGTGCAGTGGTAGCTGTACACACGATTAGTGATAGCTCTTCATATGAGTGTTTAAATAAGGTTTTCAGCGTTGGCTATCCTTCCTGAGTCTCCTATGAGCTACATTTAAAACCAGCCCGACATGCCTGTCACAGCAGTATGAATGTCATGGGAACAACCAACCACTTCTTTTTAAATTGAATTTGAAACCGGCTTACAGGGTGGAACCCATGTTATCAGGTCCAAAATTGTGTGGCTACACTGGTCATAGGCCTTAGAACGAAACCTAATGTAGTACTCTGTCTGCTAAGGAGACACAGTATTAAACCAATTCCTAAAGATTTATTGTTATACCTTGTCTTAGTTAGTTGTCTATTGCTATGATAAGACACCATGGCTAAAGCAACTTGTAGGAAGAGTTTATTTGGAACTTATAGTTTCATAGGGTTAGAGTTAGGACTATTATGTTGGGAAGCATGGCAGCAGGCAGGCTGGCATGGTGCTGGGGCAGTAACTAAGGGCACACATCTTGAGACACGACCATGAGGCAGAGAGAACACTGGAAATGGGTCTTTTGAAACCTCAAAGCCTTTCCCCAGTGACACATCCTTCAATAAGGCCATACCACATAATCGTTCCCAAACAGTTCCACCAGCTGGGGACCAGGTATTCAAACACATGAATATTCCCTCCCCTCCCTTGGCCATGTGGAGACAGCAATGGTTCCACGCTTTTCCCAGTCCGGGACTTCATGATGCCTGGGGACCATGACGTTCAGTTACAGTTTGTTTTTATCCTCTCTCTCTCTCTCTCTCTCTCTCTCTCTCTCTCTCTCTCTCTCTCTCTCTCTCTCTTCCTCCTCCTTCCTTCCTTCTTCCTTCCTTCCTTCCTTCCTTCCTTCCTTCCTTCCTTCCTTCCTTCTTCTTCTTTCTTTCTTTCTTTCTTTCTTTCTTTCTTTCTTTCTTTCCTTCTTTCATGGCCTAGATAGGCCATTCTCAAAATATCACATACTCATAGGTTAGTGCCTTTCTCAACCTCATTAGAGAAACTCTTTGTGAAGTGGATCTTGATCAACACGAAGACTCATCTAGTAAAGATGCAGAGAACCAGAGGCTGTGGAGTGCTCAGCACTATGTTGGGAATTGATATCATACCCTCTCCTCTCAAGGCTCAGGGATCATTGCAGAAAAGGGAGCAGGAGAGTGCAGAAACCAGAGGTGATGGGTAAAAACAATGAGAGAGTGCCTGAATGCAAGGCAGCTGCACACAGGTATCCACGGCAGTTATGACAGCATGCACAAGACCTGTGGTAGCTCACACGAGGCAAAATTCCAGAATAGAAAGGAAAAATAGGCAAGTTTCACTTGTAGCTGAGGAGCTTGTGGTAGCTTCTTGGAAAGAGAAGTCAGTTTTCTTTTTTTGTTTGTTTGTTTTTTCGAGACAGGGTTTCTCTGTGTAGCCCTGGCTGTCCTGGAACTCACTCTGTAGACCAGGCTGGCCTCGAACTCAGAAATCCGCCTGCCTCTGCCTCCCAAGTGCTGGGATTAAAGGTGTGCGCCACTACCGCCAGGCTGGGAGTCAGTTTTCTTAAAGAATCTGGCTCCATACTACATTGAGAACATTTGAGAACGTACGGCAGAACAAATGGATTTGATGGATATAAAAAACAAAAACATCACAAAGTTGGGTGGGTATGGAATGAGGGTGGGGTGGATCTGTGGGGGAAGGGGAGGTAAATGTGATCAAAATACCATGTATGAAATTTCAAAGAATTAATACAAGCTATTTAAAATATAAGCGAAACCTAAATAGATAACAATTGAATGCAGTGAGTTAAAACAAAGGAAACACATATTCATAGTAGTTTTGGGACTGCAGCAGTTGCTGTTGCATAGAGGAATCCCTGGTTCGATCCCTAACACTGGAAGTATTGTAAAGAAATCACTTGCTAATGTTACTGTGCTCTTGGGGTTACTTGTGCCGATTGCACACGTGTGGTGAAAATATAGTATAAAATCATGCTTTCATCATTTCGAGAAATAATGGTGGTAGGATGGAGCATTTACTAACAAAAGCCGTAAATGCTATAAGTAAGACTTCCTGAGAAGTCTTCCTGACTCTGAGAGCCAGGTGTTAACCGCAATGGCAAATTTAAAACAGACACTTGTTTTCAGCTCAGGTGTTTGTGCTTGATGTTAAAATAAAAACAAACTGTAACTGAACGTCATGGTCCCCAGGCATCATGAAGTCCCTGAGGACTAGGAAGAGCACGGAACCACTGCTGTTTCCACATGTCAAGGGAGGCCAACAGGACTTGTGGCCAAGAAGGAAACCACAACAAGGCAGGAGGGAACCGCCGGGGCTGACCACTTGAGGCTCCTCTCAATTCAATGGCTCCACATGGCCAATCACAGCTGAAGAAGCCAGTACACTGGGTGCCTGTCAGTTTCCAGGATCTATTGGTACCAAGCATTGCTTCGGGTTTTTTTTTTTTTTTTTTTTTTTTTTAAAACATTTCTCAGTGGAAGTTTGAGGGCATATCTTAGATCTGGTTTTGAACGACTTTTGAAAATTGTCCCAGAGGCTGGACCCAATCACTTTATCATGTGTTGACTAGTCCTAGAACCTGATTGCTTTAAACCAAAACAGACCTAAGGATGAAACTTCTGCCAGCCTTTGAAGAAAGGCTTGTAGCATAGCTGTCGGATTACGTAAACCGAGTGATGGGACTCTTTCAGCACAAACATCCAATCAGGGTAATAGGAACCTGAGGCCAAAAATAAGCTACTCATGGTCTGCTTTCTAAGGCTTTGAAATTTGGGTATTCATTTGAAAATTTAAAAGAAAATTAACAAGGGCACTTGCCTCAGAATTGTTATAGCATAAAGTAGTAGAAGTTGTAACGGGGTCACGGTACTTGGTTGTTTGCCAGACATACTCAGTCCATCATTTGACATTGTCCCTAGACTGTGAAAAGGCTATTAACCCAATGCACTATTCTGATGGGCTTTTATCAGAGCTCTCTCCAGCTCATTTGGGGAAAGTATCTATAAAAGACATTCATTCTGGTATCCTGATATTAAGTAGAGACATACAACTCTCTATTGTGGACTTCTCATGATCTGTAAGACCCTCAATTTCATGTGGCTGAACGTAGTAACATAGGCTAGATATTACTTCCTCCTTTAGTTTTCAATGTTAAAATCCCCATGAGACATTGTAAATTCTAAATAGAGATGAATATTCTGCCGATCAAAATTCCTAAATTTTACGGCCATGAAGCTTCAAATCTCAGAATCATTTTTTGTAGCAATCTTAAAAGTTTAGAAACTGGTTTTTAGAACTGTTCCTTCATGTGCTCTAGAGAAATGCACTCTAAGGCTGAGCACTGTCAGGTACAGGGTAACAATATGGGAGTGGGTCTTGAAGAGGATTTGAAGATCTCAGTAGGGAATTTAGAGGCTTGGATGTGGACAGCGTCTCTTCTCCAGCTTTTATGAAAGCGTGCTGAGTTTTCAGATCTTGCTGAGTTTGCAAACGTGCCAACAGAGCCATGCTGGGCACTGTCCTTGGCAGTGTTTCATATTATCAGAGGGTAAAGGCACACAAATGCACAGGCTTGCAGAATGCCAAAATTGCTTGGGCTCAGTCCTATTCTGTCTCGGCCACTGTGTCCTTCACAAGCCAATAAACTCATTTGGAGATCTGATCATCTTCTGGGTGGGTTTTGAGACACTTAGCCATCCTTTGCTTGGCAACACAAGAAAGACATAGCCCTGCTCACACTGTATCAGGGATCTTGGGAGGGTTGATGACAACATTCATTCTACTGTGCTCACATGGGAATTACATTATTTATTTCTGTTTGTTATGACAGTCAAAAGTAAGGCTAGATCCAAGACTATGAATTTATTCAGGGTCTGGCTGTTAGCAGAATTAGTATGTTTCAGATTCAAAAGTAGTTTTGCTCTTTTTTAAAAAGCCTCAGGTTGCAGAATGCTGTACCAACTCAGTACAGTGTCTATGCTCATGAGATGAATAATGAAAAAAGAACAGAGTCAAGCAAACAAAGGACAAGCAGGCCATCATTTATTATTGATACAAATTTATATAGTGGCATATGCTATTGGAGAAATCAGAAATTGTAACACACAAATTCATACTGGAAATACCAAAAAAAAAAAAAAAAAATCATTTGAGGGTCAAGAACACAGGTTGACAGCACCACAAATGTTTTCCTCAGTCTGAGCAGAGGGCAACCAGGAATAACAAAAACCTACAGGAGACCGAGAACACTTATTGTCAAGATTGTGCAAACACTTTCCCACAATTTCCCATCCAGCAACAGGAATCTGCAGGGGTTTTCCACAGACCTTGGTACAATCAAGGGGCAGGCAAGGCAGAAAAATGGTGCAAACAATTACTTCTTTTGACTTTCACAGCCAGCACCTGGTGGCAAGGAGCAACCTGCTGAGGGTTTTTTCTGTTCTTCTCACCTGAAGGTAAGATCTAAAAGGTTAGTAAAACACACACACAAGGCATTAGTGAAGAAGTAAGAAACGCTGAAAGCAAAGCTTTCACTGAAATAGAATCCACATTAGTCATCAAATTATCCAACCCCAAAGATGAAGTAACACACGTAAATGAAATGAACAAATCGACATCACTCAAAAGACAAATCTCATCTCTACATCTCTTAATGCTTCCTGCATCCACAAGAGAATCTAATTAAGTGGCTGTAGGGGTGAGGCTGGGAGGCAGGGCTATTTCAGGGGCCGTTCTGTCATCAAGAATTCACCACGACCAGGTCCACACAGGCTCATGTCTTTCACTGCCCACCTTGTACACAGAGGATTCAGCCTCCCTTCCCATGCCAGGCTCTGCCGCTTCTTCACAAGTATGTGTCCCACTGGGTGTAGAGGAAGGTGTGTGTGGAGCCCATTGAAAGTCCCAACTCTAATGTGTGAACATCCTGGCAGGTGTGACCAGTAGTGGGCCAATGGGAAGCTGCTCTACAGATGATTGGCTCCCTGTCTATGCTCCAGCCCCCTCGGCTGTCCTGGAGATTCAGGGTGTGGCTCATCAGTTCTGCTGCATGCGATGGGTATCAATTCCAGATTCTTGAAGCGATTTCAGAATTTCTGCCCTGAATTATGCAAGCTGGTCTGAAGTAGCACCTGACCAGCCAAGAATTTCTGGGCTCAACTAACCTCTCCTGTCCTGAACACACTGCATTATTCTCGAAATGTGAAATCGGCTTTCTCCCAAATCTCTTGTTCTGGAAGCCAATATGCAGCTCCTGCATTATCGCAACCATTTCTGCTCCTGATTCCTCAGAAACACCACCAGTCATACCCCACCTAAAAATGTGCTTTTTTTCCTCTCTCTTAGTTGAAAGACTATTTCAGAATCCAAATACAACAGCGACCATTTCTACACACCCTGTAATACTGCCAGCATCCATCTCTCCTCCTCTTCCTCAATTTACTCCCTATCATTCACTCAGCACGCCGCCCATTCATTCACTCAACGACATTTCTGGCATGCTTGTAATGTGCAAGGCACTACTGAAGAACGAAGAGCTGTGGCTCAGGCAGGCTCTGCTCCCGAGCTCGGGGATCTGCAGAGTTGCCTATAAAATTTTCATGGTTCGTTCTTTCTAGATTTTAGTAGGAATCTGGAATGTTCTCAAGGAGTTTGGGTCATTTCCATACAGGTACTACACAACGCAGATGCTCTGTGATTGGCTCACTGATAGGATGGATGTGCCAGGAACTGGAACGGCATTCGCTTCTGGCTAATGGAATTGTGCCTCTGGTGAAACACACAATGTGCATGCTTCAGGTTTTACCAATAAGGTAGAAACAGCAAGAAAACAAAAGCAAGTCGTGTGCACTCCACTCGCAGAATATTCAAGTCGATATCTGAACACTATGCTATGTAAAAGCCACATGTATGTGGGTTGTCATGTACTGATGTGGGAGAAATTAAGTGCCTGAGCTACCAGAAAAGAACTCCCAGAGAGAAGTTCCTGGACTATCACGCCAGGGACAGTGCCTCTGTCTGCTGTGTGACACACAGTGGACAGGCCCCATGTATATCGGTTAACTCTGGTTTCATTCCAACCTCCAGAAAATTCGCTTACTCAAATGATTCGCTTACTTTCCAAAAAACACTAACAAAATTAAAAACCCCAAACACATAAGCTCCCATTGCATCGATGGACCACAGAAAGCCTGGGGAAGGGGGCTGAGTTTTAAAAGTATTTCTGGCATGCAGAGGCTGTGGTACTTTGAAGCACTCTTCATCACCCTGGCTGGAGTCCTCCCCTTTAAGTACACATAGACAAGCACAGTCTAGAGCATGTGGAGATTCCCATTCAAAAAGGTCTCTAGAAAAGCCAAGTGTACTTAGAGGCCAGGCCACATAGGACAGTAAGTGGAAACAGTGCACAGATGTCTAAGTTGTGCTGATTAGAATTGTTAATGGAATTTGTGTGTCAGCCTTCTGTATTCTGTGTCTAGAAGTCCAGAAAAGCCCACACAGAAGAAAGCTGGGGCAGAGGAAGAAACCAAAGGCTTTGTATGCTCAGATATCTGCTGCCCACGGAGCCCAGCTTTCTCGATTCAATCAGTGAAGCTTACTGTCTGGTGTCTGTCCTAATTCTGAAACACTTCTGCAGTCAGCCTTACAGAGTCACTCTGTGTGACCACTGAGGCTGTTACAAGGCCCTGACACTCTGGGGGAGGGGAGCGTCTCAGTGGTTCTGCTTCATGAGGTAGCTCAGCTGTGACTTGATGCATGCAATGTGTGCTGTCTGCCACTCAAAGCTAGTTTTCCCTTTGTTTTTTTTTTATGTGAAAGATTATAAAAATACCAGTATTTCTCCTTGTTTTATAAAAAAGGATTTTAGAAAAATGAAAATACACCTCGGGTCTTCTCATTAAACTTCCGTCCCATCTTGTAAATTGTTGTGGACTCTGACCTCCAGATTCAGTTTTTTTACTTTAGCACCTTTGAACGTATAATACCCTCACTGTCACTCAGTATGTTGACATTGCGCACAGTACAGTACTGTCTGTTGGCATTCTTCTCCACCTTGTCTGCGTTTCTCTTGGCTACATCCACCTTGGTATTCAGTGGGTATTCCTCCAGAGTGTCCTCTGGAGGCTGTTTCTTCTTTCGCTTCTGGCATTTCCTAGTGATGAAACAGGCCACCAGAAACAGCAACAGAAGAAGCATGACAGCGGCCAGGGCACTGCCAATAGAGGCTCCGGTTTGCGACAGTGAAGCAGCTATAACAGGCTCCTGCATCTCCAGGTTCAGGGACTTCATGTTGGTGCCATTCTTGACTTGATCTCCTTCGTTGTCATAGATGAGGGAGTCATCAAGAGACAACCAGCCACTGGGGTCCACCAGGTCCCTTTGGTGGCGCTTCAGAGAGGCCGTGAGAGAGCGCTGGACCCGAGGCCTTGAGATGCTGTCAGGGCCGATGATGTAGATTACCTGGAGATACCACTGGTGTCCTGCTTCCACCTGCAGGACAAGAGAGACAGAGACAAGACACAGGTTATCCAGAGGTCATTTCAGAAGAAAGGAAATGGAAAGACATCTGCTACGATAAGACTGGACTGAGAAATGGTCTTAAAGTATTAACAATGGATGCTCTAGGTTCTAAGATACAGGGAATTGAATGAAGGGTTAGGGATTCTGTTTTATTTCCAGATTAAGGTGATCTTAGGTATACACATTCTTTTCTATTTCCTTATCATGTAGAATAGCCTACTAATTTATTTCATGGTCTCTTTAGCTAAATGAATGCTTATGAGTTACTGGTCTTTATTAATAGCAGTGAAATAATACTGTTAGCTATCACATTTATTCTCTGTGCCCTTTAATCGCTCCTTATGCTAGCTTACTACTTACTGATGAAGTTCAGTTAAAATGGAGTCATGCAACAAATTTTCACTAAACAATTCTAAGCATAATATACAGATTCTTGACAAGAATTTGCTGAACTTGAACACTTCCTGGATCACTCCCCAGAGGAGGACCATAGAGCTTTTGACGGCCTCCTCATCTGGCTGTCTGGGAATGCCTCATGGCTTTGAAATAACTTCAAAAGATTAGTGACAGTCCTGAAACCCAAGGTCATGGATAGCTACTTGGAGATAGAATAATGCAAAATTTGACCTGTTGTTTCATGTTTGTTGCTAGAACTTAGGGTATTTCCCCCTATCTGACGCTGATCAGTTGTGTCTCTAATTGAGCATTGTACTTATGACTTTGTTTAGTGTTTTTCCAATGCCTGTAAAATCAGCTGGTTCAACAGACAGCCCCAAAGGTAGCAATTAAAAGAACACAGGAAAAAAAATCAGAGCAGCCCATGTACTGATGGACAATGACAGATGCTCAGATGCAAATCCAAGAATTTTATCCTTGCTTTGGTCTACTGAGGCTAGGGAACACTGAGTGAACAATAGGTTTAATAACAATGCAAAAGGTCTCCCAGCAGAAGGTTATCAAAAGAAACAGAGCCACCTTATAGAGGGCATCGACTTTGAGGGTAAATCCATCCACACCGGGCATGCTGCTGACCACCTGGAAATCGGGCAACTCGGAAGCAAAATGGGCCTCAAAAGGCACATCGTGGAAGTATTTGTCAGTGACCTCTGGCTGGCTGCGGTCCTAGGATTAAAAAGAGCAATAGACAAGACATTTGAAGGGTAATACTGAGAAAAGGGGATGTTCTTCCCTCCTTCTCTGGATTGGGTGAGAAGACTGTGTACGGAGCAAGGTTTCTCTCCAAGTCAGAGCTGCCTCCGGATACCACGAAGGGAGGGTTCTGGAAGGTTCTGTCTAATCTGCTTCTCACAGACAGCTCTATAGACGTTCTGTCTAATCTGTTTCTCACAGTTACTTAATGTGTGTGTTGTGTGTGTGTGTGTGTGTGTGATATTTTGATGTTGTTCGTTATCCACAAAACCGTAACACTAGTCTTGTGGATGAATTCATTTTGCTTGTTCAAAGGTTGGACATATGCAGCCGACCACCGGTTCTCAAGCTACTTAGTCTTAGGGCTCTTCCACAGTTAAAATCCAAACATCTCAAAGAACTTCTATTTATGTGATTTTCATCTATCAACATTTACTATGTTAATAGTTAAACCTGAACAAGTCAATAAAATACCCCTATATTAATTCATTTTTAGTTTACAATGAAAAGTTCATTACATGCTGACCTAAATAAGATAATTTTTAGTGAAAAATACCCACATTTATCTCCTTCCCCAAAGAGATCTGTTTTTTGAGATTCTTCTAAGTGTTTTGTATTCAGTCAGTTGTTTTGTGCTAGTTTAAATTTTAAATACTTAAAGGTATGCTATTTTAGCTGATATATGAAGAAAATCTAGCTTCAAACACAGCTATACAGTTGGAACTTTTATAATTTTATATGAAAAATATAGTATAAAAGCTTTTAAAATATATTATATATTATTTTATATAATATATTTATATAAAATAATATATTACTATATTGTATTAATAATATACTTATATTAATATAATACTTAATTATTATATATTATTTTTATATAAAATATAATATAAAAGCTATATATTTATAACTTTTCTAGGTAATTGAGGATATATGATATATATGTGCACATATATGTATATATATCTACATATATACTATGCATATACATATATATTAGATAGATAGATAGATAGATAGATAGATAGATAGACAGACAGACAGAAAGATAGATAAATGATACAGTTGTGTGTTGTATGGACATGCTACTCTGGGAGTGTGTACTTGTGTATGGATTCCTAATATTGATATTGGGTATGTTCCTCAGTCACTTCTTCACCCTATTTTTAAGATGAGTTTTTCACTAAAACTGGAGTTCCTTAACTGGATGGCCAGTGAGCTACAGATATCCTCTTGTCTCTGTCCCCCCCCTGTGCGGGTATTATAGGTACCCACTCTTTATGTTGGTTCTGAGGCTCAAACTCAGTCCCTCACACTTGAATGGTAAGCACTTTACTGACTGAGCTATACTCTCTGCCTCCCTGGATATTCTTCCGAACCTGGTGATATTTTCCTCCTCCTCGTTTTCCTCCTTCTTTGATATTGTGTGTATGTGTGTGTGTATGTGTATGTGTGTGTGTGTGTTTGGTGTGAGCATGTGCAATAGAGTGCTTGAGGAGCGGACCTGTGCCAGAAGAGGGCATTAGATTCCTTAGGGGTTGTGAGCGTCCTGATGCGGTTAATGGGAACCAAGCTGAGTCTTCTGCAAGAGTAATACGTGCTCTTAACCACTGAGCCATCGCTCCAGCTCCCAAGGACAATGTGGAATCTGAATTCTACTACTAAACTTTCTGGTGAGGATGTGTGTGTGAAAAGGCCAGGACGCCATTGTATTAGGAGAGCAATTTTAACCGTGTGAACTCTTGGAAGGAGTGTAAGTGCCACTCAGGGTCTTTGAACCAACATGAAGAAACACTGGCTTAGAGTTTCCTCTTTCTGGAATATCAACAACAGCATACCTTGCCACTCACCATTACCAGTAAACTGGAAATGTGGTAGGTAACTGACCAAGAGAAAGAACAATAAAAACAAATATAGAGGCAAAAGAAACTGTTTTCATCAGGATTCACAGCCAAGACGGTGTCCCACTGGCTGCTCCCCAGCCTTAGCATAAGGAAGAGCATACCAGCAGCAGGAATCTGTGCTTCAGGTGTTTATTAGGCTGAATGCATCCGTACTGTGGCCCTTCGTTGTAGATGTGCCCGTAGGGTCAAAGAAAGGCACGTAGCCATCCTTGCCGGTACAAAGATAGACTTTCTCCAGCTGCAGTTTGTAAGCAGAATGAAGGTTTTGTTCTGGATTCCAAAGGACTCTGCCGTAAAGGATCTGACCTGGAAAGATTGAAAGATTGGACTTAGAGGTTAAAGAGAAAGACATGTCAAACGCAGAGAAGACTTAACACACTTCTTCAGAGTGAAAAGTGCCTTTTCTGTGAAGAGCTCTGACTTCACATGCCCCTGAAATATCTGTTTCATCATTTATTCCTTCTCTAATTCATTAATATTACTGAAGCATTTATGATATGGCAACCACTCAGCTCTGCACAATGGATACAGAGGTGAGTGACATGCAAATAAGGGGACAGAAATGAGAGCAAAGAGATTAATAATGTTTATTGATAACATTTATCAAATTCAGCAATTGCTACATACTATACTAAACTTTTCTCACACAGTAAAAGGCATGAGGTGCTTATAGCCTTCTAGCTGAGGAGACTGAGGCACCAGGTGGCTGAGTGAATTGTCAAAAGTCACTACAATTGCAAGTGGTGAAGGTAGGATTGAGACAGGGGTACTTTGCCTTGGCGACTCACTCTGATAGCATGTACAAGACTATATTTCACCTACCATGACAGAAGAAAGGGCTTGGTTTTAAAGGGGTGCAGGGCTATCATAGAATCTGCTTTGGGAGAGATGTAGAGGGGTTTGAGGAGAGGTGATCTTTGAGCTGTCTCCTGAAACATGAGCAAGCATTTGTCAGAACATTTTGGGGAGGGAGACAGGACGGAATACTCTAGGCAAAACAAAGTCCATGTAAAAGTGCTAAGCGCTGGGTTGGTGTGAATCCTAGTGTGGAAACTTCCTTTTAAGTTATCTCATATGGTCTCAAGTTCCTTATAATTTTTTATTTAATTCTTATTCATCTTATCTAATTCTTCTAAGAGCCCAAACGACAGGCCTGTTATTGTTCCCTTAAGTAACTTATGCCAGGGAGGTTCACGGTAATGGAAATATAGCTGAGAGCCAATAGGGGTAATACTGAAAGCTCTCCAGGGAATTCAGAGGTAACTTACCAACTCAGACACCGTGTTCTGATGTCAACAAGAATTGCATTAGAAATGCCATTCTCTTACCACCCACACCAGTGCTTTCCCATGGTGTAACACTGCCAGTCACCAGAACACTGGGACTGTGATGTCATTTATAAATTGAAGGAAGAATGTGGGTCTTTTCCTTACTTCTACCTTGCCTGCCCTGAAATGGAGGCCTGGGAGATGTTTCCTGAAGAGCGAGCTGACTGAGGTATGGGTAAAGATATGCATCCAGCCCCGGGACTCGTGCAGAGTCCCTCACTATCCAGGAGAGCCACTGACCGCAGCTGGAGGAAGCAACTCACCTTTGGAAAAGGCTCCTTTGTAATCCATCTCTGCCAGTGACATATCAGACGTGTTGGGATCCATCAAGAATACCTTCTCATTATTGCAGAGCTGAAACTCAGTATTGAGCGAATACACAACCGGCACAGGCCTGTTGGTCTGCTGGAATGCAATGGGTATCAGGAACCTAGATGCGGGGAATGAGAGCCACTTTAGGGCAGGGTCAACCTCCATGGGCATTTGAGTTGTTCTCTTTGCCCGGCCTTCTGGGCAGTGCAGGAAGCTTTGCTGTGGGTGCTGACCATTTACTGAATGTCTTCATGAGGACAATCTGCTCCTTTATTCATTTTTAATCTTTGAGACAGGGTCTCATGTAGTTGAGAACAGTTTTGATATTTCCCTCCTCCATCATTTCAGGTGCTGGGATAATAGGCATGCACCCCACCACCCCACCACCCCCAGTTTCTACAGTGCTGAGATTGCTCCAACACTCCGCCAACTGAATCATATCCCTAGCGTAGCCTAGGCTTATCAGGATAATTTAGTCCTTAGAACTCTTTGGTACCATTTGTGCTTTTTTGCCCTCAGAAATGTGTGTGTGTGTGTGTGTGTGTGTGTGTGTGTGTGATATGTATAGGGTGAATGCATGCATGTGTGTGGGGCATGTGTCTATGTATCCATATGTAGAGGCCAGAGGTTAATGTTAGTTGCTTTCCAACTCTCTGTGGTATAAAAAATAGATTGTATGAAAAAAGATTAATTAAAGAAAAGATAGAGGGGTGATAGAAGAAAGGACTCAGTATCGACTACTCTGGTGTGCACACGTGCACAGGTGCATACATGACTATGTGCATATATGCACATACACATATATACATACAAATAACAATAAAAACCAGGGAGAGACTGAAAACATGGTAAAACATTAGAAAACGACATGAAGCACCATCATAAAACAAACCAGGGAGTCTAAGAAAAAACATCCTGTTAGAGGGCCACTTGGGTAGGAAGAAGGAGAGCTATGTATAGAGAACACTGTCAGTGTCTGGACAGGGCCGTCAGTGGACATAGTGACGCATGCCTTTAACCCAGGACTTGGGAGGCTGACAGCATGAAGACTGGAATTCATGTCCAGCCTGGGCTATATAGGAAGGTCAAGCCCAACCTGGGCCATCCAGCAAGACTCCTCAAAAACAAAGCAAAAGAACACCATATCCCAATAAAATAACAAAAAATAAAAACAAAACCCCAAAGCATTAGGAATATTCTGTTTCTTAAGGCTGGGGCTAAATACACATTAGTTACATATAAATCTCCTGGAATAGCTAAAGGATCAATAACTAAACTTCTTTTAGTAAGAATAAAATTTCTTAGCATGTTCCAACAGATTGCTATGTTCTTTGTGATTTTCCTGGTCACTATCTCTCCTCTATGCGACTAACATGGATACTTTGAAGCATTATTCCAGCCACCAATTATGGTGCTTAATATCCAGACAGATAAACCATCTAAATCTTTACCTCTCTGTGCCTTGATTCCCTTACCTTCCATGGGCTTTGTTGTATGTAACTGCAGCCGCCTGCTTTCCTATTGCTACTATGGACAAGAACCCCAGATTCCATTCTTAAACACCTCACTCGCCGTCTCCTGTATTTTCAGCATCTCCCATCTCTTATCACACCATTAATTCTTGAACCCATAGCAGCATTTCCTGAACACGCTTCCCAGAGCATCAAGGACCTGGGACACTTTTACACAGTCTAGTATACAGAGATGTCCACACATCACCTGGGAAAACAGCCTGCCAACTTTTTAATTTCAATATCCACCCACCATATGATCCAGCTGTCTTACTCCTAGGTATTTACAGAAGAAAACACAAAACATGTGTTCACATAAGGCTTGCACATACATATTCAAGGCAGGTTTATTTAAAAATAGTTCCAAGTTGGAAAGAACCCAACTGCCTATCAAATGATAAACTGGTAAATTGCTATTTCCATACCATGTAATACAACTCAGCAATAATAGAAAGAAACTATTTATACAGTAATGCAGAAAATCAAATGAGTTTGCCAAGTGAGATGATCCAGAGAAAAATAACTGAGACTATAGGATAACACTTATGTAAGGTTCTAGAGAATTCAGTCTCCTGGTGACAGACAGCAGATGAAGGGGCACCCAGAGAAGGGGAGAGATGGAGGTGTGAGGAGGCTTCTGGAGAACTGGCTGTTTACTGTCTTGATTGCAGTGACATTTCACAAGTACACACATATGTACATATGTCATATGGATTAAATGCATATCATATGTTCGCATCTGTAGTTTGCTTAACATCAATAACGCAGCCATTTAAAGATGACTCAGCCTGCTTGCCGGGCTGTGCTCTGCTGTGCTTACGGCCCTCTGCTTCCTTCCTCTGCTCCTCAGACCTCAGTGTTCCCCTCATTTCTGACCAATGTTGATTCAGTCAGATACCTACCTTGTCAGGCATAGTCACCCAGTTTACCAGTTCGCACTTCTTTAGAATCTATAGGCTCTGCCTGCCTTCCTTGTTTAGTGCATGAACTGTCTTGGCTCCAAGCTAATGTTAGCCCTTCCCTCGTGTCCTGTGACTGTCCCTTTACCGCTGTCTCCCTTCTACTACAGCGTGCAAACATTTGGAACTATTTTCTACCCTAAAACACAACCCAATAAAAGCTCTGAAAAAGTATGGCCCCTCATCTGTTACCAGTCAGTGTAGCACTTCTCTGACATCCCTTTTAGAGAAGCTCTTCCTATTGTTCCTGATGGCTTCCTCTCTTGAATTCACTTGAATTCACCTCCTCCCTCCAGGCTAGTAGACCCTGCAGCTCACGAGTGTGTGTGCCAACGAGTCTGGCACTATTGAATCTAACATCCAATTTCCAATCTTCCAACGTGAAAGTAATATTTCAAGGAGTTCTCTTAATGCCAATTCTGTCTTTAGCATCTTCTCTCAATTTTTTCTAGGTCATTTGTTCAGTCCTCAGACAGGTGGCACTAAACTATAAGGTGCCTGAGATCTGGGATGGACTTTAACGAAGGAAATAAGGTTCAATGTGTGTCAGGCCTGAGATAGGTACGAACTTGTTCCGTTAAACTTTTAATGGTATTTTATTATGTATTTAGTGTTTGCCTGCATTATGTCAGTGCACTATAAATGTGCCTGGTACACATGGAGTCCAAAAGAGGGTGTTGTCCTCCCTGTAGACTGGAATTACGATGGCTGTGAGCTGCCATGATGGTGCTGGGAATTGAACCTGGTCCCCTGGAAAAGCAGCCAGTACTCTTAACTGCTGAGCCGTCTCACTAGCTCCATATGTTTGATTCTTATTCTTCTCCATAGTTCATGTCTATAAATTTGAGTTGGTGGGTGATGGACCCCCTCCTCCCAGGAGATATAGAACTAAGTTTCTACAAACATCTGATCACAACATTTCACCAATAGACCAACACAACCTTATTTTATGTGTGTGCCCATTTAAAGATCCCTTTATTTAGTAGACATTGTTGGTTCATTAACATGAGGTTCACAGGCAACAACACAATAATGCATGCATGCCTGACGGGCTTATCTAATACTCTTAGGGCACATGATGGCCCTTATGTGCTTAGAAATGATGAAAAAAAACCCACTTTGATACTATGCTTAGGAGTCATCTAAAATAGCAAAGCCACCAAAAAGATGCACACAACTGAAATCATAGAGAATTAAATAGACCACGAAGGGCCACTGTGCTCAGAGACCTGACATTGGAAAGCAGAAGACTCCCTTGTTCAGCTTTAGCTGGGGTTATGCCTGTTGGGTGACTCAGCATTTTTACACATTGGTGAGTGACTGTGGAAGCACGATGGGTACTTGTTTCAGGATTACAGAACATTTTAGTGAGCAGATTCTTAAACAAAGAAATGGAAGTCGTAAAGATCACCTCTATTGGCCTACCTTTCTGGGGCATGTGCAGTGCAGGCCAAAGACTTCTCTCCTGGGTCCACCCATGGCTGTGTGGGCTGCACGGTGCAAGGGATCAGGTAGATGGTGTACTCCCCTGAGTAGTCCTTTCTAGAAACAGGCAGAGCAGACTGTAGTCAAGGTAATACCTGATGATGACTTAGCCTCAGGCAGACAGGACTTCATTAAGCAGGGCTCAGGTGGCATTTATGCATTGACAACTCTGTAAGCGACACTTTGAGGAATTCATCTCTGATTATTCTAACACTCAGGTATTATCCCCAAGGTGTTACATCTTTTTGTTTTTCATTTACTTAAGTCCTTTCTATGAGGAAAGCTGAAAAAAAAAAAAGCCCAGTGCTAATAAAAATCCAAGGTTCAGGTGATGACAAAGAGAGTTAAGGAAATTTGCTAATTTGCTTAGTGTTTCTTGTTGACTGACAACCTGTTAATATATTCTTAAATACAAGAGCTTCTGTCTGCTAAAATGTAACTATGCCAGGCTATGTTGCAGAAAAGGAGGCAAACACCATGGAGACAGCATCTCTCCTGAGCAGAATAGATGAGCGTCCTAGGGACACCCACCTCCATTTGGCTAGCTCTTGATTTTAGGGTACCCTTCTCAGACTCGATCGCTTCACTCCCTTTCAAAATTGAAGAACATTAGAAATTCTCATGGGGGAGTGGACTCAGTGTGCTTATGACAAGATGCAAAATTCTCCAGAAGTCTCTGTGCCCATCACTGACTCGCAACTAGGTAGCAACCCCAGCCCTGGCAGGTTCAGTGAAAGGAAGGAGAACATTCAGAAACTCCTGGAAGAATCTTTAAGTGTCTGTGTTTCAAGTCCTTGAAATAAGTTGACCACTTCTCAGGTCAGGCTCCAGAAGCTTCCATCATGGTATTTACCTGTTGTAAGAGCTCGTGGCCCGCCAGAGTTGATGTGGAGAATCAAATGTCTGGGCACTCCACAAGAGCTGCAGGTCAAACTGAATTCCTCCGAGGTGGTCTGGAGTCAGTATGAAAGACTTCACATCTGGGAGAGTGTGGTGCTCCATCACAAACTGTCCTGTTGCAGACGGAAACCATCTTGATTTCTGAGTTTACTGTGTTTGCTTAAGGATCTAATTATTCTTTTTCCAGCAAAGAATTAAGGGCATATATACCTTTTAGAATATAATCTTCAATGGTTGAGACATTGTAGCATCTTATACCAGCCCACCACCCTACTTATAATGGACGTCATGGTCATATAATATATGTGTAAACATGTAGAAATGTGCTGAGATCATATACAATCCTATGGATATTTATAGGACAATGAACACTGAATATACTCAGACTTCAATCTCAACAGATACATTTTAGGGTCTCAGTGTTTTATAAATAGAAATTCAATGTTGGATATAATCAGATTTAGATCTATTCCAGTCTTTGGTGGGAAGGGACAAGTGTAGATGTCCCTAAAAAGGTAAAGGTTACTTAACATCATCATTCTTAAAGTTCAGTGTGAGTGTTTAAGGTGGATAAGTTGATGGACTATTCTGGATGGAAATAAACTAGTGAGATAATACATGCAAAATGTAAAGTGGACTATGGTTGGGTCTACTTTCCTTTATATATATAGATATAAAGTAAATATAAAGAAACATGAAGCAAGTAGGAAAAGCATTTATGAGATAAAGGGCAATTTATACAAAAACTATTATTCTGCATTGTGTTCACTCAATGTGAAATGGTAGTGTGTTTTCTTTGTTCTTAGATGATATCTGTTGAAGTGTTTGAGGTAATGTACATAAAGATGGCAATTTGTTTTCAAATACAGTGACCTAAAAGAGTATGTCTGTGTTCACATATGGATAGTAAAATGTTAACACTCTTGACTTATTTTTCATTGTTCTAATATTTCAACTTCTCTGAATGTTTGAATTATTTCTTAAAAGCGACTTAGGAAAAAAATGCATTGAAACTACCTCTGAATTGGCATGGGTCTTGAACTCAATGACGAGACGGCCATCCTCTCTAATGTAGATTCTTATTATCTGAAGTCTTGCAGAGAGCACACTGTCTGTCTGGATCCCTGGACAAGCAAACAGAAAATGTTAAAGTCAGGGTATGGAGAGTATCTTCTGGATAGTGACCACCCTAGACTCTGTCTCAGGGGCATCTCTAAGGAGATCCAAGTATTTAGGTGAATGTGATTTATATATTCAACGTGAGCATGATTACAGACATGAATGACAATTTGAACAGTACAGGAGCTCTTATTTGTGGCTTTCTATTTTTTGATAGGTCTACTGTCTTTATTTATCTATGTAGCTACCACTTGCCCCAGAAGCAGAAAATGTCCCATTTCAGAAAATAATGGATCCAAAACTTCCAGCACTACGATCCTCTATAATGTATTTTCCTTAACTTTTAGGACCTAACAGGGTCCTAAGTCTTGAGATACACATTTTATTCTCCAACCAATGGAGATGACAGGGAACCTTCTAGAAAGTCAGCTGTTTGGACTTGACACACAACGAGTAGAGGCAATTATAGGCATAATGACTGCTGGGTTCAGAATGATCTAAAATAAAATGAAATCGATGGAGGAAAAACAAAAGTTAAATAAACAACAACAGATATGATCCGAAGGTCCAGGTTTGGCTCAGGCAGGAGAATGTTGAGCTATTTTTCCACAGGGAATACAAAACAAACAGGATAGTCTGAGCTCAAGCCATTTAAGGGAAGAAAGGATGTAGTTTTCAATTACTAGATTTGAAGCCTGTCTAAAGAATGTTCATGAAGCTCTTTGGCATCACTCCCTCAGATGAAGGGTATTACTCTAGGAAAGGGAGGGGTGAGCAGAGGAGAAATGGAATTAACGGGAAGTGGGCTTGGGGTCGTGTTGGGATACAGGACATTGGAAGTGAGAAAAACAAACAAAAGAACAACAGATCAGGATACTTTCTGGATCCCAGTTAACCCATCCCTCTTTTATTTCTAAAGGACCACGGAAATATAGTTGCTGTTAGAGTGCACTGCTTATCATGATCGAATGTGAGGTGGTATAGTTAACACATCCGAGGGCATACCTGTTCTCCAGAGAACTGTGTCATAGAAGAAAGAGAATTCCATCTCAGTGTGGTGCTCTAAGGAGGCCCAGCCCCTGGGGGCTGTCACATAGATGTAGGACACGTAGAGAGGCACGTGAACCGTCAAGAATGACTGAGCAGAATCTCTCACCTGCCAACAAAACAGTATGCAAGAAACAGGTTTACTTCTTATCTAGGAGGATAGGGCAGAAGGCCATCAGTACTTGGTTCAGTTTTTATCCACCACCTTGGTCACTGGATCATATAGTACAATCTACACTTGCAACATAAAGAGAGTACAAGGTAGCTAGGACACCTCTTCAGAAGAAGTGACCTTCAAAAGGCTTTTCTGAGGAGGTGACCTAAAAGAGTAAGGAGCATCTTTTTTTTCCCCAGTCTTCAGTTTCTAGAGACATTCCCTGGAAATGTAAAGTCTCACATACTGAGGGATTGGCTTGCTGCTTCTATGTCAGCACTACCTTGATTTGCTGAGAGTTTCCCAGAGACCCAAAGCGTGTCGGAAATACTGATCAATGGTGACTAGAAAAGCACCAAAGTTTGGTCCTCTGAAACAGACACATGCTTGACTCAGGATGTCGTGGTGATCATCATATTCATGCCCCAGGAACAAAGGCCAGGGCCTTGGACATCCCATCTAGGAAGCTCACCACCAGCTTGGGGCTTCGGGTGATGCAGCAGTTTACTGGCCCAGACAGTACTTTGGAGAAATGTTTTTAAAGAGAACAGATCACACATGCCAGAGAAGACTATTTTCTAAGGGGGTTCCTCTTACAGTTGTTAATTTGGTACACTCAAATAGATTTTATTGAGCCATGAACAAAAACAGGATAGAAAAATAATCGTGTGCTAGAAGCTGCCTTTACAGCAAACTGTGTTCATGTACGGAAGGGAGAAATTATTAACTAAAATTCATATCTTTGTCTGTGTGTATATTTCTTTTTTTCTAACAAAAAGCTAAGTTAGTAAGTTTAGAGAAATTTTATTTTGTTACTGGCAATTTTTATGTGATATTGAAGGATGTATTTTTCCATTCTTTGCTTCTCATTATTTTTCTTTGGCCCAGATGATGTTATTTGCTAATCTTTAAGAACATTTTCTGACAAATATCTTATGCATTCTTGCTGTGTGCTATGCTGAGAGCGTGAGTCACAGTTTAATACGAATCCAGGGAGATTACCTCATTAAAATGTCCACTGATGCTGCTTGGGAATGCTGAAGGACAGTCTACTTCTAGTTTCTCTGGTTGTCTTTATTTTCAATTATGTATCAGCAATTTCAATTATTTTTAAAGAAACAGACAATACTGAAATACTTTGAGTATTTATAATTTTTGTCTTTAATTTTAAAAGTGGACACAAGAAATTCTTGTCTGTGGGACTTTTAAATGACTATTATGAATAGAAATATCCAAATCTGTAATTGAAGAAAAATCGTGGAGAACAGAGAATATTAATTTTCAAGGGGATCAACAACCAGGTTTGTGGCATCCATTGACTGTGGGCAGAAACAGAAAGCACCACCTGCCTTGAAGCTTTCCAGTAGGGGGCAGTGCTGCACACAAAACCAGAGGAACTGGGACCCACATTTGAATTAGAGACTCTTCAATTGATTAAAATCCTTCCACAGATTCTCATTTAGTGAGGCTAAACTTGTTTTGAAATGAAAACCAAATAGCTAACAAGTTTTGGCTCTCACTGAGATACAGGCTCAAAAGTGGAATGGAGCTTGAGAATTAATTTTCTCATGAGACAGTCTAATCTCTCTGGTACTCTTAGAGAATTCCTCTTCTGCGCCTTTCGAGTCTTCCTAGAAACACTTCTGTCATCAGGAATGTTTATTGTGTAAACATGCACAAACACATGCATGCTTATCCACAGATCTGTTTTTGCAGGGGTTGTAAGTTTGGAATAAGCACAGGATCAGAATGTTTGAAACAATAGTGGTGCTTTGGAATTCAGAGTTACCTTCTGAGAGATGTGCTACCTGCTATGCTATTCACTCCAAGTGGGGAAGAGAATATATTCATGTAAAGAACCCCACTAGCAAATGTTCCCCATTTTCCAAAGTATACACAGCGAAAAGAATCACACATCCATCTAAAGAAGCAGATACTAAGATTTTTGTACAGATGACTTGCTACAATTTTTTTTTTTTTACACAGTAACTTGATTTAGAAGACCCCAGGGCTCTTTAAACCACAATACAGGCAAGGCCCTTGATAAAGAACTTAAAAAGAATATTCCCTTACCTGGCTAAATAGAACAATCGGGTACTTAGCTGACTGAGGCACTTCTAGAGCAGAGTTGGCATGGCACCCAGGCACAATATCCCAGAGAACTCACCTGGAAGTCAGCAGTCACAGAGCCCCCACACACGTCGATAAGCTCTGTCATGTCATAGTATGCATCAAAGGTCCACACACAGCTCTTCAGGTTCAGGTGTCTGTACAGCTGGATGGTTTTGGGCTCCCGTACATTTGGGTCAAACTGGAAGGGACGGTCATAGCCAGGGCCCAGGGCAGTACTGTGGAAACCCGCATCATCCAGGAACCCTGCCTCTGCAGAGAAGGAAGGAAACAACGAATAGTGACTTGGTCTGAGCATGCCAGGAGCTGGGGAAAGGAAAGCTCATTGGGCTGTCCATCTGAGACCCTGGCTGGATCTACCTTGGACTCCCAGTGTACAGTAAGGTCAAGAGGAGAGCTCATAAAGAGCTGAGCTGCCTGCTGGGAGCTGAGATCATGGCTCAGCAGGCAAAATGTTCTTCACGGAATATACGTGAGGGTCTGTGGTACATTTGCTCCAACACTTGCATTATGTTATTTGGTATGTAAGATGCTGAGGGTCCCTGCCCCCAGTTGGTTCTGATTGGTAAGTAAAGTTGTTGGGCAGGAGACAGAGGCAGGTCTTTAGGATTCTCAGGCAAGAGGACCAAGGGAGAAAGAAGAATCACCATGCTGGGAAAGGAATTAAGATACAGGCTTGAGAACTTCAGAAGAAAGAGCATACCAATCATGAAGGAGCTAGGGAAGAGTAGCCCCAGTGCACCCCACCGCCACCACCAATTGGGTCTAGGGTAGCAAAGATGGAATATAGATTTTTAGTAAGTAATAACTCAGGAGTATTGGAGGGGAGGTGTTAGCAAAGTTGAAGTTTCGGAGTGGCCCATCCATTGAGCTGTTTAAGGCGTATTAAAGGTGGTGTATGTGTGTGTGTGTCTGTGTGTCTTTCATTCAGGAACTCAGAACATTGGGGCAGGTATCGAGGAATGTGTGCAGCTGCTGACGGGGCGATGAAAGCAGATTTCAGCTACTGAAAACAAGGCCTGATTAGGGATCCCAGCACCCACGGGAAAGCTAAGTATGGAGGAATGTATGTCTGCCCCAGGGCTGAAGTATAGAGACACATGGATCCTGGAAAGTCACTGGCCAGCCAGGAAGCTCTGGGCTTAAAGAGAGGATTCTATCTCAAAAAGTAAGGTTGAGAATGACTGAGGAAGACATCTGTAATTGAACTTTGGCCTACACATATGTACAAACATGCATATGTAGATGAATATGTGCACAAGATACCCCTACACACTCACACACACACACACACACACACACTCACACACACCCAGAAAGAAGGAGAGGAAGAGAGTGACAGAGAGAGAGAGAGGGAGGGAGAGAGAGAGAGAAGAAAGAGAGAGACAGTGAGGCAGGGAGAGACAACGCTGAACTGTTGCCTGGGGTTAAATGGGACACTGCCCCTTTAAGAAACTCAGGTACCCAGGAGAAAGGGTGAACAGAAGGCACAGTGCCATGGATGAATAAAACAGATTTTCCAAGGGTTTCTATGCATCCTGTGGCTCACCACTGGTCCTGATGAAATTGCCGTGCTCACATATGAAAAACTATTTTAAAGGTCAGTTTGAAGCACAGTTTTTATGGAAAGCCATCAGACCAACGTCTAACTTCCTTTTCTTCCTCCCTCCAATGGTTTCTGAACTCTTGAGGTTGGAGTGGGGGGAACCATCGTAATTAGTAGATAGCTTACTAATGATACCTGACTAAACTTCACCTGCTACGGGTCAAAATTACTAGATCAAATCCTGTGACTTGTTCTAGATTACAGAAGACAGCTGAATGCTGGTACAGTTTTAGGACATTTGAGATATAATAAAAATTTTCACATCTTTAGTTGTGTGCGTGCGAGCGTGCACATGCACGTGTGTGTGGGTGCGCATATTTGTGCATGTGTATGTGCGTGTGTGTATGTGCATGTGTGTGTGTGCGTTTGTGTGTGTTCGTGCATGTGTGTGTGTCTAAGACCATCACATGGAGGTCAGAGGATGACCTATGGGAGTCAGTTTTCTCCTTCCACCACATTGGTCCTGGGGACCAAACTCAGGTCATCACGCTTTGAGGCAAGCACCTAAACCCTCCGAGCATCTTGCTGGTGCCAGAATATAATTTTTATAGTCCTAAAAGTAGCCATCATGTTTAAAAGAGACAGAGAGGCAGGGAGAGACAACGCTGAGCTGTCTGTTGCCTGGGGTTAAATGGGGAACTGCCCCTTTAAGAACGTAACCTGCCCTTAGTCCCACCAAGAGACCTCACTTGACCAGTGATGAATTTAAACATTATTTAAGCAGGGAGAGATAGAGATTTTCAGTTTTTAATCATACTGTTTCTTTTATTGCCTACGTATGTGTGCCAATTAAACTTTCATGTGTAGTTCAATGGTTTAAGAATAATTTGTGCTCAACTGCACAAAGACCACCACTACCAAAAGTGATACTGAATGAATATGAAAGAGCAGATAAATGCATTTCTGTCTTCAAAACCACTGTTGAATGATTCATCAGAGAAAAGTGGTGAGGGAGAGGCAGGGGGATGAAAGCATTGCATGCACATTTGCCAAAGTCAGTGGAAACAGACAGGACTTCTTGTGGAGTGAAATGTCTGCGGTGATGAACACAGATGCACAGCCTTTAGCTGTTGGCTTCTTCATGTCCTCATCTGCTGCTGATGCCCAGACGAGGTCAAGCTCTTGCTGAGACAAGTCCATCCAGTGATGGGGGAGGGTGAGGGGAAAGGAGGAAGGGGGAGGGGAAGGGAGAGGGGGAAGGGGGAGGGAGGCTTCTCTTCAGCATTGCTAGGCTGCAGTGCTCTTGGGCATTTTACTCTGCCCTGTCCTGCTTCTTCCCCTTACCTTTAAGTAGGTGTTGATCTCTAAAGAAAACTATGTGTTCTAAACTTTATCTCAGTTTCCACTTCTAGAGCATCCATCCTCCATCCTCCACGATCTACACCTTCTTTTTCTAAAGCTGTTGCTATCCTGGGAGCAATCACAAAACTAAGAATGGTCTCCGTAGGTGGGGAGGTAACTAATTTTTACCATAGAGGCATCTTAGACGTGACATCACGTTGAATACTCCCAATCTGACTAGTGGAAACAGTTGTTCTCACATTCCAGACAAGAACACAGTGGCTGAGAGAGGTCAAGCTATTTTTGTTAAGGTCTATAACAGTGGTTCTCAACCTGAGGGTCAAATGATCCTTTCATAGGGGGTGACCTAAGAACATTAAAAATATCAAATATTTACATTAAAATTCACAACAGTGGTAAAATCAGAGTTACGAAGTAGCAGTGAAGTAATTTTACGATTGGGGTCATTACAACATGAGGACCTGCATTAAAGGGTGAAGAACCACTGGTCTACAGCTAATGGCTCAGAACAGACTCTGAGTCTTTCATTGTATTTGAAAGTCCCTCATTTTCCTGTTGACTTCAGTTATGCTCTCTGTGTGTGGACGCCCTTGAAGAAGAAAAAATTCATACGGAGCTGAGGACTGGAAACCATGAAAAGTCTAATCCTCCACACAGAGCCCCACCTCCAAAGCAGTTACACGGAGACGGACTCACCTGAGAGGCCTCGAAGGTCCCGGGCAGTGACTAGGTTGGAGCAGACATGCTGGTGTCTGTAGATGGACTCTGACAACAGGAAGTGCAGGTTGTGTAGGGCATGGTCGAGATAAGGGGCAGCATTCCGTCCTGGTGAGGGATCTGCACGGAGATGTGGATTCTAGGGGAGAGAACAGAGACAGGTTCAGCTCCACTGGGTGGGCAGGAGCTGCCACCTGAGCACATTTGTGTCACCAATTTGTCTTTGCTGGTGAATTATAGCAATCTTTTTCTTCCCTTGAAGTTTTCCGTTCAGGATTTATATCTGAACATGATTGGGTAGACACACATGGAGGGTCGCTTTCACTCCTAATGGATTCTCAATACTCCATGGCAATCAGGAAGTATAGAATTTTTCTCCCTATACAAGAAATCGTAGCATCACACTCAAAAATTAAAGTTTCATTTGCTCTGAGTGGCAGATTTGTCTCTTTAGAAGCTAAGGCTTAGTGACCAATGCAGTGACTGTCCCCAATCTGTCTCCATGCATACTGAGGGCTGACATGGTTATATGTTTCTTTGTGTATGTGTTATGTATGTTGTGTGTATGCATGTTTGCATGTGTGTGGGTGCACATGCACATGTGCCTTCATGTGCCCTTGAGGAAGCTGGAAGCTGATGTCAGGTGTCATCCTGGAGCTCACTCCACTTGAAGGCAGGGTCCCTTGCTGAGCCTGGTAGCTCACTGGTTCTAGCCCATTCTAGTCTTGGCTAGCCCGGTTGCCCTGGTGAGCTCGTCTGAGCGCTGGGATTACAAGTGGCTTCAACAACCCTTAATTTTTACCACAGATTCTAAGGATCTGAACTCTCATCCTCACACTTGTGTGCTGAGTGTGTTAGCCACTGAGCCACTTCCCCAGCCTGTTTACATGCTTTTAAACATTTATTTTGATAATAAAATAATGAAAAAATGGCCGAATTCTTAAAATTTCAGGTCAGTTTCTTCATCCAGCCTGCAGATCCTAATAGCCACTGTTTCTCTTTCCATCTAAAAACAGCCATTTCTTGCATCTCTCCTATCAACCTCCCCTTCCCCCCACCCCACACCTTGTGTTCCATTATGACCATCCTCATCCCGCAGCGACCTCTCCCTCAGTCTCCATTCCTCAGCCCTGGGCAGCCTTTGTCCCAGGCTGTCTGTAACTTATTTATACTGGCTGCTATTTCTTGTATGTTTAGAGACTGCTTATCTCTCCTCCCCACTCTGAGGACAAGGACCATTTCCTTCATTGCTTTTGTCCCTGCAGTGCATGTAGAATACAACTCAAAAAAAATATGAACTTAATAAATATCGGTTCAAGTCTGGGACGCAAGCAGAGCTGTACTTATGGGCTGCATTTGGTTTCATTGCACAAGTATTAAATTTTTGCAAAGCTTATTGAGAGTGTAGCTGGGTTCCTAAGGCTTGTCTGTGGTTTTCGGGGGGATCCAGACTCGGGGTGGGAAAAGCATGGCTCTCTACTTAGGAAAGGGTCAGTGCTGCCCTGTTCCTCTGTTACTGCTGCTTAACAAAAATAAACTGTATTCTTTTGGACTGAAGAGAGATTTGCATATGCTTGGACCTGCTCAGATGTTCACAAAGGTAAATGCTTAAATTCTATGCAGCTTAATGAATATGTATGACATGGGGGGGGAGGAATTTCTTCTGCTATGCAAAAGAAAATGAAATTAAAATCACAGTGGCAGAGGAAAAAAATAAGTCCAGCGACTTGTAGGTATGACTGTTATTACTCATTAGCTCAGCATCTATTCAGCAAGTGTGTCATGAGGACTAGAAGCCCTGAAGTAGATGAAGGAGATACAAAATCAATAGTCCTGATCCCTTCCCGTGAGGTTTTTACCATCTACCACACCACATGGTTACCCAGAATAATAACTTGCTGAGGCACAGATGGGTATCAGAGGATATGTTCAAAGTGCTCCTAGAAGAGAGGCTGTGGGTGCCACATTATATATATATAGGACTTAAGTATCGCAAGTGGAGTTGGAGACATAACCCCAAAGAGTTTGAAGTGAAAAGCAGAGGAGATAAATGAGCCTAGGACAGGTGAGGGGCCAGACTGCAAGGGGCCTTTGAAGAAAGCTTTTCTTCTGAAGCTTTATTGACCACTATTCAATTTTGCAGAAGCATTTTTCACTGATCTGCCCCAGCTGGAAAACACATAAGGATAGTTGAAATCCACTCCCGGAGGAAGTCGTTGCCTGACCTGTTTGGATGTTCTTTGTGTTTGACGTCCAGGTACTTCAAGGTTGCAATGAAGGACTGTGCCTGGAAGCCTCGAGCTGTTCCAGCCACTACTGGGGTGTGGCAGATAGCACTGTCCGTTCCAATGGTAACAACATTGCTCCTCAAGGGGGTCCCCACATGGCCCACCTTGTCCACAGCCTTGGCCACACAACGCACGTGGAACCTCCGGCTGAAGTAAATGCTGTCCAGGACCTGTAGGAAAAATAAAGTATCACAGGCAGGGATATAATGCATAAGTACATCTTTATATCTGATAAGTATGATATAGCAAGCTCTGTTACTAAGTTAGCTATGGAGGCAATCCACCTATCTATCCATGCATCCATTCATCATCCATCCATATCATCCATCCATCCATCCATCCATCCTCATCCATCCATCCATCCATCCATCCATCCATCCATCCATCCGTCCTGTTGGTTCATTTATCATGTGGTCAATGATATCCACCATGGACCAGGTCAGAGAAGTAAATACATGCAGTCTGAAGGGATGAGATAGAAAATGCACAGTAAAGGTGAAGCAAACACCTAAAGACAATCTACAGTAACTGTGTCTATTGTTCTCTTTAGACTTGAGGTTTAGCATAAGGACAACATGACTGTTTCTCATATCTTCCAGTAAGACTCACTGGCCTCAACCAGGCTTCTGTTGCAGAGAACAGGCTGCAATGGGGTTAAGACCTAGACACATGAGACACAATCCCTTGTCTTCAGGAAAAATCTTCCACTCCTTCCCTAATGACTTTTCTAGTTTGGAATCAGCCTTTCAAGAGTGCAAGGAAGAGGCTAAGATGTCTGGCCAGTGATGTCCTAGCCTCAAAAATCTCCTGTGCAGACTGCAGAGTGCCTCCCAAAGAAACACATATTCCCCTCTTGTCACCCCAAGCAGTTTAACGCAGCTTTTCTCTTTCCCGCTCCCAGACATCTTTCCACTACTGGCTGATCAGGGAGGCTGACTGGAGGGCTAGTTCCTGATCACTGTCAGTCAGATGTCCAATCAAGTTTCATCTTTTTGTAGAAATCTGCTGACAGCATCCTGGCTTTTGTGTCAGGCAGTGAGCCCCCACTGCTTCCCACAACCTTGCAGAAGTCTGTGTGTCTTACAAGCTTGAGGCAGAGAACCTGGCCTATGACACTCCTTGGCCTTTGAAAGTCTTTCTCTAGATCCCTTCACATTTCCAGATGTGCAGGCGCAAGAGTAGGAGCAAAGGCAGCTGAGGGGCAGTGTCCCTGTCACCTGGACACGTCAGGTGCTGTGTGCGTACATGGGTACACACATGGGTAGTACGGGTCAGAAAAATTAATTAGTAGTTCTGTGTGCCTTAGACCTCCCACAAAGCAATCACATAAATGTAGAAATTCCTCCCATGGAAACAATTTTCATTGAAGTCCATTAAAAATTAAAGAAGATTTCCCCATTAAACATTTTTAATTAGCTGCCACCTCTTTATTTATTTATAAATGGACTTAGTCTAGAAAGGATGTTAGGCATGTTACAAAAATGCATAAACACAATGGTACTAAATAAATAATTGAAGAAATGAATGGAAAGCAACGGAAACTGGGGGAAAGAATGTTAGTCACCAGTTTATCGCAGGAGTTACAACACTGTAAATTTAGTACCTATTTTTAAAAATGTACTTTGGGCTCAAATAAAAAGTTCTGTTAAATGCAGTTAGAGACTTAACAATATAATAAGCTGTTAAGTCTTACTTTAAAGGGTTTTATGTCTGTCTGTCTCTCTCTGTGTTCGTACATGCATGTGTGTGTGTGTATGTGTGTGTGTGTGTGTGTTGGTGTGTACTGACATCTTGGGTTCTCAGTTCTTTTCTTCCACTTTCCTTAAGGCATGTCTCTCTGTTGTTTGCCACTGTCCTGCATGCTCCAGGATCACAAGCTTCCAGGGATTCTCTCGTTTCTACCACCCATTTTACCACAGGATCACCGAAATGATAGGCTACCATGCCCAGTTTTATGTGTGTTCTTGGGATTCGAACTCAGGTTCTCACATGTGTGAGGCAAGAGTTCAATCTAATAAGCATCTCTCACGCTCTTATGTTTTTAGTAATATAGAAGGCCATTTAAATTTGTACTACACTGCACAAGAATGGATTTCCCAGCCTTTGTGAGCAAGTTGTGTCAAAGACAATAGCTACAAGTGACCCTGTTCTCTGGGACTTGTCAAAGAGTATAGTCTTAAAGTAATCTTGGAGGCCTGAAACTAGTTAGGAAAGTGTCCTAGGACAGTTAGAGTCTGTGTTCAACTTGAGCCTTGTCTGCCTTGATGTCTCTTTCAGAAAAACACTGACATTGTTGGTGTATGAGAAAATCTGCTATGGGGCACTTCTCCCAAGTTTGGACAAATATCAGTAGTCACAGCTCTCTGGTAGGTGAAAGGTAGGGCTGGGAGTGGATCTGCTCTCTGAAAAAAAAAAAAACCCAAAAACCTAACAACTTCCCCAGGAGCTCCTTTTCATGTCTTCCCAAATAGTTTTGCAAAGCACAGACCACACAGTAAGTGGTCCTATCCCTCTGTTTAAAATTCACTCCCTACTGTGTGCCATTCAACTGTTGGTTATTTGAAGACATGCGACTGTGGTAGAAATCTGAATCCATGTCCTCAAGAAGTTCATACCCAAATACTTTATTGAATGATTTAAAAAATACATAAAAAAGGATCACTTAACGGTACCCGCCTGGAATCCTAGACTTACTTAAGCATTTATAAACCACATTTGTCAGTGATCCTGTCAAGTGGCTGAATGGAAGGCATTTTTACAGATCAGGGGACTGAGAGAGGTCAAAGAGGTAGTCAGACTCGGGATCTGTAAAGACGCCAACAGATGACTGCTTAGTTGCTTCCTATTACACCTTTTTACGTTACTTTTCCTAACATCTATAATTATTCCCAAAAATTATTTGTTTTATACCAAATGCCATGCACAAAACGCATGGAACTTGACAGACTAGAGCAACACCAGCTCTTTTTCCTCCTGGAGGTGTCAGCCTGAACTCACCTTGTGGTTGACACTGGTGAATGGTGTGTTATCAGTGATGGTCTCAAAGGGAGACCGAGCTCCATTGCCATCGGTGGGTGCAGCCACTTCCCAGTTGAACTGCACAGATGTCTGGTTGATACCAGCCTCGCTGCAGCGTTCCTTCATGACAGCATACCTGGGATAGCGGGGGTCACAGGGTGTGACACAGACCAGTGGGTAGCCTGGGGATGGGGCTTTCTTGACTCCTTCCTTTGCCAGCTCCTCCACGTGATCATAGTCAGCAAGAGTGACAACCTAGGAAAAAGCAGCAAAGCTTCAGGCTGGGCTGAGGAACACAAGGGACCTACCACACCCTTCCCTGAGACCCTTACAGCCTCTTCGTGGGGGTCCTGTAACCCGCAACAGGAAATGGTGCAGTTCTTTGCCAGGCAAAGATGAAGACGCCATGAGTGAAGGAGATCCTGTCAGAAGCTCTGTTATCCTACTGAATGCTTTCTGAAACCAGAGCCTTATCTCTTATGTGAAAACAGGCTCTATTTTCTTTTACACATTGAAATCCAAATTCTGTCACTAATGGCAGCTGCTAATTTAGAGGTGCATTAAATTGTTAATGGTGCATAGAGGCACACTTGCCCAAAAATAGGAAAAATAAAAAGGCGGTGTCTTTGTTTCACAGTCAAGTAAGAGATAAATTTTGAAATAGTCATTTTCTCTAATACATAAGAGACTAGTTAAGAGAGGTTAGGAGAGTTGTGCTGATTACTTGAGTCATGAATTCAGTATTCCTGGTCATTGCATTCATTCCGTGTCTCCCAAACTGAGAAACATAATCCACACCTCTGCATAGAAATCCTATGTGTGGTAAGTATGCAGGATAATAGAGATGTAGTGGCATTGCTTTCTTGCTTTTCCCATCAAAGCAATACGAAGATCATCTGAATTGCACTTTCATTGTCAGATCACTGTGGAAATAGCTTGGGCTTGCAGCAGGAATGGGTTCCTCTACCCTTGTACCTGTAACTGTTTTTCATTGTTGGGGGCCATGCTGTGTACTGAATGGGGGTTTGCAGAATCTGTGGATCCTACCTACTAGATGGTCACAGGACCCTGTGTGAGAGATGTACCAAGGAGAAATGTCTCCACACATGGCTCAATGTCCTCTGTAGGGGGAAGTGGGAGGAGAGATGCCCTTGGCTGAGTGCCAAGAGGCACAAAAAGTGGCACATTGGGACCCATCTTGTCTCTAGTTCTCATCTACTGGCCACTGAGACACAACACTAGTCACCCTTTGGATCCAGCAACTCACAATGGGTGGTGCTGGCAGTATAAGACTCCCTGCTGCCTCTTGGTCTAGAATTGTCACCGTAGCAGTCGTCACGTCCCCAAGTACTGCTTCCACCGGATCATCTGGTCCAAGGACTAGAGAAAAGGATTCATGCCATTCTCGATCCTCATTGGACAGGATCTCGACTTTGAAGAAGATATGATCCACGCCTTCAGCAAGGACAGAACGAGAAGAGCAAATGCCTTGTCAGGGAACACTCAAGAGATATAGGTTGACACAGCTCAGGACACCACATTAAAATATGCCCTGTCCTTTCAGGAGTCTCTCATAAGTACAATGACTGCTAATCACTGCAGACCCGTCTCGAGTGAAGAATCTGTTTTACAGACCAAAGTCTACCTGTGGTAGAGACTCGGCCCTGCAGATTTGCTATTCAACACCATACAAGGATTAATGGCCCCTGCCTGACACAGGCTGGCTATAATAAAAATCTATGATCCAAAGTACACTTCATCCTGGTTACACTTCTCTTTTTCTTTTTGCTTAATTTTTCTTCCCTCTTACACGCACACACTCACTCTCGTGTGGCTGCGGGAGCCGATACACAAATGTCCTTCAAGCTGTGCCCTAAGAAAAACAAAGGCTAAAAGACTGCCTATTGGACCAGGCTTTGCAAAGATAAGAACATGGAGTGAGATGCTGGGAGAAAGCAGGCAGAGGCTTTAGAAATTTCACTCCATCTCTTAAGAGCATGGCAGTAAGGGCCTCTCCTCCCCTCCTCCTCACATCTGGTTCACGCACATTCTGACTTACACTCCTCCTAACCTTAAACAGAAAAGAAAGAGTAAGGATGCTTGAAGGAGAGATGACACAGATGTGGAAGATTGGAGCTACCCTTCCAGAAAACATTTAATACACGCGCCAGGCATGGAACTTGTGTTGGCTAGTTTTATGTCAACATGACACAAGCTAAAGTCTTTGGAGAGGAAAAAGTCTCAGTTGAGAAAATGCCTCCAAAGATCTGGCTGCAGGCAAGCCTGTAGTGCATTTTCTTAGTTAGTGAATAATGGAGGAAGGTCCAGCCCATTGTGGGCGGAGCCATCCCTGGACTGGTGGTCCTGGGTTCTATAAGAAAGCAGGCTGAGCAAGCTATGGGGAGCAAGCCAGTAAGCAGCACTCCTCCATAACCTCTGCATCAGTTCCAGCCCTGTTTGAGTTTCTTCCCTGAATTCCTCCAGTGATGGACTATGATGTGTACATGTAAGCCAAACAAAGCCCTTCTTCCCCAGCTTGCTTTTGGTCCTGATGCTTCATCGTAGAAATAGTAACCATAACTAAGACAGAGCTTGAAAGCCCTTTGAAATTCCTGTGAGATGTCAGAGGTGTAGGGACCTCTATTCTGAGACTCTGAGACACTCCATCCACTTGTCAATATGTCTCTGAAAAAGTATGAACAGGATCCCTTGCTGGTTATATGGAAAATGGTACCAGGATCTACAGTAGCCACTTAACATTTTCCCCCACAAAGTTCTATTAAAATAACAACAACTAGCATACAATTCAACTTGCCAGCTGCCTGATCCATTTCTCTTATCACAGTGGTTCCCAACCTTCCTAACGCTGTGACTCTTTAATATAGTTCCTCATAAACCATAAGATTACTTGTGTGGATACTTCATAGCTGTAATTTGCTGTTATGAATCCTAATGTAAATATCTGATATGCAGATGGTCTTAGGTGATCCCCATGAAAGTGTCATTCAACCCCCCAAAGGTAATGACCCACGGGTTAAAAGCCACTGCTCTATCAAACAAAACATCAGGTAGTCAAACTGCTGGTTGTGACTTGATTCTTATTTTACCTTCTTCCTAAACCCAGCACCATTTTTGTCTCCAGGATAAAATGTTTTAAAGCTTCTAACCAGAAATCCTGTTTCCCAGTAGATCTAAAGCCATTTGTACATTGGGTTTGTGTCTTTCAGATTTCAGTAAACCCTAAAGGGCACAGCACAGCATTTTCTACCATTTCTGCATCGGTGATTTCTATATGTTGTATCTGTATTTAAAATTAAGTGCTGTTTTCATTCTACTAAATAACAGGCTAACAAAGATCCTTTCACATAGACTCAAATGTTCAGTGTGTTCTATAATAGGTGTTTTTGCTTTTTAAATTAGCTAAAATATTATCTCAATCTCAAATGCATATTTAGTAAATGTTTTATATTATTCAAAGTATTATATTCTAATTCAACATCGAATCACAATCCTTTACTCAAATGTAAGACATTTAACTCTCCGTTAAGAAAACCCCGCTGGGTAATTGGAGGCACACACCTTTAATCTCAGCACTTGGGAGGCAGAGGCAGGTGGATTGCTGTGAGTTCATGGCCAGCCTGCTTTGCAGAGAAACTGTCTTGAAACAACAGCAAAAAAAAAAAATAAATAAAAAAAGAAAAGGAAAAGCAAATTCTATCAATTGAACACGTAGAGAGAGCAATGGGCAAGTGAATAAGATCAATATATATATAAAAAATAGAATATATGTATTCTATATATCCCATAATAAAATCTATTATTATGTATAATCAATAAATGCTGGCATAAAAACAAAACAAACAAAAACCTATACAAACCACAATTAAAATTGAAAGGAAAAAAAGGAAGGAAGAAGACAAGAAACAAAGAAACAAGAAAGAAAGAAAAGGAAAGACAACCCAGAGACTGTAGTTGGCACTCAATTACCAGGACTGAATTTCAGGACTCTGCTCTTGGGGTAATAATCCACACCAGACTGGGCAGAGCCGTCTCGAGTGCTGCATCGGATCTTAGAGGTCCTATTTTGATCGCCTCTACGGATGACCTTGATGCTCAGAACTGCAATGGCATCTGGCCCTGCAGGTTCCCGGACTTGGTATGCGGCTTCTTCAAACTCAATGGTGGGGGCTACGGAAATGTGGACAGGAAAATAAAAGCAAGTTAGAACTAGTCAAAGGATCATGACTCCTAAAAAAAAATAGCTTATAGCAACGAGAGGGAACTGTTCATAATACCACAGCCTAATGGCTGGCAGTCATAAAGATCAACCAGCATTTACCCGTGAGCCACATTTTAGACAAAGGAACTGATCTGGGATCCTGTCAGTGTTATCTCTCACAAGAGAAATGAATGGCGTCCAAGCTTCCAACATGACATCATAGTGCAAAGAAGTTTCTAAACTAAAGCTTTTAAAATTGAAATTTGCACAATTTATCAAGGAACTAAGACATAGTAGGTACTCGATAAATATCTATGGACTGATTATATACACAACCTGTTTAGTTACAAGCTACAAATTTTTAAAATTTACAATGCATCTCACTTAGCTATTCCTGAAGTATATCAATTCTGGGTATTTGGGCATTTGACTTTCCCATGCTAGCTTTTCTCTAAGTTCTCAAAATTTATTTCAGTCAGTATAGTTCAGGAACATAAGCTTTCTTAACTCAATATATTTTGAAACACTACTGTTTTCCAATAGAAATAGTATTTAAACCCCTGCCCCCCCCCCATTCAAATTTCATGAGGAGACGGTTAGGATGTTGTCAGAGAAGAAGACAAAATAACGGGAAATTGAGAGCACTTTTTAGTTTTGTATCATCTTAGTGTATTATGGAATATTTTAGAAATTTTTCATCTCTCGTTTCTTTCTCAGAAAATTTCATCTTGAATATATAGTTTTCCGTAAGAGGCTCTTTGAAACACTGGAAGGCGACTGAGCAGAGAGAACGTGTTACCTTTTGAATGATTTTCTTTCATCTATATTTGCATATGTACATGTGTGGGCAGATGCCCAGAGAGGCCAAAACAAGCACTGGATCCCTTGGGGCAGGAATTATAGGCAGTTGTGAACTCCTCAAAGTGCATGCTGGGAACTGAACTCTAGTTCTATGCAAGAGTAGACACCGCTCTGAACCCCTGAGCCGTCTGCCAACCTCAGTCTTGTGGAGTCTTGATCATTTGGGATTTCTTTATGCCTGAGAAAGGGTCACCTTGGGGTTGAACCTAAGTTTGCAGGAAGGGCTAATTCAACTACAAGTCAGTCAGTCAGTCAGTCAGTCAGTCAGTCAGTCAGTCAGTCTCTGTCTGTCTCTCTCTGTCTGTCTCTCTGCTCTCTCTCTCTCTCTCTCTCTCTCTCTCTCTCTCTCTCTCTCTCTCTCTCTCTTTGTGTGTGTGTGTGTGTGTGTGGTGTGTGTCTTCATGCTCGTAAGTACAGGCAAGAGATCAGCCTCGGGTGTTGTTCTTCAAGAGCCATCTACCTATTTTCTGAGGCAAAGTCTCTCACTGGGACCTAGGACTTATCAACTAGGCAAGGATGGCTGGCTAACAAGCCCCAGGGATCTTCCTGCTTTCACTTCTCAGCCCTGGAATTATAAGTACATCTGGCTTTTTATATGAATGCTGATGATTGAACTCAGATCTCACGCTTTACCAACTGAGCTATCATCCTGGTCTGACGATCAGCTTTTCTTAGTGATGTTCAAGTTGGTTCCTGACTTTTCACCAGAAACTACAGGAGTCTTAGAACTCTCACAGTAATTAAGAGTGCGGATTCTAGAATCCAACAAATCAAGATCCTACACAGTGCCTCTGCTTATAGCCATGTAGCTAAAATGCAAATTAAGAGCTTTGTAGATGCTGTTTCTTTCCATAGAAGATACTGACAGGGATTATTGCCAGGATTAAGCAAAATAAATTAATATAACATGTGTAAGAAGGACGATAAACATTATGTAAAAAGCAGGGTTTACAATATTATATGCTCACCTGTTAAAATAACCTATTTTAGTAAAATAACGATGTTTCGATTTAAAATAGGTGCTGTTTGGAGCAAACAACACAGGTTGCCACTTCCCTGGAAAGGGGTGTTCTCGCTCTGCCTCTTGACAGTGTGAGAAGTCAATCAGAAATCAGACTTTTTCAGGCAGACAGCAGTGTTCCAGGTTTCTGATTGTATTTGTAGCCTCCTCCTGACCTGTGACAACTTACATGACTTTCATTCTCTGCTTTAAGGTTCCTGTTCTACATTTTAATCATATTTGCTCTTTATCTTGACAGTGTAGGGGACAATGAGATTAAGGATCCTGTGAACTTTCTGGAACCACATAGAAGGTGATCATTTAGTACGAACATTCTAGATAAATATTGAGAGGTTGCCCTAAATAGGCACCTATCTAGCACTTTCCCTTCCAAGACACTGACATTGTTGGTAAGCTCTCAGTTCATGTCCCAGCAACCTAAGCAAAACCGAAAGGCTATCTCTTCTGTTACCATCTTCGTCATTGGATATGGTGACAGTGGCCAAACTGTTCTTCCCAATTCTGGCTCCACTCCAGTGATTTCCAAGAGGATGGCCAAGGTAGACCCTGAACTGCTCCTCAGGCTCAAACATGGAGTCATCATGGATGTAGACAGTACAGTTCTTTGCCTACAACCAACACACAAGACATATTTAGCTTTGTAGCAGGAGGACCAAAGATACGCTAGTTTTTCCTAGATGACATGTTTCCTTCTTTGTGTATCAAACAATTGGCATGAATTCAAAAATAGCTCAACAGTTACATTATAAAACAGAAGTTTGAATTCTAGCAATTGGTGCCTGACTAGGATGTATCTCTACAGCAAGATTTGCATTATAAAGACATTCCAAACCATCTGAAATTTTTGGTGATAAGTTGTGAAAAGCCAAGGCAATACAATCAACAGCAAACTAAAACACATCGGAAAATAGTGGTGTGCTTTCCCACTGGTATCTGGGCTAATGATGACAAGTTACAAAAGACAGATGACTAATGGATAGGGGTTAGCAAATGGCTCTTCTTCCTGGAGAGTTCAATAAATGGCTTTTCCTTTGTGAAAACTGAGTAATTTTGTAAGAAATTCAGAAAGACACTATCTTGGGTTAAAAATATTAAATTTAAAAATTTTTAATTTAATTTTAAATGCTAAAGAACTTTTTAGTTGGCTACCAAATAGTATCTCATCTGAACATTATGGAGGAGTGAAACCTGGAAACATAACCCAAGCTCTCTTGGTAGTAGGAGGAAACCAAGTGTTTCTCCAATAGAATATTCTCCACTGAGGTATGTATGAATGTGTGTGTGTGTGTGTGTGTGTGTGTGTGTGTGTGTGTGTAAAATGAGCCTCAGCAGCAAAGTTATATGATAGAAAATGGGACATGGTCACATGACCACTTTAAATTTACTACCCAGCTATCCTACACAGGCTATGTGTGGGAAAGAAGTTCCAAACCATACTTTACAAATCATACTAAATGGCAAGAGTTTCTCATGAATATTTGTATGTGGTTTCTTAACATCCTTTCAAAATCCTAAAGAATGCCTCTTTTTTTTCCTTCAGCATCTTTCCTACAATACGAATTCATTATAGAATATATGAATTTAGTAGTGACTTTTCAATCTTTTTAAAAAAGACATTTTTGTAAATGCCAACTCTAAAGACATATGTTTAATAAACCAAAGAAAATGAAGATTCCAGAATACTCCGAAGAATTATGATAGATTATCATGTGGGTAACATATGGTCTATTTGATTTCTTTTATTAAATGAAAAGCTATTTCTTGAGTAGGCAGTGAATTTTTTTCTTCTTCTTTGAGCTGAAACCAAATACAGACATTCAGACTCAAAGCTAAAGATTGCATTTATGTTCTTAAATTCAGGTTCTAACTTTCCACTAACAAAGTTCCAAAAACTAGGACTGGCCTTTGTGATTCAAGAATGTCTAAGGCTCTATTCATTTACTCTTTGTCGTGAAGAAGAGCAGAGGACAAGTCGGCGAGGTCTTCTGATGCTAAGTGTCAGAGGATTAACCAGAAGACAAGACTTTGATAGATTTGGTTCCATCAAAATGAAATACTTCTGTTCAATTAAGATCATTATGGCCAATTTAAAAAAAAGATAAAAAAGGAGGCATATAATCATAAACATTTTAAATTGAAGTCATACATACAAAAGAAATCTAAAACCACTTGAGATCTCATTTAAAATATGTTTCTGGGGTTTAGAAGTTATTTAAAAATCTATAGACCGAATATATAGGAATAAATTTTATTTTTGTACACTCACATAAATGCAAATGTATATGAGAAAAATGTTCCTATATATAAAATTGAGACTTAACAAATATCCCTATGTAGTTATAGCCACTAAACAGTAGTATTAATATAAATTATATTAGAACATATCTTTGCTTTTACTTCTATGTTATCATAGTAATTTCTTTCTTTAAAAAGTAATTTTTAAAAATTTTTATGTGCATTGGTGTTTGGCCTGCATGTATGTCTGTGTGAGAGAGTCAGACCAGTTCTCCCTGGAAGTGGAGTTACAGATAGTTGTGATCTGTCATGTGGGTGCTGGGAATTGACCCACGACGTCTGGAAGAACAACCAATGCTCTTAACTGCTGAGCCATCTGTCCAACCAGAAAATAGGATCATAGTAATTTCTAAATTGGTATAATTCAACTATATTATGGAAATCTGATATTTATTATAACACAAACAAAACAAATATAATTAAGTAAAAACAAAAAAAAAACAACATAGTTAAAGTTGTTTTGGGTCATGGTTTTATCACAGCAAAAGAAAATGCTAAGTAAGACAGAAACTGGTACCAGGGTAGTGGAGTATTGCCAGCAGCCAACAGTGTGTTTTGAGAGGATGCAGAAAGGCGTTGAAACTTGGGGCTAGAAAAGCCATTGAGTATTGAGAGATTAATGAGTTATTATCATGAGAACACAGAAGACAATGCTGATAGCAGTACAGGTTTGTGCAGGTCTTACTTGTGAAGTTTTAGAGGGGAGCAAAGACTCTCCCTATCAAGGCCATTTATGTGATGATTTGAATTGAGAGCCACTAAAATGAAACCTTTGCTGGGATGATTGATACCAGTCAGCTAGGGCTGAGGAGTCAGCTCTGGTTAAGAGGGGCCAGCATCATTGAGGTGAAAATTCAAATGTATTTCCTCCGGGAATTCTCTTTCAGTCACACCTCTGAGATATAGTGAATTACAGGCAGCACACCTCTGAGATTACAAGGAGACTCAGAGGCAGCTGCAGCTGAGACACTGAGTTTCCCAGGTGAGTGGCTTTAGCTAAATTTTAAAGGATGAGTGACAACTCATGCACACTGCCAAGACAATGCTTGAGGCCGTGTAGCACCTACCTCTTCGGTCCTATGCTGGGATATATAGTACTCCCGGACAAAGACTCTGATAACAGAGACCCCTTTTTCACTGTTTAGGTAACGTTGGAGGAGGTTTCTCTGTTATGGTTTCAGACTAAGGGGTCTACATTTGATTCTGCTGGGTTCCATCTAAGCTTCCTGGCTCAATCAATGATGTGTATGTTTGGATGTAAGCAAAGACAAAGATGATAGCCAAATGGAACAGATTCCATTATCAGTAATTTTATCAGTTTGCAAAAGAACTCCAAGAACTAGACCATATCTAATTTACTTCATGGACAAATCAAGGTTACAAGGAGGAGATTTCATCTTTGAGCCACCACAAGCCTACTTACCTTCTCCCCTTTCAGAAATGTAATCCGTGAAGAGTCTGCATTTCTTCTCTCTTCGAAGTCCTCCATGACCTGAGCGGAGTGGCTCTGAGTGTAACACCTCACTGATGACTCGTAGCTCAGGTCCCCGCTCCGGATGATGGGAACATGCAGGACACCCTCCTTTTCCTTCACTAGAAGCAAATCCTTGGAAAATTGCATGCTGGGAACTGGGCAAGAGATGGGGAGATGAAGGCCTTGTCAGTGGGAGAGAGAAGATGCAGCAACCACAGCAGCATTCTGCAGAAGGCCACACAGGTACCAAAGCACAAGTGTTAAGGGACTTTCAAGCATGGCTGTTATTGCTAGGACACGATCACTAGTTGCTACTATGAGTGTGAGTCCAGTGACCTCGATGTTGTACCTAGCTTTGCTCAGCTTCAGAACGCAGCTACTGCCTCCAATACCAACAGGGAACACACACAAAGAGAACATGATAATGACTTGACTACAACACATAGCTGCTTTCCTCCTATGGATACAATAAGGGGAAACACAAAACAAGGGTGATGATAAAGTATGGCTCCTCACATAGGTCCTGAGGTCATGGAGACACCAGGGCAGAGTAGAGATGTTAGCAAAGAAAAGCAAAACAAACAACGACAAACGGGCTTAACCTATTTAAAAGGCTTCATTTTTTTTTTTTTTTTTTTGGTTGTTGTCAGGTGTTATATAAAAATTAAGCCAGAGATCCAGGTGGTGGTGGTGTACACTTTCGATCCCAGCACTAGGGAGGCAGAGGGAGGTGGATCTATGAGTTCGAGGCCAGTCTGGTCTACAGATCAAGTTGCAGGATGGCCAGAGCTGCACAAAGAAACCCTGTCTCAAAAAAACTAAAAAAAAAAAAGAAAAGAAAAAGATTAAGTCAGAGATCTAGATTTTTTTCTCCTAAATTAAAAAATGACAACACTAAATAAAATACTACAAAGAAATTCCATATAGGTCAAAACTATTTGGGCCAAACAAAATATATGGATAGGGTGAATTTCAATGACAATGACTGGTCTGTGGCCAGTGCTATGGAATTAGCTGTTCTTTAAAATGTGCTGACCTAATGTGACTTTAGGAATGAACACTATGAATGGTGATTGGAAACAAAGGAATTGGAGGAAACAGACTTGACCTTCCACACTGGCTGCAAGACAACGGGGTGAATCACTGAGACTTTCTGAAAACTGGGCTTTTAAACTTGCAAAGCAGAACTATGAGTATCTTACAGGATAGCTGAGAGGGCTGGCTTTCAGAACACAGACATGATATCCAGTGTAGCACAAGGTTCACAGGAATTGCTCCAATTTGGTAGGTTGGTTGGATGTAGTTTGGTTTTTATGTGCCCCATAGCCTCATGGGAATCCTTTTTTCTCTCTGCCGCCCCAGTGCCCACTGTGATGTTCTACATTAAACCGTTTCCCCAAGCCCAGCATTTGGCTGATGGCTGGTTATTAATTTCTCCAAACACAATGCAAGGAGGTGTAGGATGTCAGACTCCTGAGGTGCATTCCATGTTCAGAGCTGTAGGAAAGTGACCGTAATGCTATTTGTCATTACTCTCTTCTTGGATGCCTTCTGCATGTGCCCTGCCAAACTTAAAAGAAAGAGGTGCCAAGGCCAGCTCACCAGTCTGCAAGTTCATACCTAGAAAGTTCTGTTTGTCTTCAACTGATTCTGTCTTAGAAGCGTTGGGTGCTGTGAGGACAAATCAATCCTATTGTCAGAATTGAGCCTACTGAGTGATGACCTCATAAAAAGACAGAAGACACCTCCTCAAACAATACCACTCCCAAGTGAAAATTAGCAACTGCATCATAAGAACCTAGGGGCCAGTCATTAGTGTAAGTTAGTTGGCACAGGAAGACCATCAGATGTGTGTTGCCAAGGGAGAACGAAACAAAGAAGGAAGCTGTGCCTCTCTTGGCATGTGTCCGAAGCTTCAGATGGGTTTTGTGGCTAGCCTGGCTTGCCTCAAGTCAGATCAGAAAGGTAAGGGCTGAACTGGCAATGTTTTCCCATCCCGACAACCCCAGATTCTTCTAGAGCTGTAAAGATTCTTCTTTCCCCATCTTTGACAAGAGCATTCACTCTCACTCTCTTGGGGGTTTGGAGGGATGGACACTTCTCACTGCCTGGATAGAAAAAAAAAAAAGCCCTATCTTTCAGAAAGCTGCAGTCAGCAGGAGGTTGTCGAGAGACAACGCAAGACAGCAAGGTGAACAGGAAACAGGCTGTGCACGTGCTGGAGGTGTAAGGGCATGCTTTGTGTTTAGGATTCATACATATTGATGCCAGTCTGTCAACGGCTTTGCAGGGCAGCACTGTCCTGGGAAGATGTAGCACTGACCAGGAGGATGGCTTTTCCAGGACCACAGGGGTCCTCTCTTTGTACCATGGGATGCACAGATATAAAAGAGGTTATTTCCCAAAGGCAGGTGGGCTCACAATGGGTATAACACATTTAACGTTGAGCGCCTCTGGTAGCACATTTGTTGTACATAACCAACATTTATTTGCATAAGTCTTGGATCCAGAAATAAAATAAGGACTCGTTCTCTGTTACTCTATAGCAGATACAATATTGAGCTCAATACTCATGTGGGTGCATAAAGTGTTCCATAGATACTATTATTCTGTTCCTCTTCTTGGTCATTGACAAAATTAATGAAATATCAGTGCCTGGGATGCAGCATCCTTTTTTTCATGCAATGGTTAAGGTGGAGAGTTAGCAGAAATCCACCTCTGATTCTTTGGAGTTAATGAATAAGTACTACTCAGTTGTATACACAAGAGTCCAGTGATGTTAATGGCTACAAGGGCTTTCTTGTCTACCAGTAATACTTAAATGCACTTAGAATCTAATTTCAGAAGAGGGAGATTAAAAACAAGAAAAACTTCTGAAATGAATTCTTTAGATTATTTGGGGTCTTAAATTCGGCACAGTGGAGAAAGATGAAAGTACCTGAGATTGATTACATCAGACTAGTGAGCAATGACATCTGAAAGGTAAGAGCTGATTTCATTAGGTTCTTAAGTGACAGCAGATATTGCTACCTGGTGGGGGGTGGGCAGGCAGATGGCAGCTGACACTGTATGGGAGAATGCAGTGGGGTGGAGATGGAACCAGAAGTTAGGAACAATGGGTTAGACAGAGTTTGGACTCTGGCTCCATTATCTCTTCATATGCCCTTACACAAACTAATCAAATCTCAGTGTCACAACTTGAATGGTTGCTGTGAAGGTCAGATCTAATACATGTGAGATCTTTAAGTGTTTACAATGAATGGCCTCAGCAAAAATTATCGATCATAAGAAAGAGAGATGACTAACATCAGAAAATACTGCTGACTCAACCAACCACTAAAGTAAGTTTGGGGATTCCTTTCTTAGAGATAAATTCTCGACATGAAATAAATGTGGTAGCCTTCCTAACAGATCTGAGACACATGTTTTGTATATCAAATTCCTATGACTGCAACTCCATCACCTACTGATAAAATATGTGGGAAAATTGAAAGACCTTTCTGTGTTCTTCAGAGTGTAATGACTGCATTTGTTACTGGAGTCTGACCAGTTCATATGATAAATTGCAGACATGTCAAGAAAAAATGAACATGCAATAAAATCTACTGTGTGCTCCATGACAGAATTCATCTAAATGACATTCTGGGAAAAGTAAAACTTCAGAGACAGAAAGCAGATACATGGTTTCTAGGGCTTCAGTTATGGAAGAGACTGCCTTTAAAGGGCATGAGTAAATTCTACAGGGTATGGGGGCTTCACAACATCTTGTGTGTACCACTGTTGTTTTCAGAGCTTGTAAGAATCTTCATTTACGTAATTATACCCTAAGGTGTGTGTGTGTATGGTGTGTGTGTGTTGTATGTATGATGTGTGTAAATACACATATACACACATATAAACACACCACACACACCACACACACACATATTCCTCATGAGAAACAAACATGAAAAATTTGATAGAATGATTGTTCCCAGTGAGGGGGCCCAGATGATGGAAGGTAGGGGTAAAAGGAAGATTAAATTTTCATAGTGTATCTTTTTGCTATTTTAGTTTTTACAACTATATACTTGATTATTTAAGGATGAATAAAAACACTAAAAATTATCCTGTGGCCTGTTTCCTCCTCTTTTAGGGGATGTTTCAACCCCCACTCTATGGTCAGGCCACTCGGGCTGCTGCTACTCCTCTTGGCTCAAGTGGAAACCATGACTTGATCTCCAACCTCTGGACCCACACTACATCCAGATGTTCTGAAAATTCTGATTTGCTTCCCTCCTTCCTGAGCAGCAGCTTCCTGGCTCGCCTTCCCTTATGTAGGTTCTGTCCTCAGTGCAGACTGTATTTGGTCACACATGGCTTCTGCTCACTTGTGCACACCGTTCTCACTTGTGCTAATACTAGTTCCCTAAAGATAACTCACACCAGCCTTTCCTCATAAGCACACACTGCTCCCCTTTCGAAGCCCTTTGGCCAGAATACAAGGCTCCAAAGGACATGCCTGACGAATCGTAACTTCCCATCCGCGCTTCTACTCACCTGCTGTCTTGTTCAAAGCAGAAGTCAGCAATGCAGTTCCCCAAATATGCATCTTTCACAATCGTACATGTGTGTGTGTACTTACCTCTCCATTTGTAACAGGCTTTCCTTTATAATCCATGGCTGACATCCTATCATACCTGAAGACTCTTTTGTAAAACTTGCGATAGCAGTCACTGAACTTCTAGTATAGGGCTAATGTTTACACATCTCTCTGCACTTGGCAGGTATGGGTAACATGAGTGGCTGTCTCCTCCATGTCTATGCAAGTATACACGTATGCATTTGTACATGCAAATGCATGCATACATATTTCACAAATGAAAATATGAAAGGGATATAATGTAAAATGCATGGAGGTTAAGAAAAATATAGCAATACACTTGAAATCAGCAGTAGGCTTTCCCAGTCTCTTACCATCCTGGAATGTGTCATTAATCGCAATGACAGCCTGAGAGGGCTTGGTCAGTTCGGCTCCTTGTGCTGAGCTGAGGAAAACCACAAATGTCTCCAGTCCTTCAATTACTGGGTATTGTGTGTCATCCAAGATAGTCAAAGTGCAGTACTGGAGAAGAGATCGAAGTAAACTTCAGAGAAGGCTCAGTGCCCACCATTGACATCTTTCTTTGTGGTCATAAAGGGATCCTTTTGTCTTTAAATTCATAACAGGATCATCTCATTAGCATATTCTTTCAGCTTCTATTCTAAACTTGCACTGTTGGATATTTGACGGTAAAAAATCACCTGGAGAGTTTGAGAGGATCCTTTTGTGAATTTCTACTTATTTTTCCGTGTGTGTGTGTGTGTGTGTGCGCGGTGTGGCGTGCGGTGCGTATGTGCGTGCTTATCCGTGTGTGTTTGTTTTTCTGTGTGTTTATGTTCTCTCTCTCTTGTGTATGTGTGTGCTTATCCGAGTGTGTTTGTTTCTCTCTGTGTTTATGACTGTCTGTGTGAGTGTGCACATGTGTATGTGCACAAGAGTGAACAGTGTGATGGTCAAAGGACAATATGTAGATGATATTTCTTTCCTTCCTCATGTGGGTCCCGAGACTCAAACTCAGGCCATCAGTCTCAGAGGGGACAACCATCTTGCCAGCCTTCATTTGTATTTCTAAAGAAAGTAAGGACTGAAATGCTGTAAAGGGTTTTTAATGTTCTGAAGAGACTCCGAAAACAGGCAGAAACTACCCTAGGACATCAAGTGGAGGGAGTCTCCATGGGATGTCTCCATAGGGTTCCTCCTCTTGGGAATCTCACGGAAGAGGGACCAGAAAGACTGTAGGTGTCTGGGGGCAGATAAGGACAATAGGAAAACACACCGCAAGCGGGGCACATTCGGGCTCACAGAGACGGAAGCAGCAAGCACAGGGCCTGGGTGGGTCTGTGTCACGCCCAACACATATATGGTGTGGCTGTTGTCTTGGTGTTTTTGTGGGACTCCTAACTGTGGGTGTGGGTGTGTCTAACTCTTTTGCTGCACTTGAGATTCTTCCTCTGCTGTTGGGTTGCCAGGTCAAGCTTGGTGGTGAGGGCTTTTGTCTTGTCTTCTCTTCTCTTGTTTTGTCCTGCTTACTTGTTTTGTCTTACTTGTTGTCTCTCGAAGGCTGCCTCTTTTCTGATGGGAGATGGAGGGGCCTTGAATCTGGGGAACAGGGGTGGTGAGAGGAGCTGGGAGGAGTGGAGGGAGGAGCAACTGAGGTTGGGATATATTGTATGAGAGAAGAATCTGTTTTCAATTTAAAAAAAGAAAAGAAGAAGCAACTGTACTAGCAACCATGGGACGTTGGACTTTGAGGCACTTTGGCTGCTGGGGACTCACCTGTTCAGTGATACCTGGCCCAAATTCCACCTTCCTTGAGCTGGGGACATAGTCAACTCCTGGAGTGGCAGAAGCTGGGTCCGAGGGCCGTGTGGCACACCAGACAGATGTGAAGGTAGAAAGGTCGGTGCCGTGGCGGATAACTGGAATCTTCACTGTGCCTGGATTACAGTAATAGACATTTCATGTTCAAACTTGAGCCAAAACACCAGAGGGCATCTCAGAGCACTCTTCTCCCCCCAGAACCACAGTGGCAGCTCTTCTGCATAGTTTGTCTAATCCAACCTTTTGATGCTTCTCCCCCAACTCTGAACAGGACTGACAGGTAACAGTGCTCCCTTCGACTGACTCTAAGGTCGAGAGGAGACTCAGAGGAGGATCTCAACCGGATGGCACTGGAAAAACAGTCCTTGGGAGAGAACAGGTTTCACACGCACTGGAGGGAAGACCTGCCACCAAGAAACATCTCAAACCTATTTAAGGAGGAAAATCCCTGAGATGAGAGCATGGGAAAGTCAGTAACGACCTCGGGGACCACAGGCCTGGGGCTGCATGTTCTTAATGGAATGTTTTAACTGGGTTGATTTTCTTATTTTATCTAGCAGTGCACACATCATTACTTAAACCATATAGGCTTTCTATCCTAGGAATAAATTTCATCTGTTGGGCACAGTGACACCATACTTGTAGCATCTTAAAGATATTTCATTCTTTTCACAGCCACAGAGAAAAGTTGACTTGAGAACCCCACCAGACACCATATTCTCCTATCGATATGTGAGGTAACACATAGTCATATCAGGGCCCTGGGTACACAGTAAAGGTAACATGATAGGGTAGAAAAACCAAGTTCTGACCCAGGCTCTGTGACTGTGCTCCTGACGGCCTTTTGTTTTGTTTGGCTTACATGAAGTTTTTTTTAGAGACGTATTCATCTCTTTTCATTTTAACTGTATGAATGTTTGGTCTGCATGTATGGATGTGTACCACATGCATGGCTGCTGTCCATAAAGGCCAAAAGAAGATGCTGGATTCCCCTGGAACTGGAGCTGCCATGTGGATGCTTGGAAGCAAACCTGGCTCTTCTTTAAAAGCAGGAGTGTTCTCAAACATTGGGTCACGTCTCCAGCCTCTAGTTGAATAAACTCTGATAATTTGTTTAACTTCTCTGGGTCTCAATGTGCTTTTCTAAGGAATGTTACCTGATCGCCTGAACATTAGTAAGAATGCACAGAGCATACATGGCGTCATGCTTGGCATTCAGTATGTGTTAAAAAAAAATGAGTTCTGGGAATTGAAAAGATGGCTCAGTGGTTAAGAGGGCTTATGCTCTCACAGAGGATCCGATGTCATCTCTGGCTTCTGAGGGACCTGCATACCTTACACACAACACAACACACACACACACACACACTTAATCTTTAAAAAGTGTTAGTTCCAATATACTTCAGAATCGCTTCAAAGAAGTAAAAGACCCTACCTTCAGTACAGTTATCTCCCTCTGCCAGAAGCACACAATAAACTTTGAGACCCTTAAGAGCCACAAGAAGAAAGGGGCCTAGGCTCTAAAACAACACAGAGAAGAGACTTACCACTGACTCCATGGGGCTAACATATAAATGAAAGCTCTCCATTTGCTAAGACACTAAAACTTGGATATTTGTTTCAGCGGCTAACAGTATACTCAACAACTATCTGCATCCTTAGTGAATCATATAACTGATAAGCCAAAATTCTTAGCACCTATCACATCCTCTGGGCCACAAAGTCAGACCATGAAGCTCCAAGGCAGTTTGTTTCTCTGCCATTAACAATCAGAGCAAGCAAAGTGGACAGAATTCTCTACTTTCACTACCTCCCACTGTTGCTCTCGATGCCTGGCAACATATAACCCTCAAGCCCAACAATATTGTCACTGAGAAATGACATGCTCCGTGTCTTAAGGCATTGTCAAACATAAGAAGGAACCTGGGATGAAGGATCCGGAGATGGTTCATAGAAACCCAGAGAGACTCTTTACCATTACCTGCATCCTCACTGATGGTAAACGCTGTGTTGCCCAGGGAAACAGTTGAGGCATCATTGGGACCACTAATGAGGACCTTGGCCACGGCCACCCTTCCAATGCGGGCATTGTCAGAAGCATCAGCCAGGGCTATCTCAAACTCCTCTTCCTCCTCATACTCGCTGTCATCAATGACCATGACATCACATGTGGACACGGTGACACCGGGTCTGAATATCACACGACTCTCAGCAGACCTCCCTCTGGACTTGAAATCAGATCCTGATTCTAGCGCGTAGAGGCTGCTTCCCATGGCTGACTTAGGAACTGTGTAGCAGACGGCAGACACGGTGCTGCTTGAGTCTCCTGCAGTGCGAGAAAGGCAAAGCATGTGAGTGAGTGCTTCTCACATTTTAAGATCTCTAGTAACTTAATGAGCTTTTCCCTTTGACTATTTCCATCACCAGTTCTGCTCCAACTCTGACAGGCAACCTTCCTGAACTGCAGTTTCTATTAAGCCTGGGGTATAAACGCTTGAGGATTTAATATACCCCAGATACTTCCCCCAAATAACTTAAAATGGATTTCCTATTCTGTAGATTTTGTGCTCTGTTAATTCACAAGACTCATTGCCCACCACCTAGTACCACAGCGGGTGGAAAGATAAGAGGCATTATTTTGGTACTTTAAGTAGCAAAGTAATTGTGTCCTGACGTTAGTGTGATGAGTTCAGTTCACTGCCTTCCTGAAGAAACTTCTTCACTTTAATTCCCTGAGAGACACAAGCTTGTTCAAAAGAGGAAAGATGAAACAATACGAAACAATATAAAAATACAGACAACTGTGTTCATTAGTGCTGCCGCAGCCCTTGGTGACAACCTGCTATGGGCCTGGGGCGGCGGCTCAGAGCAATCAGTGGGGCTTGCCTATCTTCCAAGTGGTAGTTACTAAGGTTTTGTACTATCCAAAGTATTTATTCACTAATGCCCTGTCAGCAGATCCAACTGAAAACTGATACTATCATTTACATTCAGGTGGTCTTGAAGGGATTTCATCCCTAGCATTTTAAAGTTGCACAGTCATAAACCCATCAAATCTTTATTTTAAATGTCCAGCCTTCAAATATTGCCCTTTATTTCCCAACGGGAGAATATTTTTCATCTGAACATATTATACTTAACATCCAGGTAGGGAAATCTTTAAATATATGCTCTTCCCTCCAAAACCTGAGATTTGTACAAATACAACTTCTCTCCTCGATCACAGTTGGTAAATAATTTATTGAATAGGTGATTGATTAAAAAGACTGAGTTAATGAATAATTTGTAAGGCTAAATCTAACTAGTCTGCACTTCCACTTGAAGAATAAATGGACCTCTAACTACATGCACTGAGAAGAGAGGCCTTTGGATAAGGCCTCATTCAGGTGGCAACTCAACATTACAGTTGTTTGGGATTCAGTGGGTTAATATATTAAAAAGTATACAAAAGAATTAATAGAAGCCTGAGCCCTCGGCACACAGAAGAGGCTCGATGGATGTTAGTTATTGTCATAGCTCCTTGTCACTCACGGCAACAACAGACCTTGTCTTTTGATGGGAGCAAAGAGAAAGCCAGCACTCTCGTTGAGCCGGTAGGTCTTCTTATCAAACTCTAATGTGGGCTCATCCTCAGTGTCGTTGATAATGACCTTGGCCTGGGTGAGCTCTCCCAGCAGGGCATAGGCTGGCATGCTGAGCTCCACGGTGAAACTTTCGATATTCTCAAATACATCATCATCATTGATGACAATGGTGCAGGACTTTGTGTCCTCTCGTTCATCAAACTGCACCTGTCACAAAAGAAGCAAAAGGAGTTAAACTGTGTGTCACCTCAGCATCCCTGGTCAGTCCCTCGGGAGACTGTGAGAAAAGAACGCCCGACTTGAGCTGGCAAAGAACTGCAAGGTGTCTTTGAGTTCCTCCATCCCTAACTCCTGCTGTCCTGCCTGCAGCACTCAGACTCTCTCTCTGTTCTTCATGTGCAAAGGAGCTAATTTATTGTAGAAGAATGTGAAGGGCAAAGAGCTATCCTACATCTGGTGACCAGTAAGGTGGGTAAGAATTATTTGTGTTCTTTTTTATTAACAATTGTCATTTGGTTTCTCAGTGTTCTTTATAATTGGGGGCAAGTTTAACCAGAAAAATCTCCAATTTTGGAGTATGCAGATTTGAGTTTCAGGTGTTAATTACCTCCCAAGTAGGTAAATTTATAAAAGTTTATGAGCATCAGGTACTTAAGTGATTCATAATAATAGTTCTTCTATACTGTTATTAGGAAGACTAAAGAAAACTCTATCATGAAAGTGCTGAGATATTTTAAAGCACTGCACAGCACAGATATATCATCACTGTCATGTCTATATTATGTATATAATTAAAAATTAACAGGAGAATCATGTGCACTAAATACTTGAGTTTGAGTTCATAAAATGTCACTTAACACACTAGGCTAATTTAACTTTATACTTGGCTAAACCTTTTGCTATAAAATAAACTAGAAATATAACACGAATGAATTTAGTAGGTAAAATACAGAGAAGTTATTTTGTGTGCACATAACTGTAAATGCAGTGAGAATTGTCCTGGTTATATCCTTGTCTTAAAAATGAATAAATAAATGAATGAATGAAAAAGAGAAGGGAGGAGAAGAGACAGAGGCAGAGGAAGGGGGATGAATAAAATGAGGAAACTGTTCAAGCAGCAAAGAGAGATAGGTACTTGTCCAAACTGGAGGGATGGGAAATGGATCTGGCCTGTGTTTGTGTAAACTGAGGTAGTTAAATATATAAGAACTAGTCAGAAGCCTCTAAGAAACCCAGATCTGAAAAACACGTAATTTAAGTCAGGCAGGATTATTAGTGCATACCTAATCAACTGACCAAATTGAGCTTTTGCTAATCTCCATATTTCAAAATGCCCCCAAGAAAGCAAAGTGCTCATTAGATTTCTGCTTAAGATCTGGAACACACTGACAGCCCTTTGTCTTTTCTTGGAAAATGTGACATCCTTTTCTGAAGACTCTTTATCTTCTCTGGTCTTTTCTATATCCCTATTGGACATAAGAGGCTTTTACTTAGTCTAACTGATTCCTGAACTCTGTGAAAGGACAAAGCCCACTATGCTTTGCAGATATTTAACTTGTAAAATGAAATTGACTTGAAAAAAGATAAATAAATACCCATTAAATGCAAGCACTGTATCCTATAGGAGAAAGGTGTTACTTATCCACCTTACCTTAATTCACACTAAGTGTGCATTCACCATTGACTTGGACCCCCGATTCCCATTTCCTCCCCATTATCCCCTTTCTTTCTCATTACCACCCTGGAGGTAGAAGAGGTGACTTGGAAATTTTCCTGTAGCTCAAGCTTAAGACACTTCACACTCAACATGGCCAAGACAAAAATCCCAGCACTAAACTTCAACAGACTTGCTCTCCCTGCCCATCCTCTCATACCAAGGGGAGGCATCATCCGTGTCGGCCTCTGGCCCTGTCTCCAATCACTGCCCACTCCTGTAAATTTTGCTATTTGAATCCCCCCTCTTGTCACCTCTCACCTATTCTATTCCAAGAATTTCCCAACTGGTTTGCTTATGTACTGTCTTCCCACCTCCAAGCAGAGAGAAGGGAAAGAAGGGTGAGGACACCAAGGACTGAGGACATGATACCTTGCTGAGGTCTTGTCACAAAGCAAAATGTAAACACCTAGAAGCCAGATGACAATTTACACCCAGGCAGACACTTCTATGCAGGTTACCCAGAATAAAGAACAAAGAACTATGGGAAGGGAATATAGGGCAATTTCTTGAGAAGGATGGGGACATGCATAGGGAGAGAGCATCACCATAGCCTGCGGCCATGCTGAGGAACAAGTGGTCCTTCCATACTTACCTGGCCAGCATACTCCATGAAGTCCTGCTGTCCAGGATGAGAGCTGACCCTGGAGCTGGAGCTGGCTGTGCCTTGTTCAGTGCGACACAGGACGATGGCGTACTGGTTCAGGTTCCCAGTCCTCTGCACCGTGACACTGACAGACCCTGCCTTCTCACTGACGTTATAGCTAGAGACACAAAAAGTCAGGCTCTGGCAATCTGTCTTAGGGCTATGAAGAGAACACTTGCTCAGTGCTTATCTCTGCTGTTTGGTCACAGGAGGCAGGCACTTCAGAGGGCAGAGAGTTTAGTGCATTCAAAAGGTTACATAAATTGATGGAACATGCTTACCATCGAGTCACAGCCCCCATGAACAAGGATACTGGGGTTAAGGCATGCCACCTATTCACTGTGGAGGAGATAGAGTCACCCAGAACATTACACAGGAGCTACAAACTTCAGAACTCAGAACATGGAGTGGTGACAGACAACTCTCCAAAGAACACAGTGTCATCAGAAGAGGCCTGAGGTCTTAGGATGAAGTATAGGGAGTGTTGTTAGTGACTTAGCTTGGGTAGGAACCCACTGAGCCAGGTCTGTAAATGTGTACAATTGATCCAGGGTGGATTCTGAGCTTTAGTCTGAGAAACAAAGATTCGATAGACAGAATTTTATGATGTATGGTTTAGGCAGGGGCTTCAGCCTAAAGGGGGATTTGTTCTGGATGTATCAAGAGGCTACTTCTTACAATCTTAATTATAATGAGTAGATTTGGAAAAGCCATAGAAAGACAGCGTGAACTGGGCTTGAATGCAGCCAACGAGGACAGCTGCTCAGTCTGTTGTGTGTCTCATTGATTGTTTTAAGCAAAATGCCTTTGAAAGACGGAACTTCGTTGCCAGTCACTGCATTCAGTCCATCACGTATTAGAGGTTTGCCAACAAAAAGGGACCCTTTACTCAATTTGTTTAATTTTGGAGGTGATATAATCAAGAGGTAATTAAAAGCAAATCTCAAAACAGTATCTTATGGGGTGATTCTAATTATTATGAGTATGGCTAAGATGGGGAAGCTGTATGTAGGGGTACTGGAAGCAAGTTTATTAGTCCTACCCACACTAGAACTGTCATTGATGTTTTAGAAAAGCGAATCTCTGAAATGCTGACTTAAAGTGCTTCTTCTAGAATAATAACCCATGTTATAATTTAACTTAGAGAAACCAGGACCATGCCTGTATCACCTTTACCAAATTAGAACTCCTGGTCCTCTATAACTCTCCAGTAGATGAGGAAAATATCTTAAAGAGCCCACCTGCATGATGTATAGCTTGACACAAATCAAGGCAGTCTTGGGCAAACACAACCTGAAGGTCTATTTTCTCCTTTTCCTACAAATTATACTAGATTATCTTCTGCAATTTGGAGACGGAAGCAAAAGTATTCCATGGAAGCACTGAAGGAGAATGGTTAAAACTGCTGGGCTCCAAATCTCGTCTCATGGCTTGCTAGCTACATGACTAAGGTCAAGGAACTCTGCCTCTACCTGTTCTGACTGCTCTACTACTGTAAGGACTAGAAGAGAATCTCATAATTGCACAGCTGCAAGCAAATAAGATGGATTCAGTTGAGAACATAACACCTTGTATGTAGATTATATTATCCAATCAATATTTCATGCAATTGTTTAAATCGCTGTTTTCATCACCACCACCATTACTACATTATCTTCAACAATAATGATTGACTGGAGTTGCCTTCTAACGTGTTTCGTCCAGATTTCCTCTACTTGCTTAACTTATTTCTCAACATATAGTATGCAATAAAAATTGTACCTGGTATGTTTAAAGCTGATGAGAGACCACTGGATATGGAAGACGTTGTCGCTGACCACATTGGGTTTACTGTCCTTCACCAGAAACTGAAAACTATCCATCACTTTCTGGATCTTCTCCTCATGCAACACATAACGAATCAACCCCAAGTTCACATGCTCTGTGAGAAAAATAGAGTCCCAGAATCCTCTGTCAACTAGTGTGAAAGTGTAAGACACTCTCATATTTCTCAGACTAACATAGTGAGTCTAGACTTCTAATGGGCTATAGGAAACTCATTTTCAAAAGAATAAAAATTATAGTAGTCTTAAAATGATTCTTACTAGTTATAAAGAAACATCTTGCAATTGCACGAAAAAAAATATCTCTTTATGCTCAAAATTCCTCTTTATGCTCTTGTAAAAGGAGACTCTTAGGGTCATGACATAAAGCACCCCAGTGTGTGAGTGTGTCTGCGGAGCACTGAAAGGCAAAGGCATTGAAAGCTGACTGAGACAAGTTTTTGACCTCATCTTCTATGTAGATAGGCTCAAACCAGCCTAAATTCCTTCTAAAGAGGGTGCTTTGGGGTGGTAGCTGAACTGGAAACATTGCTTAGCAGTTAAAAGAACTGGCTGCTCTTCCAGAGGTCCTGAGTTCAATTCCCAGCAACCACACTAGTAGCTCACAACCATCTGTAATGGGATCTGATGCCCTCACCTGGTATGCATGTGTACATACAAATAGACTACTCGTATACATATAAATAAATAAAATAAATAAATAAGTCTTGCCAAAAATCATGGTACTTTGGGGGGTATGTGCTGATAAGAAAAGCTGGTGCTGACAACAACAACCCATATATGAGACACAGCTCTACATGACTGAAAATGGGCTGGAAGGGAATGCAGAACTGGGTCTTAGGGAGCAGGGTTGCATCACTACCCAATCAGACCTGCCCCCAAAGGAGAGGAGCAACAAGCTTATATCAAACTACAAAACTACCTGCTCCGTGTTATTCAAAAAGGAAAATATTTCTACGGAGCAGCTTATACACACAAGACCTTTAACTCCTTAACTAGAGATGTTTTAAAAAATAATGTCATCACCATAGAGAATAAAACAGTAAATTTCCTAAGATCACAAATCTTTCAGTCTGGCGCTGTTCCATTGTTTGTCTTAAAAGAAAACCAAGCAGAGCTGGAGAGATGGCTAAGCAGGTAAGAACAGTGGCTTCTCTTCCAGGGGACAAGGGCTCAATTCCCAGCAACCACACGACAACTCACAGCTGTCTGTAAACTCCGGGATCCGACGCCCTCAAACAGACATACATGCAGACAAAACACCAATGCACATTAAATAAACAAATAAATTATACTAAAAAAAAAAACAAACAAACAACCGTAAGCCATCCCACATAACCTTTCCAAAAAAATCTAGATTAACCCAAGGACAAGAGGCACGATGAGGATGGATTTCTCTGATTTAGAGTGACCAGAAGAAATTCAGAAAGAGTACAATGTGCAAGTTGGATAGTTAGACACTAGATGATCCATTTGAAAAAAGTAGCAGGAAGTGACCATGGCAAAAATATGGGAGAGTATCATTTGAACATCTCTCCTTTCTAGGTTCCTAAGAACACACCCTGGGTGAAGGTGGCTGCCGCTCTGCCCGGCTGCAGCTTGTTCTCCAGGTAGCCATGCATGGGGCCTGCGGTGACCTCATAGATAAGCTGTGAGTCCTCGGTGTCTGGATCCATGGTCAGCAGTTCCTTCTTGGTGATCAGGTTGGTTGCCTGGAATAGAAACCCATTAAATTTAATTCCTGAGGTGGGAATTAAGCTGGAGCAAGACCCTCTGACTCAGACTTAATTCAGTTCCACAATAATTTACGGAGAGCATTTGCTGCACAGAAAAGTCTGTTAGGATGGGAGAGACCTGAGAACAGAAACTACACCAGCCTCTGCCCTGGAAGCTTTCACAAAGAAAAGCTCCTGCGCAAGGTCAATGGGAAGCAAGGGTTTATGTGGAAATAAGCAGCAGATTTCAGTTTGGCTTTGAAAGAGGATTGGAACTTGGGAGGGATGATATAATACAGAGAAAATGGTTAAGCCTTATACCTTAGGAGAGTCACTGAAAATCCTGAAGCTTGATTGGGATATGCTGTACTCTGTCACTCAGTCAACATACAGCAAGGTGAGAAGCTCATGGGAAGAAAGACTGGCGAGCCGTACTGCACATTAGTGGGCTTAACCAGAGAAGGGCAGGATGTGAGACGTCATTGGTGACTCTACTATGCACTTATTTATTGAGACAGCATCTTATTGTGTAATGCAAGCTAGCCCCTACTGGAATCCTCCTGCATCAGTCTCTAAAATGCTTGGTACTCTATATAGTGATCTGCTGCTACATCTGGCCATTGGAAATACTAATAACTGTTATTGGGATAGAGAAGGATAGGAAATAGACCTAATGATGAGGAGAAAATAATGACTGAATATTGAGAAAAAAAATAAAACAGTATGTAAGAAGAATTTACACTGTGGTGAACGTGTGTGTGTGTGTGTGTTGTGTGTGTGTGTGTGTGTGTGCATTCGAGACTGCATAGGTATGTGTATGCATGCAGAGGCCAGAGATCTATGTGTAGTGTCTTCATTGGTTGCCTCTCATTTTGTTTTGTGGCACAGAATCTCTGCTGAAACTGACCCAGTCATGTTAGGTTGGTTTCCAGTGAGCTCCGGGATCTGCTCACCTCTGTGCTTCCAACACTGAGGAATATATGCATGGATCGTGTGCCCAACTTTTTACATGGGAGCTGGGCTCTGAACTTACAGCTTCATGCCTGTGTGGGAAATGCTTTATTGACTGAGCCATTTATCCAACCCCATCATATTTATTTTGAGAAACCCAACAGTTCAAGAGCTAAACCCACAGTAACCTAATCAGCTCCATGAGGATGAAAAGCCACAGTACACGGAGAATATCACTGATCAATGTTCGAAAATGGGAGGAAGAAACGTCCATGTGTTGATGCTGATGCAGGTTTAGTGCTGATTTGCTACCACTTCAAAATGATATGTACCTTAAAATGATCCATTGGGAACTAGGAGATGATTTGGGGGTGAGAGATAGTCAAGAACTTTATCAGCTCCTGAACTTAGAGAGTTTTGCTACTTTGCGCTGAGGAACCCGTTCATTGCCTACAAAAGATATGATGCATTCAATTTCTGTGTCTCTTACTGAAAATGAAGTATCTTACCCTGGACTTCCATTTCAGCCTTTCTTTTTAGGTGGGATACCGGCTCATTTCTGGAGAAATCTGTCTGTGTACTCAGCAACAGGCATCCGCGGTGGGAGGCACCATCACAGTGAAGAGCCAGCTCCTGGCCCAACACTTTCACCTCACATGAGGTATAAAAATAAGAAATGACTCTCTTATTTGACCTGCTTGCTCTATTTAGGGAATCTTTTTGTAGGGTTGTAGGGTTATATTAATATAACAAGCTAACTGATCTAATAATTTAAATAAGTGAGAATCCTAACCAAATTTTTGGGTCCATCTGCCTTAGGAAAGCCAGCTCACTAGAATGGTGGGTGAGCTCCTATTCTGTTCCTAAGTAGCTTCATGATGAGGACTTAGCCTACTCTGAGCATTGAGCAGAGGATATGACAGATGGGATATGACATACCTTGCCATCCATATACTCCAGCCATTGGAGCCCCAGGTTGGTGACAATTCTAGGGGTACCATCATCCACCGGGAGGATGTCCACATGGAACTGCTGAGGGGCTGCCGTCATGACCTGAAGTGGGGAGAGAACACTCGTCCTTAACACTGGATTTTCCCATACACTGTTCCTAGATGCTGCAATTCTCAAACTCTGTGCACATTTCAGAGACAAAGTGAAGCTAGCTTTCACTTCTTATCACAACTGGCATTAGATCTCAGGGAGAATGGTGACTGACGAAGTGAGTCCGACGACACAGATACAAAAAAGCAAGGGTGTCTCTGCTCAACCTCATCTGCTATAAACCTTGGCTTTTTTTTTTTTTTACATGTGTGCATGTGTTGTTTGTGTGTGTGTGTGTACATTTGTGTATGTATAATATATGCCTTTGTGTAAATGTGTGAATGCATGCCTTTGTGAGTACATGTTTGCTCATGTGTATGAGTCCACGAATGTTGTGTATGTGTGTGCTTGTGTGCTTGTATATGTGCATGTGTTAATATGGTGTCATGCAACATTTTAGGTTGCCCTTGAATCTCTGAGCTCAAGTAATCCTCTTGCCTCAATTCCCTGCTAGCTGGGACTACCAAAATACCCCATTGTTCTTGGGTACACTTATGTCTTCTTGAGTGGATGTCAAGATGGTTAGATTTATAACAATATTGTTTTCTCACATGTAATGTTCTATACTTTAAATTATGTAAGTGACAAGGAAGTAGACAGGGGACCATGAGAGGATTGGAATAGGTCTCAAGGGAGGGGCACCAAGAGGGGATGCTAGAATACATGTCAGTCACATGAGAGCGGAAGGTGGTACCTTTGGGGAAGAAGGGACCTCCAAGAGAGGAAGCCAGGCAGGCCGGTGGGGAGTATGAAAAAGAACGAAGTGCAAAGGAACATGCATATGAAAATGCTGGAAACCAATCACCCTGTACACTGATTTTAAAAATTAATTACAAAAAAATAAAGCCCTTGCCTAAGATGAAACAATACACAAGTACTTTTTCTCTCAGTATCTTGTGTTAAAGTTTTCATGAGAGGCTGGCAAACAGCATCATTAAAATGTTAATGCTGAAGGCTCCAGGTGGGGTCAGCTCAGACAGGAGGGAAGCTCAGAGGACAGAGGCTTTGTCCTCTCTTTTTCTTTCCCTTGTTTTGTTCTGGTTTATTTTGAGGACAGTGTTCTCTGTGGGTAAGAGGCAGAAGAAATCAAGAACAAAGGCATTTATAGGAATGAATAGTGGAAGGGAATTTACACTTTAATTCTATCCCGGAGAAAGAGAGACCAGTCTATAGAGAGTATACATAGGGGAGGCTCTGAGTGTGTATCAGCTGCAACACAGGGCAGTGAGCTGCTAGCTTTCAGTCTCCCAACACCCACCTTCAACACAATTTCCATTTCTTAAAATGATGTGGTTTTTTAGAGGGCTTGGTCTGACCATTAGGTTTTTAAGAAGGTAGCCATTGCTGACATATTTTGATTTATGTTTCTCCTTTGAAAGTCAAACCAATCAGAAGCAGCTACAGTGAGAAAGGACGAAGTGATAGCCTGCCTGGCGATGCCACCAAACAGATAGAGCAGATGCACACTAGACAGAGAAGTCCCAAAGTCACCGCAGATGTGATGAGCAGCCCAGGATGACCTTCTATGTCTCTAAAGGACACAGGATGAAATCCTTTCCAGGAGTTAATCATCTACCACCAGAGAAGGACAGGAACTCGCCAGGAGCGAGAAAGACAATTTCTCTGCCCCGGAGGAACAGCAGGCTATGAGCACACTGCTTCTGTGGAGTCAGACATAGGTGTGTGGGGTGTTGGGGTGTCCCCAGCCCACCCTCCACCAGAGATGCATTTACTCCAGGGGGAGTTTATGGAATGGTGAGTTCTGTTAATGAACAAAGTACTGAACAAATGGTGCACCAGGCAATGAATAAGGAGTTTGTACACACGTCATGTGTGTGTGTGTGTGTGTGTGTGTGTGTGTGTGTGTGTGTATAGAGCTAGAAGTCAACCTCAGGTATTGTTCCTTGGTAGCTAACCTGGGAATTGCTAAGTAGAATAGGCTGGCTCCAGAGATGAGCCTGTCTGTCTCCCCAGTCTGGGATTATAAGCACGTGACAGCATGCTAAGCTTTTCACATTGGTTCTGGAGACTGAATGCAGATTCTCATAACCACACAGCAAATGCTTTCAAACTGAATCATCTCCCCAGCTCCTCTTCCCTCAATCTTGGAGGGAGAAAACCTGCTCAGCCTCAACAGCAAGGCATCTTACAGAATATACGGGCTGATCCTAAAATGGTAGCGATGAAGATGAATGTAGAGATTCTCAGATGTTTCTGTGGGTCTGCCGCAGGGCAGAGGACCTCCTGTACTTAAAAGAAGAGGTACTACGTCCATTTTACAGATAGGGAAGCTGAAGCTTTCAAAGGAACATGACTTACAAAGACACTCAGCCAAGTGGCAGAGCCAGGACTTAAATTCTGAGACCAAGAGACTCTCAGTGACTCTGGTTTGAATGAAGAGAAGTCTTAGCAAACATACACACAGACATACACACAGACATATACACACACACACACACACACACCACACACACAGAGGGGGAGAGAGAGAGAAGAAGAGAGGGAGGGAGGGAGAGAGAGAAAGAAAAGAGAAGAGAGACAGAGATAACAGAGAGAGAGAGGAGAGGAGAATATAGAGCCATGTGATAGGAATATCAGATGGAAGAAAAACTCAAAGAGTAACATTGATCACCACCCTGTCTTACTAGGGCTCACAGGAATTCACTCTCAGGATTATCCCCTTTGGTGTTCAAATAAGGCACGAGAAGATGCAATTATTCTGCCCATTTTATAGATGAAAAACCAAGACTTAAGAGAAATTACTTGTCCAGGGTCAGCGCACTTAATTTTAACAGAGTAAGAACTCAGTACTACGATACATGCAACAATCCCCCATGAGGCCTCTGACTGCTTTGCTAGGCCTCCTCACCACCTGCCCTCACCTCTTCTCCTCCTTCTTCAATGATAAAGAAGGGATTGGTCCCATCAGAAACAGTGAAGGTAAACCAGTCTTTGAGGGAGTTGCTGCCATCATGGCTATAGCTGACACGGTTTTGGTAGATGTCTTCCATAGTGAAGGAGGAGGTGAGGTGGAAATGCTGCCCCCTGGCAGTTCTCTCGATGGTACCATGACGTGGAGGCTGCACAATGGTGAAGGTGATAGACTCAGCCTGCCGGGAAGAGAGAAGCAAGAGGCAAGCTCGCAGAGTGCGTGATGACCAGGAGCTGGTCAAGGGAAATGCCAAATATAGCCTATGTTTTCTTTATAGATGCCAACCAAGCTACTGAGAGAAACACCTTCTTTCTCTACTAAACTGGATGTACATCTTAAAGACTTCTTAAGAACGCTGAGCATTTCCATTTGCTGTCCTTATTCCTTGTGGTTCAGGCTGGACTAAAGGTAAATGGGAAGGCTGGGACTGCCTCCTCCCTCCCTCCCTCCCTCCCTCCCTCCCTCCCTCCCTCCCTCCCTCCCTCCTCCTTCCCTTCCTCCCTCCCTCCTTCCCTCCCTCCTTCCTTGCTTTTATCCCTTCCTTATTCCATCCCTTCTTTTCCTTTCTTTCTCCCTTTCTTCTCTATCTCTTCTGCAATCAAAGGTCTAAGGTTGTAAACTCCTGGCATATTTCTGTTTTCTTCAGAGTTATGTCTTCAGCTTTAGAGAAGAGTCTACAGCCCAGTAGGCAACAGACATCTGAGGAAAGCATGAGTCAGTGAAGTGAGCAGGGACATAAGAAGAGGGTACATAGACCTACTAGGTAAGTACAGCAGTGAACTCTGGGCATGCCCAGTCAAGTCCACAGGCTCAATGCTTGACCCAAGCAAACTCTTGAGAGGAGAGCTGAGTCCCAATAAGCCATGTTTTTCTGGACAAAGCCTCATCTTGGAGTTTGCTCAAACTATGATGGCCAGTCACCATGAAAAAAGTCTGGGTGCAAGAGGTGAAAATGCACAGAGGAGCAGAAAATGCCCATCCACTTCAAGACAATAATGCTTTGGGTAAAGTGCCACATATCTTATTAGAGATAATAATAAAATCTAGTATGTAAGAGGATTGTCCCATGCAAGCTGAGGTGACAGTGAATGGACTGAGGACTTCAGGATGAACTGAAAAGCAATTTGATCTCCAACTTGATTTTTCCCAGAAGATCAGGTGTCTTCCATGTTTACATTTTTTGGAGGGCTTGTGATCCCCTCAGCAATGGGCACAACTCTCAGGCTACATCACAAAAATGGCAGCTGCCACTGGTTCTGCTTCTTTTCGGCTTGAGAGTTCAGGGGAGCCACTTACCTCTGTGTCCACATCCACTGCCTTCAGCTCAAACTCTGTGATGGTCTTCCTCACACCCTCTTGCACACGCATGCCCCGGTTCTGCACAAGGGGCAGTGAGTCATCCACAGGGTGAATAGTGATGTGGAAGGTCTGTGTCACCTAGAACAGTAATGGGTAGGTGGGGCACCTGTCTCCAGTACCACTACTATTCCTCAGTTCTTGACATGCCTGACTCCCAAGGAACCCTGACATGAATCTTCTTGGGCTCAAGCCCGTGGCTGTCAGGGGCTGCTCCTGTGTTGTAGCTAAGAACAGAAGATCATGATGATCTCATTCTCCAGTGTGTCTCTTCACTCCCCTCAAAGAAGAAATCTAGGAATTGAAGCACTCAAGGATGGACCATTGGGCCTCTTACCTCATGCAGGCCATCAGACAGCACGAAGCTGAAGGCGTCTGATTGTTTCCCAGTCCCACTAGAATGGACATATTGAACATTTTGTGAAGTCAGGTCAGCTTGAGTGAAGGAACTAATCTGGATGCCTAGTGAGAAGAGAAGAGAAACAGAAGGGATGTCAAAACACTAGCCATCCCTTCAGGCCAGGGAGCTGTCAGTCTTCAGTGTAGAGTCTTCTGTATCTTACACATAAGGTCCTTAAGGACCTTGTGCAATTTGTAGACTGTGTTTTCTGTAACAATGTGATCTTTGGTAGTATATGCTAACTTGATTACCAAGGCTTTTGTTTGCCATGGCAACAGCAGGTATTCAATAAGTGTTCTTCTTTTTCTTGTATGCAGCTAAAATCTCTACAAGGTATCTAGAGTCTTACTGTCCAAATTCTACTCTATTTTACATTCTCCCATTACTCCACAATCTCTTTTGAAACACTGCCCTGCTTTTTAATGTTGTGCTATGAGTTGCCTTTGACCACTGCAGTTATGAGGTCTGACCATACATGGTGTGCCTGTGGAACTGGTGAATCATCTTAGCCTTTGTAATTTTACTTAGCATCTTTCAAGGTCACTTGCCTTCAACTTTCAGGTCTGTGATCCTAGTTTCTCATATGGTATTTTAGCCAGGCAGGTAGTAATAAGATTTCCTATATGACTTTGGGGTTTGAACAATCATTCTATATCAAACTGAAAATGACTTAGAGAACAGTATCCTTTAATAACATGACATTTAAAAATATAAAAATTTAAGCAATTTAAAATAATTATGTTATTCTTCAAACACACATTACATCTGTCTTTTATTGCCTCAAATTTAGAAAAAAACAGTCCAGAATACTTGATTGTATCTTAGAGATACAGGGATTTATAGTCAAGAATCATTTAAGACTAAGGCATACTAGATTGAAATAGTTCTTGGGAGGTACAGACAGAAGACTAGCAGTTCAAGGCCATCCTCAGTAACAGTGAGTTTCAGGCCAGCCTTGACTACATGAGAAAAATAAGATTGAAATAAAGATGTGACTAGAGCTCAGTGGTAGAATATTTACCCAGCATACAAAAGGCCCTGTGTTTGAGCTCTGGCACCACAAGATTAATAAAACAAGAGAGTGACATAGAGCCCTAGCTTTCTGACTCTGGGTGGTGAGACACTGATCTAGTTAATTTAGTCTTTTATTCTGGCCTTGGCATGCAATTGCTGTTCCGAAAATTATTATTTTTCACTGTTAATCCTGGTAAAACCCGTATTGTTTTACAATAGATTCCATTTCGACTGATATCTGTTGAAGTGTGATATCAGTATCACGGGCTTTGTCTTTAAGAGAGAGAGAAAAAAGATCAACCCACACTGCTTCCATTTGCGTCTTTATCATTTGAAATTTGTTTACCCAGATGTAAGAGCCTTCTGATGACTGGGGCATTAATTTTCTGATGAGGCATTTTATATTTCTGCACTTGCTACATCAGTTCTTGACAGGAAAAAGATGCAGCTCGTGGCTTTGCAGCTTTGTCTTATGGCTGGACAGACGTCCACACCATCCTTTAAAAATTTAATAACTTCAGGGATTGAAGAGATGGCTCAGTAGCTTAGCATGCGTGTGGTATAAGTGTGAGGGTCTGAGTTTGGATGGTCAGCACTCATGTGAGGGCCAGGCGTGCTGATACATATTTTATACCTAGGGTAGAGGGGCATGGAGACAGCTAGATCGCTGAAGCTCACTGCCCAGTTAGCCTAACTGAATCAAAGAGCTCAAGGCTCAGTGAGAGACTGGTCTCAAAAAATAGGGTAGAAAATGATCAAGGAAGACACTTGACCTCTGGCTTCTGCACACAAACAAGTATTGCATGCAAGAAAGGTATCTGTATGTGTGCTCATGCACAGGAACAAGTATATAGACCTCACAGACATAAACACAGACAAAATTTCATAACTTCTCATGAGCTACACTGAGAGAAATTCCTGACGATGGCTGATTAAGATTGTAGCTAATTCCCTTGGGAATCAGGCTCTGGGCTTTGGGTTTGAACCTTATCCCCTTTCTCTTTTTAAAATAATTTTATTGAGTTAACTTATAGATGATTTTTAACAGCATATTGTTAGAACTACCACACAATGAATTACACATATTTGAAGTGGGCAACTCTATAACCTTCAGGTTTCCAATGAGACTGCCATAGTAAAAAAGTAGCGACATGCCCATCCTTCCAAAAGTATTCACAATGACAGTTCATAATCCTTCCATCCCTCTCTCTGCTCCAATCTCATTTCTATGTAATCATGAATTGCGCCCATTATTACACTTTAGCTGGTGTTTTCCTCTCCTCTTACATAAATTCAGTATGTACTGTTTGTACTTGGTTTCCTTCATTTGGCCTAATTATTTGAAGTTTGACATGCATTGATAGTTTCTTTCTGGGGTGTGAGCGTGGCACAGTTAGCAATGTGCCTGCCACACAGCATGAGCAATTGAGTTTGTTTCGTCATGATGTAAAAGCCAGGTACAGTGACACATAGCAAGAAGCCCGGAGCTGAAGGGCTGGGGAGTGGATAGGTGGAGTGCTGCAGCTCACTGGCCAGCCAGCTAGCTGGACTGACCAACTCCAGGGTTAGTAAGGGGCCTTGTCTCAAAATCAGGTGGAAAGTGTTTGAAAAGATACTGGATGTCAACCTCTGCCCTCTGTTCACCACTGCGCACACACAGAGACACACACACATACACAAGCATGTTACCCCCTTACAAAATATTCATTCTTATTCTGCCCAATGATCATATCATAATTTGATCATGTATGCACCCATTAATGTGTGTGTGTAGATGTACAAACCTTTGTTTCTCCCCAATATGCATCTAGAATAGTACCTGATAGACCCCAGCCACTCAGTGTCGGGTGAATACAATTTCTTCTGCCACTATCACTTACACCCAGCAGACACTACTGAGTAGATTCGCAGTCTCTGTAATGTCTTTTCTTTTTAGAAGTTTAGCCTTTTTTAATTGGATGTTGGAAGAGGCCAGTTACTCACTTGTCAGCAAGAAGGTTTGTCTGAAAACACAGTCCCCCACTGGCTGTCACAGCAGGTAGCTCTTGCTTGAAATACTTGAAGACTTTTAATCCCATTGAAGGTGTTTTCAGTCACCAACCTGCTGGTTAAACTATGTATCTGGCAGTATGACAAGAGACCCATATTAACCCTGTCATTTTTTCCAATTCCCCGGAAGGCCCACACATTAGAGAAAGCCTGGTCCAGGTCAGGGAAGTAGGCGGAGGAAAATATCTTTGGAAAAATTGCCTTCTTAAAGGGATGTTGGGTGATGTTGCCAATGCTTGCATTCAGTATCCCGGCAGGGGGTCCTGTCATGCCCTGTCCACAGCAGCTGTGCTGGGGGGATGGGGACCTCTCTAACTCCCTGCCTCTGAGTTCTTCCACAGCATCTCAGTGTGGGCTCAACTGGTTTCCCTCATTTTAAATTGCATGTTGAAATCTCAATTCTCAGTATTGCATAATGGTCTTTCCTGGAAACCGGGTTCAAGCAGGTATAGTTAGATTGCAAGAGGTTCTTGAGATGGGCTCTAAGTTGGTGTGGCTAGTGTCAGGGGGAAGTGAAGTCAGAGCATAGGTATATCCTCCACAAAACCAGCATGTGAATATGAAGACAGCCAAGAGAGAGGCTTGGACAGATGCTCCCCTCACCACAACGCATTCCTGACAACACTTGCACCTTGAACTTCTGGCCTCCAAAACTGGGAGGAAAGAAGTTCTTGCTGTTTATAGTACCCAGTCTATGATGTCACTAGCCCCGGCACACTAATGTCTGTCTTTCTCGGAAAGCCCAAGCTAGGAGTAGGTGCATCCTGGAAGGAAGAGCCCAGCGTTAGTAAAGCATCACTTCTGAGGAGTCCCTCTCAAAGCACCTCACTCTCTCACTGGGGATTCTCCATCCTCTGGGCTCAAGATGGCTTCTGTCATGTTCTTGTTACAACTCCTGAAACACATCTGAGCATGTATGTCCTCACTTTCAAAACATATTTATTTTTGTCAAATCTGTTATTCAATAAATATATTGGTTTAAGGGAGGAAGGGAATTTTCCTTATATAACCTTCTGTTTGTGTTGTGTGTGTTGTGTGTGTACAAAACATAACACACAGATACACACACATTTCTTACACAGAAGCTGGTAATCAGAACCTCAAGAGGCATGCTATAGTTGGAGTGTTGTCTTGGTTAGGATCTTTATTGCTGTGACAGACACCATGACTGAAAGCAACATGGTGAGGAAAGGTTTGATTTTTCACCTTGTAGATCCCAGTTCATCATCAAGAGAAGCCAGGGCAGGACCCCGGAGGTGGGGACTTAGCAGAGGCCATAGAGGTACATGGCTTACTGGCTCGCTCCTCATGGCTTCCTCATTCGTTTTCTCATATCATCCAGGACCCCAGAACCCAAGGTGGCACCATCCCCAGAGGACTCATCCTTCCCCATCTATTATATTAAATAAGAATATGACCCACAGGTTTGCCCACAGGCCAATCTAGTAGGGCATTTCCACAACCAAGATTCTCTCTTCTCAAATGACTCTAGCTGTGTTAAGCAGACAGGGAATCTAACAAAGGGCAAGTATGATTCCATGAAGGTTCACACATTGGAAGCTTCATCCTCCATGTAGTGGAATTGGAAAGTGGGGAACCTTTAAGAGGTGAAGCCTGCTGTGAGGAGATTAGATTACTAGAGATGCAATGCTTGGTAGAGATTCTTCCTGTTCTTGTGGAGTCAACTTCTCTAAGAGCCTGTTGTTACAAAAAGAATGCAACTGGCCCCTTCTTGCTCTCTGATGGATGCCTGCCTCACCAACAGTCTCTCTCTCTCTCTTTCACACATGCTTTTTACATGTTACCACCCACCATGCTGTGACCCTGCCAACAGAGTCCTTGTCAAGCTGAGAAGATGGAGTCACCCAGTCTTGGATTTGTATTCTAAACTGCAAGCTAATATAGTACTAGCTTCATTACTTTTTATAGAAACAGAAAGTGGATTAACATAAGATATTTAAAAAAAACTTTGTGTTTGTGTGTGTGCCACCCGCGCGCGCTGTATATAGAGCACAGAGGTTGATTATGCAATGTTTTTAATAAGAGAGATTGAACAGGATACTAGTAAGAGAACTATTTCTACATAATAAATAAATTAAAAGTACTTCCAATGGTACCCTGCTCAGAACACTGCCAACAGTCAGTTATACACTAACTGAAGGGCCCTCAGTTAGTTTTATAGGTATGGGACAGGTCAATGTGGTATAACTTCCTCAATTGTTTTCACTTTTCAAAGAAAAATTATCTATTGTTATTTTATGTATATTTACCTGTATATGTATATTTTACTGTATTCGTCTGTGCACTACATGTGTGCACTGTCTCTGGAAGCCAAAAGAAAGCATCAGACCTTTGGACCTGGAATTACATATAGTCGTCAGCTGCTGTGTGGGTACCGGGAAGCAAACCCAGGTTCTCTGGAACAATAGAGAGTCCTTTAAACTGCTGAGATGTTTCTCCAGGCTCTTTTCATTTTTCAAAAACCTGAGTCTGCCCATGCCCTACTGGCTATGCATCCAGCCACAGAGATTTGCATGTTTCTGCCTTCTGGGGCTAAGGATTACAGATATGCACTACCATGCCCAGCTTTTATGTGGGTACTGAGGATATGAACTCAAGCCCTTGTGCTGAATGCCAAGCACTTCACCGAATCATCTCCCAGCTCAAAGCTGATTTGAAAGGAAACTCATATTTGAGCTCTCTCCCTCAGGGCCTTTAATCCTTGGGTCCAGGTAAGGACTAGGTATCACTATTTTTAAACACATCCTCAGGACATTCAGTCAGGGCAGAGAACCACTGGTGTAACAGAAAAGTAGAAAGAAAATCACAAAGCCTGCATCAAAATGTTTAACGTTTCCTTTCTGCTCTACATGAGCCACATAAGTCAGAGGAAGTCACACAACATGGAGCTTTATTATATCTTCTTTTATTCTTTGCCATCTCAACACTGGAATGGTAAAGCCGTGTCAGGGAAGCAAAGAAAATGTTGAATGGTGGGGTCATCTACTTGATTTTGTTTGTCTTGTATAGTGATGGCCATGACTGAACTCACATGAATTATGCAATGTTTTTAATAAGAGAGATTGAGTAAGCATACTAGTAAGAGAACTATTTCTAAGTAATAAATAATGGCTCTTAGTACGCTGCTCAGAGTACTGCCAACTGGGTTATACACTAACTGAGAGGGTCCCTCAGTGCAGTTTTACTAGGTATGGGACAGCATGCATTGAACAGCCTCTGTGCAACTATAAACTAATGAGGCATGAGGAATCCAAGTGGTCTGATCATACACGTACATACAACTGGGTTTAACTGACCCAGCTGTTGTTTTAGCATAGGAGCCATTGTGACCTAAGACAGAACAGCCCTGTGATCACCTCTCTGTCATCTTCTCCTCCCTCACACTCATGGCCAGTGTTACCTGTGTAAGCTGTCGGCCTCTCACGATGTGGTCCATCTGCTCTGAAGTCTGGTTGGGGTGATATTCTCTAGGCAAAATGCTACTTCAGTGAGCATGCTCAGAAATGAATTTAAAAAGCCAAGAACTGAGCATGGTGATGAACTGAGGTGAGGAAAGGGAAGAGATGTGTGTTTGAGAGGTAGTTCATGGCTTTTGGAGGGAAGGAAGCTTTGATTGAATCTCCTTTGAGAAGAGAGGCTCTGGCAGAATGCATGGGGGCAAGACTGTGGTCAGTTAACTATTAGGACAGGATTTTTTCCTGTGGGCTCACAATAGCCAGGGAATTTCAACAAAGGATCAACCATTGCACCAAATAACACCTCAGCCTAAAAGGCCCATAGCATTCTTGGTAATGAACAGTAGGCTTCACACAATCAGTAAATATACAAGGCCAGAGCCATTCAGCTGCTTGATTTAAGATTTGAGAGCAAGGAAGTCTTTGAGGTGGAAAAACACTCAAGTTTCTAGAAATCTTGGGGAATGAGTGCACTCATGTGTGATTCACAGAGGCTAAGTGGAACTAGGTTCTATGAACAACAAGCCTCCTCAGTCAATGCTTCAGGTGGAATCAAGAAGCTTTGATGTTCACAGATGGTTAGACCTGTCCTTGGCTTCTCTGGACGGTACCTCTGTGGACCAGGAGTCAAACCACCCCTCGCAAAGCAAGATGTCATCATCTGGAAAGTTCATCTGATTCTCAGGTTTGGGCATCTAGTGGCTCTGACACGGAGCAAAGACCACTACGACAGCCATGCAATGCATTTGACGTAAATGCTGTGACCCATCAGCAGACCTGCCTTTCACTGGGCTCCTGAATGTCTTTAAGAATTCTCATAGTCTTTGAGGGAGTTTCCTGGGTCTGGCCAAGAAAGCAATACCTCGATTCAGTTTTGAGGATGCCATATTGTGTTGCAAGAGAATCCAGTAGGATTCCTTAAAATATGCTAGAAACAGCAGTTATCCCACATTCCTCACATCTTTGAAGGGGACTGAAATCGATTAAGGGGTCAAGAGCTGCTTGCTCTGCTGTCTGATGGAGCTGTAACACTATCAACATGCTCTAGGAAGAAAAAAATTAAAATCAAGACAAGGATATGGATTTTGGACTGGATGTCATAGGCCCTCACTATTAGCAACAGAGTTTTATGCATAGTAATTATGTGGTCAGGTCAGATCCATTTCATTGTAAGACATATAACATGGCCTTCCATCTCTGTCCTTAAGGTCTTGCTTAGTCCTCCTCGCCCTCACAGCGCTTGAGTCTCTGAGACGATTTATACCTCCTGACTATGGGTAAGCAGCTGGGTGCCAGGGAGAGGCTCCATTTTTTCCATCCCTCATCTGTGTGTAGGCTGTCATCCCAAGATGTTTGTCCATCTCATAGTACTATTGAAGCACACAGGGATGTGGGATTCTGACTCCTGGTTCCCTTCCTTCTGCAGCAGGTCAGCTACAACAGTCATCACAAACCAGAGATGGAGCTGCCTCCTGCCTCAACACTCTGGCTTATTCTGTGACAGAAAATACATTTCTTGCTTAAGTCATTGCATTCTGGAGTCTCTTTGTTAAGTAGTTTAGCTTCTATCCTAGTTAGCATTACTCTTGATTCTAATTTTCCAAGGCAAAATGAAGTTATTAGGCATAGGGGAGAAGGGAAAGCCATGGTGACAGGATGGTCTTCTAACCTGAGCTCCATGGGGACTGGACTCCTAGCCTTATACCTTAGCAGTGGGAGGAGTCTCATGCCCACCTTTTGCACAGTTCACCAGGACATATGACTCCATATAACTCCCAGGGGAAAATCAAGAGGCTTCAGTAACTCTTTGAGTGTGCTAGGATCACAGTCAGTTCTACTTTGCTGACATCAGACCTCATCAGCAAGAGGGGCTTGCCACAATGGGGACCAGTGATCATCTAAATGTACTTGCTATTTGCTCTCAAAAGAACTGGTCCTGTCCTAACTCCAGATTCTGGTACACTCAGGCTCACTTAGTGAGACAGATGCTCTGGTTTAAGTTGTAGTTGGTTGTGTTGAGAGGGTGTGAGAATAAAAATTAAAAACATCTTGAGACATAGAACAAAAAATTCATGGTCAGCAAAGACCACCAACAACTTGTTAAAATTAGCCATAATAATATCAAGTCCCTCTAGGGGCAGAGTGACCAAAAATGAAAAAGGAAACAAGGACATGCAAGGACATACAAGTCTAAACAAGCTCAAATGAGTAATGGGCCATCTGGTGTTTTTCTCCCACTTCCTCCCGCCCTGGGAGATCCAGGTCCGAGGTTTCATGGTCAAAATTAACTAGTCTATGCAAATTGCTGATGTTTAAAATATCCAATCATGTGTAACCTCGCCAAATCTTTCTGTTCTTCCCACCCTCTACCTATAAAAGTCCCAAGCTTTCTGGGGCCTGGGTCGATTCCTCTGTCTCCTGCGTGGGACACTTTCAACCCGAGGGTCCTCGTATTAAACTGCCTTTTGCTGATTGCATCAAGATGGTCTCGTGTGTCCTTGGGTGAGTGCTTATTCCCGGACCAGAGTGAGGGACTCCCTCCCCCTTGTGGGGTCCTTTCAAGGGGATGAGGTAATCTACATGCACTTTTTTTTTTTTTTTGTTTGTTTTTTTTTTGTTTTCGAGACGGGTTTCTCTGTATAGGGCGGGCGCCGGAACTCACTTGGTAGACAGGTGGCCTCGAACTAAAATACCGGCTCTCAGCCTCCCAAGTGCTGGGATAAAGGGTGCGCACCACCGCCGGCTACATCACTTAAGGGAACTATGGGCGCTCAAAAAGATCGAGCGGTTTTTAATGGGCAGGAAAGAACGGAAGGATCCGCTAATATGAACAGGAGCTTCTACAAAGTGAGGAGGGTTGGGGATCTTGTTTGAAAGGAGACTCACTGTGAGGAGGATGGGTTGATATTCCGTCTATAATAGTTACTGGAGGATGGATTAGATGCTGTGGACAAGAGAAGACATGGGTCATGAAGTTAAGTCTGCCTGGAAAGAGCAGATAAAGCAATACCCCAAGTCAAATGAGAACCAGTCTGCCTCTGGAGGGTACCACCCCAGGAGGAGGCAAACGAGTGGCTATCTCCTGGTATCTCCTGAAGCAGATATAGTCTGACCTTAACAGCTACATTTTAAATCTGTGCAAGAATTGAAGTCTGATAACCGTGAAAGAGAAAAGAGAAACTACCCTGAGTCTCACCCCATAGGACTTGGAACCAGCCTGGGGTCAGAGGCGAGCAAGGGCTGGGACTGACCAGCAGGCGGGTGCCTGGCACAGGTTGCAAGAAGCTTGGGGCTTTTTAAATCTGTTCACTCACAGTCACCTAACACCACAGCCAAGAGCCTGCCCTTTCATCTTTGCAGAGATACAATCAGCAACCTGACAGAATTCTGGCAGAAGCAATTAGCTTATGAATTAGTTATTAAATATCTCATGCAGCCAAGGTATAGTGGTTGCTAATCTGCATACTTCCTGCAGGAACTCTGGGAAAAAAAAGGGAAGGCCACCAGCTTTAATTTGCATGAGGACTCTTAGGCGGTCTGCTCATCCCTTCCTGGCCTTCCTACCATATATCACATACTCTTTCCACAGGCGCCTGGGACTGAGCAGGGGCTCCTCTCTCAGCCTTTCCCCTCTACCTTTTAAAGGGCACTGCCGCTTTGCTGAACTTTAAATGTGATTTGCCTGGCTGAGCCTACTTCGGGTTATTGACAGTTGCATACTCCCCTGCCAAACCTATTTCCTTATTCATCAGCATGGTCAACTCCTTCTCTGCCTTCGACTTTCCTCAAATGCCATCCTATTAGTAGGGAGCCTCCCCCCACCCCACCCCGGTCCTTCCTGTGCCCTCTAAATACTCGTTTCACCCCTACCATCCGTAATGATCATCTTCTGTGACACAGATTCACTTGTTTGCTTGCTCACTGCTGGACTCTAAAGGAGAAGGGTGAGTTTGGAGGAGCAACTATGTCCCCTGATTTGATGTGCTCCGAATGGAATGAAGAATCTGTGATATAAGATCCAAAGAAATCCTCAGACGATCTAAACCTTTCAGGTTGTCACTGTCTCTAAAGAAGTGATGGCAATTCCAGCTTTGGCTTTACCCAGTGACACTCTCCTCACATCATAGAGCTGCCAAATTCTACAGATTCTCCCCCGAAATGCCTCCCCTTGTTTTTTCCATCTCCTACCTCACATAGTAAGCCTTAAGGTGACTGGTTGTCTCTCTCATATCCTCCCTTTGCTATCCAGGTGACACTGCAGAGCTTTCTGCTGGCCCAGTGTGGATCCTTCCTCACCCTGGCCACTGCCTCACTTTTTCTCTCCCCTATTCAATGCTATTAAGATATTTCATCTCCTTCCCTGCTCAAAAGTCTACAGCGATTCTCTGTTATTTTTAGATTAAAGGGAGATTATCTCAGCTTGGAGGACTCCCCATATCATCATAACTACCCATGAATCTTATCTTATGCTATTTTTAGAATACTTGATCCTGGTCCACTCAGCCACTGCTTATTCATGCTTTTTGCATTTCTGAAATGAATGCAGATTTAACTCCCCTGAACTCTGACTTCCAAAGGCATTCCTGAGCTCACATTAACTTGTCGTTTTGCTCAGTGTAGACTTCTCTGCTTTTAATTCTTTAACTCCAAATCTACACCAGTCTTCCCCATGTTACAGATATCTATGGAGGTTCCACGTCCCACCCAGTATAGAAATCCAGGACGTGAGAATGCATTTGTTCATCTTTGCTTCCTGAAGAGCAGGGGAGTTTTCTCCAGAACATTCTCATTCTGTTGAATTCCGTCTTTCTCCTCTGGTGCTGGGGGCTCAATCCAAGACCTCGTAGATGCTACATACATACCATTCCACTTAACTACACTCCCAGCTGAGGTGAATAGTTATCATAGGACATTTCACTATGCTTTGCAGTCAATGTCAAAGACCAGAGGGGTACAGTTTGCTCCAGAGGTGTTGACTTCCTGGTTATGGAACTAAGAGTGCTTACATGAAATTATGACTTTTAGTGTGTGGATCTGAGGAACAAACCCAGCATTTTATTCATATTAAGGTTTTACCCACTTCCTAGGAGTTATTTCCTTACTTCAAATTGCCATTTTTCTAATTTAGTTTAACCAACTATTATAAAATACTTAATAAATATAATAAATATAATGACATATAATGATCAAAATTAGTGAGGCAAAAAATAAGTGTCAGTTAAAACAGACTCTCTCTCGCTCTCATATATATATGTTTGTGTGTGTGTGTGTGTGTGTGTGTGTGTATGTCAGGATGTAACAGTCCCCAGTACTTACTGAGTTGAACCTAGGGCTAGATGGAGCAAGACAGGACCGTGTACCTGGGGAGGCCACATGTTCCAGGTGGCCCAGCTGGGGCTGGGTGGTGATTCTGTAGATTAGTTCTGCAGGCTTGCTGTCCTGGTCTGTGGCTGACAGCTGCACAGTAGTGATTTTCTCCACCGAGTTCTCATCCAAAACCAGCCCTTTATTGGTGATGATGACTGGCGGGGATCTGTCTTCTGAAAAATATCAGAAACAATGGTTTGTCATGGAGAGTTTCCAGCCCCCTTTCTTCAATTCCAGGTGCCCAGCAGGTAAGCTCAGAGCAGTCCTCAAAACTGTCCCTTAGGGGCCCCAGAAAAGAGCCAGACATGGATTTTTATCTTTACGTAAAAGAAGACTGAAGCTTCACAGTGAACATGGTGGAGATGGAAGAGCCCCACATCTGCTGTTCACTATTAGCAAACCCGACACCCCTTACCTAAAACACCGATGGAAAATGACTGGTCAGCCAACTTATTGCCTTCCTCATCAACCACATCAAATTTAAAAGCAAAGCTCCCACCAGGTCCTCCTGGTTCATGGCTGTATTCTATCTGCCCTGTAAAATAGAGAAGGGAAAAAAAAAGATTTGTTATTAGTACTCTTTGCTACTCATTTCTGAAACGAGAGGTGGAACTTCAATTGTATTCACACCGAGGAATCAATTCACACCTTCCTCGCCTAGGTGCCATTTTTGACATTTTAATCTAAAGTTTCATTCCCTCTCTTTCCTCTCCTACCACCAACTTCTTTATACCTTAAAGGCTCCTCATAACACACTTTCCTCCACATGACATTTCCTGGTAGGGCTCAGCCATTCTGAAGGCTGCAGCTCAGATCCTGAGGTAGTCTCATGAATACCTAGATGAAAGGGACTGTACACGGGCACACGCACTGACCCCAACCACATCATTGGAGCGACCCTCCAATATATTCACATCACAAGGCAAGAGAAGGCAGGCCTGCAGCCCACCTCTCCAGGAATCTTCCACTTCCCACTGCCCAGTGCACAGAGGAGCATGGGCTGTATCCAACTAACAGATAAGCTAGCACATAATCTGCACAAAGAGGTCAGGAAGGATCCACAGGAAGAATGACAGGGCATCCCATTTTGCTAACACACATCGTCTGCCTGGACCCATCAGTGGGAATAGAACCAAACCCTGCGAAGGGCTGCCTGCCCTCATTTTTTCACAAGGAGACACTGAGGAATGCAGGAATTAAATAACTATGCTATCTTGTTGTCTACTGTACCTCTTCGCTGACCACAGACCCAGTGAGCATCTAGTTGCTCTCAGTTTAGGTGTGTCAGCACATTGACAGAGCCCAAACTTCTTCTCCTGGGGCCTTATTTCTACCTCTAAAAGGAATTGCACTGGGTCACAGGGCTTTGGGCCAGTTCTCCTCCCATCTGTGATTTTTTTCCCTTTTCTACCCCCCGAAAGCACTGTACAGTAGCTACGTAGCATTCAACATTTATGCCTTGCGTCACATCAGCATTTTCTGAAGGAGGGATGAGCCGTGTAATCTCCCCCAGGCAGCCCCGATTTACGCTCTTCCATTTTACCTTGTTCATTAACTGGTGCTCTTGGGGAGCCGGGCAGAGTATAAATTGCTCACCTAAGGAAGGCATAATTTTCACCATCATCCATCCCAACTCACTTCCTTTTGCTTTTTCTCTCTCACATATCCTTTTTAGCAACACAGCAAGCCAAACTGACATTTCCAGCCCCCCCCCCCGCA